>CM073775.1:88346548-88910543 GCA_037158775.1 Hetaerina titia | reverse complement strand
CCAATTTGTTGGCAAACTAGGTATCGTATTGTTGATGCATGAACTAATTACTTTATGACAAATTTATTGGGCGATGAGAATGATGAAATATCAAAGAGATAAGCAAGGATTCCATTTATTTCAGATATTTTGAATAGTGCTACTATAAACATCCATATTTAATAACATATTTATATTAGAACTGATAAGTTAAAGAATTTATCGTGGGTGAGGAATATGAAGTTTTTGGGGCTACAAGAAGCTGAAATTGGTTAGGTAAAGATGTTTGATTGATGATGTAATTGACGACAGGTGCGTTGAGTAAGTAGGTGGTACAGAAAAATTTGATTGGTGATGTGATGTTGAAGACATACGTAGATGATAGAACGTTAGGCAAGCGAGGTTTATCACCGTGTGGGGTTTCTGTGGTTTTTGTTAGTGGAGGCATAGAAATTTGACGGTATTCTCACAATCCATAAAAATCGGTAGATTACCAAATAGTAAAAAACCAAAACCTTAGAGAAAGGTGGTACAGGTTCTGCAGCAATTATCAATGATGTGGATAACAAATACTATTGGTATATAATACTCCTAATTAATACGTAGTTATTTGGAAACATCGGGTGGAATGGAAAACAACATGGTTAAACTGGAATTTTCTGGAATGGACCAGAATCCCTTGAGTGAGTATCGATCCCAGATCATACAACTGCCGTTCAGTTTTACAGTTGCCTGAGAAGTTACAAAAGGTCCTTTCAATGTTATTTATCGTTCTCACTGTGGATCGGGTCTTTACCACTAGCCGTGAATTGCTACTTATATCGTTCTCTTCCATGTCGTTTTATTCTCGACTGTTCACGCAATCTTTCATCTCTTTAAGTAGGCGTTTTCTCGCGCGTGTACAAGAGATATTGGTCAAGCTTCTCGCTATTTTATCAAATGGTCTCCATCTGATATATTTTTCCGAATGCTCTCTATCTGATACGATATTATGTTATCTCCAGACATAATTTCAAAATATCTTCTATTCAGTAGTAATCATTTCCTATTAAGTTTGTGCTATTTTTGTTTCAAACCGTTCTTAAAGTTGTAAGAAGTGAAATTACCGATTATGGCTCATAGGCAAACAAGGCTGAAATTGATATCTGTGGAGAATTCAGCATTTTTTATCTTCATTAATGAGTGATGGACATAGAGACACGAAACCAAAAAAAATATTTTTCCTTAAAATGAGTGTAAAATTGAACGCATTGATCTTAAAGCACTACATTCCTAGCAATTAAAACAGAGGTATTTGTGGAACTGTCGGTCTAACTGTAGCTACCATTTAAATTTATTTTTGCAATATTCCTGAATTAAATGCTGAAAACAGTTTACTATTCCATGACTCTTATATTATTGCACAGGTAGTGAGATGAAATCTAGGAAATATTAATGTAGGCATTGAAGTGTGATCTTATGGAGTGGACTGGTTAGCAGAGTTATAAAAATTCAGTTGAAGTTTACTAAAGTATTTACCGTTAAATAATCAATTATTCTTATACGTATGCGCTCTACCGTAAGTGTATGTTCGTTACAACATAAGCAAACGATCTTTTCGGATTTGGTTCACGTCGGCTAATGTGCTTTATCTCAAAATAGTAAATTAGGTCATACAAGACAAGGTAATTAGATTCCATCAGGATAGGTTTTTTACGAGTGGTTGTCTTGTAACATCAGTCACGCCATATGTGAAAAGGTTGGCAAAATTATGATACGTGTATTTCATTATAGGCAACGTTCTGACTTATGCCAAATCCTTGCAGGTAAGGCTATGGTAATTGTGTGTATCCAATCATGTTGGAAATTTTAACACTAGTTAATTCACATTTCTGAGAAGCAATAAATATTTTCATATTTCATTCAACTTTCATTTAACATTCATGTCCTTAAAAGAAAACGAATATTTCACGATATTTAATTTCTGGCTGAATTTTTGACCATCACCTTTACTTTTCCGGTGAGGACTCGGTTCCGCCCGCCGATGTGGCTGCCGTCATTGGAAATCGCCGTATTCAATAAGGACCTCCTATCTCTTTCAATCAAGGAACTGACTCCGCATGGGTCATAAATGAGAAAAGGGAAAAGGGTCTCGGGGATTCTCAATTTCGCCCCAAAAAGCACTCGTTTCTTTATCCATCAACCGCGGCTTTCTTCTCCCTTTCCCTCTTGGCCACTCCGTTGCCCCACCACTCCCCTTCCTTATTACCGTCCACCCCCACCGACCACCGCCCTACCTGCTACCTCCCCATTACCTCTCCCGGCATCGCGTGTGCCAGAACGAGTGCGTGATCCACCCTTGTTAGCCCCCCTCTCTCTGTCTATCTCTCGTATTTCTGTGACCAACGCAAGCGCCACGTCTCTTCCCTCCCTCCCAGGTCGCCCCAGTAAAACTCCGATCCCCCTCACCCTAATCTCGGGCCGGTTCCACACGTTCAGAACCCCACCTCTTCCCCTCCCCCGCCAACCCACTACGGGATATGAAAGAGCGAGAGGGAGGAAATAGTCTGGTGGTACCTCTCTCTATAGGGTGGTGATAGGCTTTCAAGTGACCTTCGCATTGAGAGCAGGTGGACACGCGGGTGCCGATGTGTCCGAAAATTCGTCCACCTTTCCCCAAGCGGCGGCGTCCGGAGTCGCTCTCCCCGCCTCTCTCTCTCTCTCTCATCGGCCAACCCACCTTTCGACGGCCCCAATCCCGTGTGCTGCCGTTCCCAAACGAGTCTCTTTTCCGTCACTACCGCTATCTAGTTTGCCTCTCGTTACCCGTCACATACGGGACTCTTTCCCAGCGATTACCCCCTGCCGCTGATGCCGTCCTTGCCGCCGTTAGTGTATTATTCTAGACTTTGCGTTGAGTTCTACATTTATTTTTCGTCCTTGCGTTTCCAAAAATACTAAGTAATTAACGACCTCCAAGGTCGTCCCAGCTGTGGTGGAGAGGAGAGGTTGAGGATGTGTACTTTTGCGTCGCACCTCAGGGAACCTGTACGCAGATGTGGGTGCAGTGCAGACTTCGCAGTTTTGTTAACGCAGTCTTTCCTTTCCCAGCTACGACCGTATTTGTACGTTAATCAATTTTCCGGATTACGGAAAGCTAGTAGTTGCTAATGTATTCAGGAAAACGGTATTTTTTATGCATTGGATTGACGCGAAAAATTTGCCGCTATTTTTGGGCACATTAGTAACCTGAATTGGAAAGTTTTTATGCAAAAACGGAAACTCATGCTACTTCTGAAGGTACTTTTAAATTAAAGGAAGCTTTAAACATGAAATAATGGGGCATTTTTATTTAATTGATCACGGATTTTTCAGTGGTCAATCACACTTGTATAAGGGCTAAAAGGCTCTTTTTTTCCCTCTCCGAGACGGTTTCGTCAAAAATGGTAACAATATTATCAGTTTTAGGATAAAAATGACGGATTTTTAATCATGAATAGCTGAACATTACAAATTAAATCGAAAGAATGTCTCTCACTTATTTCTATTTCTTTTAATTACGTATTATGTTTTAAAACAAATTTTATAACTGGGAAGAACATCTATAAAATTACTGTTGAAAAACTATTGAAAAATCAGACAATAATTTCATTATGAGAATCAATTTCGCTTATCCTCTGTTTGGTATTTAATTTTCAAATCAAACTTGCTCTATACGGTATATAAAAGTTTTATGATTGATATGGGCCAGAAGCATCAACCATCGGAAAAGTAGACCAGAAAAGACTAGAAACCTTCGAAACCTGGTGCTGCAGACGATTATGATAAAATGGACGGATGAAATTAGAAATGGATAAATATACAGAAAAGTAGACAAAGAACGGACCTTACGGAACACCATAGAGAAAATAAGAACCAGATGGATTGGCCACACCCTGAGGCACCATGAATTCGTGAAGTATATAATAGAAGGAAATATAGGGGGAAAAGTCCCAAGTGAAAAGCCAAGGGATAAATACAAGGGGGAAATAAAGAAGAAAGTACATTGCAAAAAATGACAGGAAGTAGCCAATTAGGATCAGATAGGGTAGGATGCACGGCTGCAGTCAGTCAATCTTAGGATTGAACGACCAACATGAAATGTTGATTTTATGATAGTAATTTTTCCCCGCTTACTGGATTGGCTCGGTTCACAATAATTTTCTAGTCATTTTTATATCTTGTATATGTTTTTTGTATATCTCCATGGCTCTTCTAAAAACTACGATATCATGTATCAATAATTCTTTCTTTCTTCCATTTTTCTCAACTGATCATCTGTCTAGCGATCTTCTATTTTGTAATTTCTGTCCTCATTGATCTATTTGCGAATTGCCTATTTTATGCTTGGTTACTTTTGAAATTCTATCCCACTGATACAGTCAGGTTTGCAATTCCATTCAACTTTAATTAGAATTTAATCGCCTTCTTCACGATCTTTGCTATTCATTTAAAGTTACCTGTTCTGTCGCCCCCTTCTGTTTTTTCTCCCATGCAATCCTCGAGAGTTTTTAGGCTACATTTCATGATCACAACACCTTGATCCAAATTGAAAATGTGATTAATACATCACTGTCTAGCAATAAGCTTATCTAATTAATAAATACCTTTATTTCTTGTGCCATTACATCTGTACGATTCTGGCATCAGGTGCTATTTATTACGAAAATCTCTTACTTGTAAAACTCTTTTCATATCCCCGCAAACATTTATCTTTTGTTAGTACTAAATCTTTACTCAAATTTCAAGTCACAGTGCACCTATTATTGTCTCCGTATTTTAGATTTTTCTTCATGAATTGTTCCCAACAAATTCCTCTATTTCATAGTATATCTCTAATATTTCACACATTTATGTACTTCTTGAAACAATACGTATATTTCCGATAGAGTTGTTTAATGTGCTTCTATCCCTTATGAAAATAATATTTTATATTTATATATCCACCTAACCTTTACCATTTACTTCCATTTATATTCTCTATATACCCGAACCCAACGCTTTACTTTTACTATAAATTGCTCAATTACTATCCGTTAGTGGTACCTCTTTTCAACCTATTGCACTTCACGCAAATTACTCCTCTTTAATTCTCCATTTTTTTATTCATATTTTCTAGATTTCCTGAAGGTGATTCCATTAATGACAGCATATTCTTGTCTCACAGTCGCGAGCATTGTCTACCTCTATGCTTGTTGCCAGTATTTCTTTTTTTATATGCCCGTTATAATACAGTGGGAAAACGATTTCCATTAGTTCCAATTGCCTTCTCTTTTTAACGTGACACCAAGAACTAAAATGCTCCCTGAGTATAAGTTCCCTGAAATCAATGAATTTACAGCCGCCTTACTAATATGCAGGCCTTCCTATTTGCTATTGACTGGCCCTAATCCTTTAACACATAAATAGAGAATAGGCAACCTGGCAAGAAAAGGAAATTGCAACATGTTAGCATTTCCGTTGTCTTAATGATATTTTCTGCTGGTGTTTCCAGTGTTACATTCGGGATTTTAACTCGTATCAAAAGCATAAGTTCAATCAATTTTCCGTAAAACTAAGACGCTACGTAAAAAACCAATAACAGCAATAATTAATTTATATTATTGGTGAGGAACGATAAAATGTTTTCTTTTAATTTACGGGCTTGTAGGTTGGTTTTGCAAAGCATTGTTGGTTTAATATAATTTCAAGGAAATGGATGAATGCATTTTAAACTTAAAAAGTTTTAAATTTAAACTTTTTCGTTAAAAAAGAGCAGCTGGTCTTTCAGTAGTTACGAAAGATTTTAATCTTGATTGTGAAATTAAAACAACTCCATTGCGCCTCTCCAATCAAGCACGTAAGCTCGCCATGGGCCATATTGAAAGCTCGTGTTTATAGAACTCTCTTCAGTAGAGACACAGACGGCCCAATAACATCGATTGGTTCTTTTGAACTTCAAATGATGCCGTTTGTCGCGCAAGTGATGCGAACTGGCAAAATGTTTGCGGATCGGGGGATTTTGTGCCGAGGGGAGAGAGGTTTGAGTGGAGTAGAGCTTGATAAACAGAAGGCCGGTGGGTGTTGAATTTCGGGGGCGGCGGTTGTGATTAGAGAGCGATATTAAGAGAACTGCGAAACAAACGAGGGAACTTGCGAGGGAGAGATTGTTTGCGGACGGATAAACATTGGGAGCCAGATTATCGAAGACATTCTGGGAGCAGATTGCGAGGCGTGTTGGTGAAGGGCAGGCTTAAGCTCAAGAGACTTGGCTGTGATGAGTTAGCTGTCAGTTAATAATTTTGCATATAATATGAAATGTTAAACGTATTTTCTTCCTCATCTACCCCCTGACTGCGTAACTAATGATCCCAACTACGTTTGATTATTCAGTTAGTTGTCATGGCGAAATTTCCCTTGGGGCCTGACGATCTAGAGCCCTCGGGCTAATTTATAAATCGAAGTGCTGTGTGGTAAGGAGATGTGGGGTTCATCAGTTACACACGTGACATTGGAAATGAAAGCACGTCCTATGTAAGTTATTTCATGTGAATCTTTGGTTTTGACATTTTAGGGTATTTTTCGTAAAAATGCGTATTCTGCAATGGTGCCAAAAAAGGTAAGGCAATTAGATACCGTGCGTTAGAGTACTATTATTTATCGTAATATTTTTATATGCCTATAATACATCAGTACTGGTATACTGGTCAAGAAATCCAAGTGTGCCAGTCAACTGGAATAGGAAAAGCCTCTAGTTGAAGGTAAAGTAGTCGAAGGACACATTTCAGGATATTATCTGTTATTTTTAATGCATCTAAACGGATCAGGGCCCCCCAATTATTTATCACGTCACTTTGTATATTATTCCATTAATCTGTTGTTTCTTTTTTAATTTTAAAGTTGTCAGTCTCAGCCTGAAGGCTCATTAAGACCCATTCACGGTGCTGCTGCGCCAAGAAATTTAGAAATTATTTCGAAAGTAATTATTGCGTATGAGTCTTAACAATGCTGAAAATTTTATCCAGCACTTTTCTATCCAGGACATGGAATCGTAGTAACCCAAATTAAAAAGCTGATGAAGTAAATATATTATTAGAAATTAAAAGTGAATTCGAACATAAGAACAGAATATCGAGAGTGTTCCGACCGCAAATAGGAAAAAAAACTTCTTCCGATGTGCATTTACACCAATGGTATAACTACATATTAAAGTTTCGTAATTTCTTGGGACCATTAAACAATCATAAATTTTAATATTTTTATGTATCTCCTTTTGATTAGCATTATTTGGGCTAGAATCAAACTTGAAAGGTTTTTTCTTCGGTGGAAGATATCTTAAGGTTATTAACAATAAAACAAATGTATTTTGAAGAATAGGTGAAGGAAATACATATTACAAAGTGCAGTGAAATAACCTTCCGAATGGACTACATCCTTGACGTTGTGGAAGGCCTTGTGCGTTCTTAAGATAACGATAATTCTAAGCTCTAACTTAGATAACTCTGTACATTTAGTAGTTAACATGAGTTACTGTACGTAATGAGAATTATTTTACAAACCTATTGTGTATTAAAAAGTAAAAATAAACTTAATTTTGCGGTTGCATGCTTGGTGTGTAACCATCTCCTGCCATAATCTTTAGCGGTTTACAATTATTTTATTTTCATATTTTATATTTCTTATTGTTTCGTGAATAAATTACTAAATTGGAATAGGCTGGATTTCAAAATACGATATAGGGTCGTGTGTCATAAAGTAGACGCACAAAAAAACTATAACTGCCGGTTTTGGGTTTAGGTTATACGTCATGGGGGATGTGTCGTATTTTCTGCAAAGGGATTCGTCCTCGATGAGGGAGGTGACAAAAGGCGTGGAAAGGACGAGATTCCAAGGCAAATTTTCCGTGAGGCCAATAGGTCTTATCAATAGGTTATTGCCTCAGTCGTTCCATTTAGGGGCCTCGGCCTCTGTTCTCTCTCCCTGCCTCCCACCCTTGTCTCTTCATTTTTGTTAGCCCGTTTGACCCAGCCGCCTTCCAGCCAAAGCCTCGTTAGTGATCACTGTCATTCCGACTCAACGGGTCCGATCTGTACCTCGTTTCCGCCTTAAATGTGGCGTCCGCCCTGCCATGTCAGACCGGGAACGGACCTTCCTGCCTCTCGGTTACTCCTCTCCAATTTCGGTGGGAGGTTAGTCGAGATATATCTCGCGGAAAAGGATACCTTTTGCGCAAGACTTTGCGGAAATACAATGTAATGTGCTGCTGCTAAATACATAAATTTAGTTGCTTCGTCTCTTAGATAAAATGTCTCATGAAATGATACTTTGAAAAAAGAGAGGAGATGGAAGGAAAATCAATTTAAACGAATAATTTAGGATCAAATAATTCACCATGATTTTTCAACATTTAACTCTTGGAAGTTAACGTTTGGAAATATTTCTGTTCCCGCTCCTTTAAATCGCCGACATTTTCATAAATAACCTAAATAATCCTCTTTAATTGAAAATAGTAGTCCAAATACACATACATTAGCTAAGAGAGCACGAGGATGTTTGTTTACCTACCCGAAAATTGATTAGAATATTTTTAATGTACGAGTACCCTACAGTTATAACTCTATGACAGCTACCTGCATATTATAGGTTTTGAAAGTTTAATTGAATGAAGAAGTTAATAAAAACAAATATTTAGTAGAATTTATAAATGCTGAGGAATACGTAGTAGCCATTCATGCTTTATATTTATACTCCTAATAAATAAAACAGCTTCTGGCGTAACTTGGTGGAAAATCTTTATACTGTTCTTCAAACTATTTATGTGGAAAAGTAAAGTGGTTTGATTATTAAAAGTCAGTATACTCCTAATATTTAGAATCGATTAGAAATGCCTCTCCTTTGTCTATGCTCATGTCTTTATACTATTTTCGTGATTCTTTTTTCAAATTTTGGCTTTCTGAAAATGTAAAAAATAAATTGGCTAAAATCTTCTACAAAATACAATGAAAAAAACTTTTTTTGATACGCTAATTACCATTTTCTTCTTTTGTTTCAGGTGAGTTGGGGACACACGTTTTCATCTCTTTGAGAAAACTTCTCTTTCATCCTCCGTTTCTATGGTAAGATGTTTGTTTCACTATGTATTCTTAATTTCATTTGTACGAATGAGGATATCTGCTGTGATAAAACATAAAATTTGGAACATTTTCCCACAGACATTTAGCCTTGTCATTTTATTTCATATGTATTAAAAAATTCCGAAGTTCACTTCAATAGCATTGGCTAGGGTCATATTAATTAATAATGAACCCTGAAACTGGGGATTCGAAACGCTATTTTCGGCTCAATGGCTTGTTTGTAGCAATGCTAGTTGATGTGATATATCATCTGTCACCGAATAATATGAGCACGCATTTCTAGAAAATTTTAATGGACGTGAATGTCTTGTCCTATTTTGAATTTGTGAAATTTTACTCAGTTGTCGAAAGTTTACTCAGTTTACTCAGTAGTCATTCGTTGAATGATAGGGAAAGTAAACTCCGTGTGAAAAATGAGGTGACGAATTTTAATTCGTTTAGGTCTAATCAGTGAGAAAATTTCTAACCATGCGGCTTTCGATGCTAATTTTGCCGTCTGTTTCCTTTTCCTTTTGTTTCTATCCGGGTGGTGATTTAATTGTCAGAGACGGATGTCTGCGGGAATATAAATACGTCCCCATGCTTTAAGTGCCTCGGTAGTTGTGTTTTAATGGCGTGCATCCCCACCCATCGATCATACTACCACGACTTGGATTTTCGCCAAATTGGAACATTTTTACCAATTTTACTCAGCATTCTTTCTCAGGCCCCCCGCCAGGCGCCCCTCGCCAATCTGTTATAATTACAGCGTCTGTAGCCTCGCTTAGAGTGCACTCGGCGGCGACTGAGAAAACATGCAGGCTATTGCGGTCTCATTATCTGCTGACGAAGAACGACACATTTCAAGGTGTAGCTCATTAATTAACTTGGAGTCAAAGAGGTAAAAATCACCTTAATTCATTCTCTGAAGAGAGTGGCATGGAAAGGGGGGTCTAGTAATACACCTGGATGAAATATAATGGGTTTCTTTTCTCCTTTCAATGAAGTAGATTTGTCAGAGTGACAAATTATTTTAGTTTTTCTTGCATTACGTACGAACGAAGCATTAGTGGATCATAAACTATTCTGTATATATTAATAGGTGAGAGCATTACACCTTTTAAAATCTCCTACCGGCTCTAATTAATGAGTTTTTTCTTCAATAATTCCCCTATTATAAAAGTCATATAATTAACTTGTTAATTATTTAATTCAGAATAAAAATGCTTCTATAGACTATACCATGTGTTATGTTTAATTAATGGATAATTATTATATTTATTCTAATAAAATACAGGGAAATTAATTAAAAAATGTCTAAAAGTATAATCGACGATTTAATGTATTAAATACCAGAACGGTCACCTGCGCTTTAATGTGCAATATAGGTCCTAATCCTAAAGCCAGGAAACAAGTATTTATAGTCAATTGTTAAAACGAAATGATTAATTCACCGTTGATATGCCAATAAATGAAATATATAATTGGACGCAATTATATTTTCTTTTTTAAGTTCAACCAAATCAATCGGCCATAATATTGAATGGTATATATTGGCTTTAAATTTTTGCATAAAGCATTTACCGTTTAATATTTCAATAAGATTGATACGTATTGATACTCATTTACCTGGACTATATAAAACGTAATATATTTTATAAATATTAATTCTAAGGAAAAGCACGTAGATTAAAGAAGATTATAATTGTAATAATAGGTTTTTAGACAAATCTTAATTGATTGATTTTGGAAAGATTTTTTTTATATCAGTCATTTGCAATATGCTCTTACTTCAGATTGCAGATGTGATCAAGTAAGTTAATACTATTTAATTTGCGAATAAATTACTAGAACTTTTACTCTGCCCGACTTTCACCATTCTCTTATTTCCCGCTACGAAAACTTAACAGTCAAGTTTGAAGTTTTAAAGTCCATTTATCTGAATCAAATTTTTTTCGATATGAACCAATGGAAAATGAACTAGATTGCAAATATTATAGCTCTTTAAGGACAATCGATTTTTTATTCATTTTTGCGAGGGATATCCAAATACATAGAAAACGCAAGAGAGAAAATGTATAAGCCAATCTTAATGTTTCTCTTCTTCTCATTTCCCACCTTGGTAAATCTCTCTGCCATCCATAACTTTCTTTGTCAAAGAGTAAATTTGGTAAATACATTTACCAGAAATATGTAGTCCCTCTGTGCGCAATGCGACAATTATTTATCCCAGTGATCACCGCAATCTAATGAAATCGTTCAATGCGCCATTGATCTTTGGAATGCGTGATGTGAAAACATGGGCTATATCTTCATTTGAAATATCAAAACAGATTATTATGGATGACATGACTTTACAAATAGCGTAGCGGCTGGAAAAAAATTTGAATATCTATGAGAAACCTCTGAGTAATAAAGACACAATATAATTAGTGGTGAGTGGGTTAATAATGCCTGAACTAAAATTTTCCGTATTGTAAAATTGTACAATTATAATCTGTAGGAATTAAATTATTAATTTAGTAGTGAAATTATTTAGTGCTAATATATTTTTATTCAAATATTGTACTGTATTGTAAAAGACTTATAATTCCATTTCAGATAAACTATACTCGTATTGAAGGATTTATATGTAACTCGATAAAAACTTCAATTGCGATTTACCTAGAGGATTTGTTTTTCCAAACATTATTCTTGAATTTTTTGCTTCGTTCATTTTCAATTAATAGGAATAATGTGTACGCTAATCATTCAATTGTGACTATTTAAGTACAGTGTATATTTTTATAACAAACGAATCCATTAAAAAATCAGATTACCGTCGGATTTTTTTAACCAAAGGCATTAATTAAGAGCTTTCTGTTGGCAGCACATTGGAGTGTTGTCACGTTTTTAGCTCTTAGCCATTCGTTCGATTTCACTGTTAAGCCTCATATTGAAGTAGTCTTACTTGTGCGAATTTTCACTGGGATTTGAGGTTTTATCGTGGACTCGTAAAGCTATTTTGATGACAATGTGATAGATTTGTCCTATTTTTAGTGTGCTATCAGAGTGGAGATTAAATCTCGAATTTTTATAGCCACTCCGTGACGCCTATGCTTGGTCGCGAGGTGTGTCCTGCCCCAAAAAAGTCTACGGAGTAAACAGTGAACTCGTTTGGCACATTATATATTGATCGTTTCACTTTTTCAAATAAACAAGGGATTACGGCTACATATTTTGGACTAGGTGCCGGAAGATTCAGACCGTGCTTGTATAAGTGGTCGTACCTGACAATATACGTATACAAATCTTTTTGCTCAGAGATTTTAGAATACGATTGACAAGTTTCACACAATCTGGTTGCTGGTTAGAGGTCCGAGAGGGTTATTTTGGGAAAGGTATACAACCTCGATCCCAAGAGCTACATTCCGTTGTTTCCCTTAATTAAGAACATTATTAATTAAGCGCTTGAATGGGTACATACATATCCATCTTCATTCATTTATTAAAGAATATTAAAATAAAGATTGAATACGAATATAAACGCAAAATAAAGAATGAATATATTTAGTTTTTCTAGAGATTATTGATTATAACCGCATATAAATACAGATAAATACGAACCGCATTCTAAAATAAAAGGGTAATTAGAAAGGTTCTCGGAATGGAATTGAAATAAATTACTTACCTCAGCGAGCCTTGTTTATTTTCCATAGACTCGCCTTGTATACCAATGCGCACTTGTTCCAGATGCGTTCCAATGCGTTGATCCCATCTAAAAAATTAAGATTCCTTCAGGCCTGTAAAATGCCAGTTTACTTAGTCCAGTTCTTTGTTTGAAAGGTATCTCCATCCACCGAGGAAATTTTTGAGCTTAGGGAAGATAGGAAGAAAATCTGATGGAGCGAAATCAGACAAATAACGCAGGTGTGGCAAAAATTTATGTGTATCTTAGTTCACGTATTTTTGTCAGGGACACAAACATTTTAAAATTTCCAATGACACTTGCATGAGTCATTGTAATGACATTGTATGTGCATTGTCTTGACAACATTGTTTCTTACCGAACCTGGCCTTTTTTATTGTATGTTTTGCTGTAGTGGGTCCAGGAGGTTAGCGCAGTATTATCCAGTAATAGTTTGACTATCAAAAAAATAAACCTATGAGTAGAATCCCTTTCGCATCCCAGAAAACTGAAACCACCATCTTTCCGAACGACCGTAATGGCTTTAATTTGTTTGGTGGTGGTGAATCAACATGTTGCCATTGCTTTGATTGCTGTTATGTCTCTGGGGTATAGTAGTGGACCCAAGTTTCATCTGAGGTCACAACCCGATGCAGAAAATCTTGTTGATTGTTCTTAAAACGGACCATACATTCTTCGAAATATTGTCATTTTGATACGCTTGTGATCCTACGTAAAATGTCGCGGCACCATCTAGCAGATGGGTGCCGCGACTCTCATATCTCACTCTACTGTTGAAATGTGGTATTCCCATTTAGATGACATTCTTACGGCTTCAGCTATTTCTCGCACTTTCAGTCAATCCTCCATGACCATTTTATGCACTTTGGCAATAGGTTCTGGGATAGTGGCATATGTTGTTTTATGTGCAAAAACTATTAGAAAACATGTTACTCGATTTAGTTATAGTTTTATTGGTCAAATTACGCATTTCTTTAATTTGACTAATGACCTAGAATACTACTATACGCTATCGCGGAAACGAGACAATTGTGCTAATTCTGTTACATTTTTAAGTGCAATAATACAGTATAGAAGAAAATGATAGATTCAAGTAAAAAAAAATACTAAAGCAGGGGACTCTAACTCAGTTCACCATTCTGGAAGGACAGGCCATTAACTTTCCAGACCAAATCAAAAATTTTAATCATCATTAAATCAGATGATCAGTAGATTCCCTCAAGAGATTATGGAGATCAAAAACCAAACACTTCCGATACACACTCCAGATTCAAACTTAAATTCATACTTTTCCCCTCACTTCATTATTTTCTGGTTTCCCGGGTATTTAATGCGTCGTGAAAGCCAGCTGTCATGATATGAGGCACGAAGTAAGCATTAAATCCGCAAGGGACCCAAGAGATTGAAGGAGCAAATAAATTCCGGATATGATCGGCAAGGCCAATGCGAGAGGCGCCGTCGTAAGCCTTGATGCAGCAGGTCGATAAGCGGAGCCTTAGCGAGACGCCGAAAGACACGAGGAAGCCATTCGGTGGTGTGGCGTCGGCAAATCTAACGGAGAGTAGCGGCGAGAAAATGATAGAGGTTGAATAGACACGGAACAGCCTCGGGAAAATTTGCATCCTAAGAATAGAATAGAGGCGCGAGGGTAGTGGTGGATTGTGGTTTAGGAGTGACCCCTTATTCGTGGAAGGGCGTGGGTTAAGTCCGCTTCCCTCCCTAGTGGGGCGGAAAGAGAATTCTGTTACGTCCAGGATCGAGTCAAGCGTACGTATGCACGGGTTTTTAATGATAGGCACGGACGACTCCTGGGGAAGAGTGAAAGGGATAAGGAAACTGGGGCATCTATAATGGGATTGGTTAAGCAGTGATTGATGGATTTGTGGTGGTTAAACCGCTGAAAGGTGAGACGTTGTTTTGGTAGGGTAAGAGATTATCTTCTGTTCCGTTTGAAATAAATTGAATGCGTGAGGATATATCCTCATCTTTTCGAAGCAACCTGGCAGAAATTTCACACTCAAACATAAGGGTGAGATTAAGCTTCATTGAGGCTTTACCATTTCTGACTAAGTTGTGGATCTTTTATTTACATGTTCACGTAGACAAACGTTAATAATACGATTGTATTTGTTCTCTTACAAAATAGTCATGTGCACACATATGCTCATGCGGAATATTTAATCGAGCCTAACTAATATTATCTTGAACACCGTCTGCATACCAACATTTTCCGATATCGTGCTTAGGAGTTGGGAAAAGCTATATCACAAGGCTCAAACTTTTGGTTGAATGTGTGTGGTTGGAGAGAATCTCGGCGTATGTTTGAAGTCGTTTGGTTTACTAAAGGTAATCGTGCATTCGCTCAGATCTCATCATAGTGGGAGTCAGTTGGTTGGAAATGTTTATCCTGAACAAATGTTCAGACCTGATTCTCCAGATAGCGTAATATATTTGACTGCTAATTCAAAAGTAAATGTGCTAAATTCGTCTTAGGTGTGGTTTATTTTAATAATATCGTATTGTTAGGTGGTAAGATTATAAAATATGCCAGGCAAATATCAAAATTCTATATATTGTGTGTTTTAAATTTGTTCGATTTCGATAGATGTAATGGACAACACAATATATTTTTGTTTAAAAAAAACCCTTTCTTCTAATTTATTGATCTGTGTACTCATTACTCGTATTTCAATTTTGGTGAAAATAATATTAATGTATTTTTGGAAATTTTATTTTAGGAATATCATATCGGAACATATTTTTTTAGTTTTAAACAAATATCCTCTCTATACTTGTTTTACGATTACTTGACCAGTTCCTTTAAAATCCAGTGTACTGTTTGGAAAACTATAATATTCAGTCTAAGCGATAAGACTAATGAGAAATATGTTTAATAAATCATGTATGGATTGCCATTTATCATAAACGCTAATTTTTTATTACAACAAAGAGGCACAGTAAAAGAAAAACCTGTATCATAACGTCATTTAACAATCCCTTTACGTTCTTATGGATATGTGAAGGAATGGAATCACATTATCATTCAGCATTTTTGCGAAAAAAGTGATGCGTTTATAGTGTTAAATATATCACTATAAAAAATAAATTTAGGGTTATTTTAATTCTTCTTTCTAAATTTGCATTATTATGTCCATAAGACAATAGAATGGAAATTTTTACTTCGTGGAGTGTATTTGCAAATGTGTACATTGTTGAATCGCGTACCATTTGATATACGAGTTCATGAAACATGTACATTTGTGTACTTAAACGGAATCAAGGAAAAATTTTAATCTTTGGACCAAAAGTTGGAAAGACGTTGTTTTAAACGAAAGATACATTTGGAAATTCAAGTATTATTATGAAATTATGAGACGCGTTTTAGAATCGCCTATCAGTGACTTGTTTGTAGTGCCTTTAAGAAAATGTAACTACTTCTATTATTACTAATAACTTATGGGGGTAATTGCATCGCTTTTAAGTGGGCGTCATTAAATAATTTCCCATTTTGAATTTAATTCTTGAAGCGACGAGTCCGTTTGACTCGCTCCTTCCATTCTCTCCCTACCCGCCCGAGCGCGGACACGCGAGAAGCAAATTGCTCGGAAAACTCCGAAATATCGCAGTTGGCAACCCATTTATCCCGTCAGTAGCTACACTTCAACGGGCGTCAAACGCATTAAAGGGAGGGGGGGGTCTTCTACATGGAGTTCAATGAGAACTTGGGATTCAGATGGGGAGGGAATAAAAGGAGAAAATGCATCGATTGAAAGCGGAAAGATAAAAGCTTTCGATGTGAAGAAATACGATGAATCTGGGAAGGAGGAGGGTGGAAGTATAGGGGAAAAGTGCTTATTGCAGTGGGGAAAAGATATGAGGCAGAAGAAAATTGAGCATTTGATGCTCCGGAGAGAGTAATTAAGTGAATAAAAGCATGTGAATAGACGGCTGAATTAAGGTATACGGCAAGTCAACCTGGGAACAGTGGTAGCAAATAGATATTAAGAGCCGACTAATTCCTATATGAATCAAAGAGCAGTCACAATTAACAAATATAAATGAAGACATGCAAAAGAGTTTGAAATTTTGTTAATGTTGACCATCGATTTTCTGTGAGACGTGCAAGGTAGTGTAAATTAATGAAACACAGATAAGTAAGTTCACTTGTTTATTAAGAAGTTGTTCAATGAAAACCACTTTCCATAATTGCAGTAATAGATTTACTGCCTACTAAATACTTTTGACCTATTACATTAATTTGTATTGTTTGTTTATAGTAAACAGAGATTAATTACACATAGGCACGTGTGACCACATCAAGCACTAGACAAAGAGGCTAAACCCCTGGAACTGAGGCTTGAATACCAGCTTGATACGAGCTCGTGGAAACGTAGGAACTCCGAATTTGATTCTCCTCTAATTTACTCTAGCCAAACGTTCAGCATTTGAATCCAATTCCCGATATAAATATGACTTCTTGTGGCATATATTCACGTTTGGCACCTTGTAAGCGTCAATATTTCACATTACTAGGTAATTTTTCCCAGACTGGACCATATGAAGTGTAAGTGTACAAAATATTCAATTGATTTTCAAACTTACAATCGTCCTCATTTTACTACATGTGCCGATTACCGCCTTGAACAATAGATAGTAATAATTTTAATCCATCAGAGGAAAATGCTGTCGTCTCGAAGTAAGTGAACTGTCAAAATTCGTAATCGACAATATTATTATATAAATCTCGTTGCTATTAGGCAATTATCCTAGTGGGAACGGTCAAGTCTAGTCAACGGTCAAGTCTGGCCAACAGTCACTCTTACAATTCACATACATACATTCACAAGACAACAGATATGACATGCAACGCCTGATTATACAAGACATACAGATAAGATTATACAATGACACTTAAAGATTACCAACCGCACCTTTAGCATCAAAAGGGCTCGGTTCACACCATGCTTACTTGTACAACGCTTCGTCCATCGTCGTACTCTGCCTATAATAGCGCGGTCATCAATTTCAGACGTGTATGTGCATCCAATATGTATGTGCGTTCAATATGCTGACGTGTTTTTGCCAGATGGAAAGGTAAACTTACTGCCACTGATATTTATTCGTAATTACAACTGATGAAATTCAGTCACATCTATTTAACTGGAATAAGTGCTTCAATGCTAATAAGTCACCTCAGGTAAACCTTTGGGAACTGCAAAAAAAAATCACATTATTAGGAAATAATCAATAGACTTGATAAGTCTCGAAGAGTCGAAGACCCAAACAAAACTAAATTATAAAAAATTAGCATGGAATCATGAAGTCAAATAATATATTTGTAAAATGTCAACATTTCGTTTTGTATACCTTCGGAAATATTTTCCATAAATAATTGTATATTGATGATGTTACTCGTTCACGACTCATACAATAACAAAATTCTCAATCCTGGAGAACTACTTATTTAGATTGTACTTCCATTATGTTTGGAGAAAGTTGTGCTAAATTTGGGCCTCTGTAATGTGCAGGACTAATAAAAAGAAGTCATTTTTTATCCTCTCTAGAGAAGAAATCGACGTAATGACCAGCAGAAATAGCATAGTAGGCATATTACCATTATCTATTAATAACATTGAAACTCCTCAATGACGAATTCAGTTTCTATTCTCAATGACAATATTTCCATTGGATGTACTCGAAACGAAAATTATTGAAAACTGTGCTTAATAAGTCCATCTTACATTAATTAGAAAAGCATAAAATGAAAATATTGTAAAAACACTGCTAAATTAGCTTTTTCCTTAATATCTGAATTACTGATGATTGAGGAATCTAAATGATAATTATTTACTTTACCTGCCCACAATAGAATTCTAAACGCTCTTAGGGTCTATAAAGCACTTTCCTAGGAATAATTATGTTCGACTACTAGCGGCCACCATAATGAGGTTCACATTCTCGGAGATGGTCATGTTTTCCTGTCAAATATTCTGGAAAAATTTAACAAAATTTGGAGAGAAATAATAAATTATTATAAACGGAATAACGAACCCATTTATCACTGGATAGAAATTCACGACATACTAAGACCATAATGGGTCAATTCTGCAAAAAAAAATCATACGGTTTCTTACAAGGGACCACTTTAATAGGTGAACCCGTAAAATCAGCAGACCACTTTAGATGAATAATAGGAGATATGTCTCACTGAGAGTAAATGAATTGATTGTTAGCTTTAGTTAAGCTATTGTAGAATAAATTGGCGAGAACATTCTCATTGGATACGAAGAAAAGGACAATATTGAACCAGCATTCCTATTGAGTCACTAACGTGTGAATAAATAAAGTATTTCCAATTTGGAAGACAACTGACGTATTTAGGTCCAAATGTAGAACGATTTACGAAGGTAACTATTTAAAGTATGACTGTAAAGCAGAAGGATTTTATTACAAGTTTCTTGCATAATTTCCGATTAAAATTGAAATATCCACTTTTTTGTCAAGTTTGTTTACGTGTGGTAAACATGACTATTCTGAATTTGCTGAGTGTAATAATGATATGAATTGCAAGAATGAGTTGATACTCGTAGGGACGCAAGGTAACACCAAAGTTTTTAGAATTCCTCATAAAAACGATGAGCAATTTTGTTATACTTATGTACGGAAACCATGAACTAATTCCTTTGGAACATTCGGTGGTACGTTGACAATTTTAGTTTGATAAGTTGTGTTGGCATTAGGAAATAATGGTGGTTTATTTTTTGTAACACCAATAATTTATTTTTAACGCACTATATTTGCGTGTGGAAACAAATAGCATAATGTGTGCATTATTCTAATTATGTGCCATTTTACAAGCAGTGGATATAAGTAGTTACCTTGGAAAACATTACATGACCTAATTAAATATATAATCTTCAAGCTATTTCTAATTTTAACCTTAAAATTTCTAAATGTGTTTCAGTCCTTAAGAGAAAATATATGAATGTTACTCTAAACTTACCAAATAATTTCTACAATCTATTTTCCTTGTTTTACTGGCTCCAAAGCAAGCGTACAGATTGCTGGTCCGTGTGAAAATGCAGTCTCCTTCAACGACTCGTGTTATGGAGGAAGTAAATCCTAAAGTTAGGGAGGGCTGCATGAGAGATGAACGTCTAGTTTCACGTATTTGCAGAATAAGAATAAAGGAAAAAGCGAGCGTTGCTTCCAAAACGGCGCAGGAAACGTCAAGTGCACAGTTTTTGGTTGGAGAAAAGTTTCTTTCACGTAGCTTCGTGGCTTTCCGGTGACACAAACGTGCCCTCACGTACACTTATACCCATGTAGAAAGGAATGGTACAGTTCCCACCACAAATGTTCTTATATTGAGTTAAAATCTCCTTTGTAAGTTCCAATGTGTTCCCAATGCAACCACAAGAAGTAAGTTCGCCTACATTTCCGCAAATATCGAGGATATTACTTCAGAATAAATTTGACCTTTGGGAAAGGGGTAGCAGCATTTTCCGAGTAGGCACAAGGCCAGAAAGCTCTTTTATTGAAATAAATACTATACTATATTGAGTGCTCAAGGGTTTATTCTAATTTTATTATTTTTTACTTAATTTTGATTAGTTAAATAGTTGACTAGAAGCTTTTCAAATGTGCATTCATTAAACCCTCTGGATTTCTATTAACCATAATGCTCAAACTTTGCAAGTTTATTGTATCGACCATGGAAAAGGACTTTTTTTTATTTTTATCCCCTTTGGAAGTATTGTGATAGGCTCTCATTGACAACCCACAATACCTTGCTTATTTCTAAGTTTATAAAATATTTTGCGAGATAACTGTAGTTTTTGATTAATTTTTTTATAAATATGGGCTTTTAAAAAATTAGAATAGGTTTTCTACTCAAGTTTAAGGACTCAAAATATAGACGGGTGGGATGGGGAGAAGGCGTGAGAGTATAAGGGGTGGAGTCTTTCCTTCGAGCTACCTTTTATCTAAGGTCTATTGCTTCCGCATGATACTTGAGAAAATAATAGATCAATTTCGGACTCTCAGACTCGGAAACGCCGTCCTTATAGAGCATCCTACCAAAAAGAAGATGTCGTTCCTCATACTGCCACGTGTCATTATTGTAACAAAATTAGTTTGTATGTATATATTCATGATGAAAAGTTTTCGAAAAAGTTTCGATTTCTCTTTACGCTATACCTTCTAATAAAGGTATTCTAGAATCGCTCCCTTCTAGTAATGCCCCACGCCACACAATTCCACTGCTTACTTCCTTACTCCTTGAAAGAATCAGTATTAATAAAAATCCCTTTAACCTCAGTTATGATATTGCTTTAGATGAAAGGCATCGCCATGGATACCTTCTTAAGTCAACCTCTTCATGAGCAACTAAAATACTTTTCTCCAGAACTAAATCTTAATCCACATTTCATGGGCCGTTATTTTGAAGATTTCTTCTTTATTTGCCCTATCAGACATTAAAATCTATCGAATTTCATTTGAAAGGTGGATACTTCTTTTATTTATATATTTCATATCTACCATCTATCACTCCTTAATTAGCTCCTTGAACATATAAATCGTCCTTCAAAATGATACATTTTGTCATTCCATTTACAAAAAACAACAAACATGTACAACACTTCCATTTTCACAGTTATCACCCATCCCACACTAAACGCTCCACACCATTTCTCCCTTCGTCCGTGGCCACCGCAAATTTCATTACTCCCCATTCCGGCAGCAATATAAAGGTAGCCTCTACCAGCCCATCAGAAGACGCGCGTACTCCAATAAATGGCTTAATAGAGAAATCTTAGTCCATTCTGCCAGATACATGCCTTTGACTAAAACACGCCATCATGGTTGTCTCAACCTAATCACCAATTCCTAGTTATTTTCGTATTTCGACGGATTCTAAAGGAATTTCATCGCATAGTATAAAGAATAAATTCCTATCTCTTTTGCCAAAATGTGCTTCAATTTCCTTCAAACCTAACGTGAATTTGTGTGGCAAATTATAGTCCACAAGAGCCCCACCTCGCCCGATTGACCTCCTCACCCTCACCCATCATGGTGTAAATGGTTCCCCATTTTCTACTTCAATATTTCTTCCTCCTAATAAATCTCAAAGACTCCTTACGTTTCGAAATGTATAGTATACATTCTCAAATGTAAGTTTCGTTTCTCTTTTTAGATTGGCGAATACACCACCACCCTTTCAATCCGTACCAACAATCATCGTCACTCCACAAAATCATCCCCATTCCTTATTCACCGCATTCTCGAACATGCCGATTTCCACGTACGATTTTTGATAACTGCTTCACCGTCACTAATATAAGTCCTCCCGCACTCATCAGGTATGATTCAAGTGATAACCCGGCAGTTGAGACATATTTAGCTGCGAAGAACTTTTTAATCGTCCGGACCTCGAAACTAAGTAGACTAGCTGTCAATGATTAAAATTCCCCATTGCCACAACTAAGACACCCTTCAGACTCCCTCCTTCCAACTATCTCCATCCGAAACCGACTCTTTCGCCTTCACTTCTCAACATCATTTTTCCTATGACGAAGGCAGCCTGGCATCAGTCGCCTTAAATAATTCTATAGGCTTCCTTCTCTGTTAGTGCCTATGTTTGAAAAACTAATTCATTTGAAATAAAGTAATTTAATGTTTCAATTTCATCCACACTCTAATGTTTTGACTAAGATAAGTTTCATGCCTTTCCATCCCTTTTAATTCTTGAAACTATTTTTCTAGTTCCAAGTCGTCAATAGAACCGATTTATCTGTCAGTTACAAGCTAATATACAATTTAGGCATTAAATGTATTGAATGAATTAATTCCAAATTATGATCACTCACAGAGTGCACTACGTAAGGGATCCGTGGATCGTTTGCTGGATTATATTTAATTTTTGGAACCAGACACCTCTGTCTTGCCCATTAACTATGATAACCTCACTTGATGTTTTCCTTCCTACTTCCCAATTTTTCCCCATTCCCATCTGGACTTATAATTAGTGCTCAGCTATTGCCCTCAGGTGGGAAAAGTGACTTCGGTGGCCGCGACGCAAGACCCTTCCTGGAGTATTTTCTTATTTTATATTAAAAACCTGCAGGTAAACTACGATATTAATTTTAAAGAAAAAATACTACGCCTGTCTGAACGGATGGATTAAACAATAAGGTGAAAAGGATGGGTAAAAACGTTCCATGAGGGAATAAGTAAGCGGTATACGGATAAGGAAATGAGGAAGCGGCGTGTGGATTCCAGAAGGAAACGTGGGTGGATAGGTGGGAGAGGTGATTGGGGGGCGGGGAGGGATGAAGGAGGAAGGGGAGAGCCGTCAGGATGTGTCGGAACAGTGGGAAGGGCAGTCGAATCAAGAGTGGGAGAGAGATGGGGAGATAGAGGGGTTGAGGGAGATGGAGAGAGGGAGGGAGCGGGAGAGAGAGATAGGGGGAAAGTATTGCCTGTGGGACACAGCGACTCTATCGACCCGGCCTCGAGACTTCTCCCCCGCCTCCCTTCATTCCACCCCTCCACTCCGTTTGCCCCCTCCCCCTTTCGCCACCGCGCTACCTCCCCCACACTACTTCCACACCCTTCAACACCGCTTCCCTTTTCTCTCCTCCTCTCATCGCCTCTTTAATTTCCCATCTCTTCTCTCGTTCCTTTTTTTTCTTATCCACCTATCCCCCCTCCTATATCTTCCCCATTTTTTTAATTCCTCTACTTTTATAGCGTACTCGTCTACTCTCCCTATCCCCATTTACTCGGGCTATTTTCGTGTGTATATTCAGCAACGTTTACCGGGTTTTTTTTCTTTGCATTTTCCGTATTTCTTCGTTTACGTAGTAAGGAGCTCTAACTTCGAGATGTATTGTTTTTTTTTGGTATTTTACTTAAGCACCCAAAAATAAGTGATTGGTAACGAAGTAAGCATTCCAAACACTCGAAATGAGTACGGTGTACTTTGGAGCAAGTAGATTTAAGTTAATGGGTGTGTTTTCAATGCAGATGATCAAATGCCTCCTTTTCTCAGTGAGGTGGACAGAATTTTTCATGTTTTTCTAAATCACGTGCTATCACTCCTTTTGATAAATTCTTCCACTTCTCTCTCGTGATAGAGTTCTATAAAATTTCACCGCAAATAATAAAATTCCGTAGCCACAATGTCATTTTAGATTATTTTTCGAAATCATTTCAACAAAATAAGTCTCTGTAGACAAGAGGTCAATACAAAAGGCAATCGGCCAGACGGACCAAGAAAAGAGGCACCATTTAAAGAACCGGAGTTAAATGTGGGCACGCTCAGACTGTGTCATTTTCTGAAAACTGAACAAAATCTGAGAAATAGGACTGAACACTATTCTTAATGTGTAGATTTTACAACACGTGTAACTTAGGTCACAAATAGATGTAGAATAGCGTATTAAGTCAGTACTAATTTTGAATTCGGTGGTTATCTATTGAAAATATGTATCAGCTCAAATTTCATCCGAGCAACTTGGTTTTTTATTTATTCGTTTCGTCATTTTGTATGCCCTGCTAAATTATCGATACTTGCTCCACCGCCCGACTGGTAATCACTCTCAGGTTGGCTGCATATTTCTCATATAAAAGAGTTAAATATGAATTCAAACGCGTTCTATCAATTTCAGCGTTATTGGACTATTTTATTTTTTTCGGAAATGTCGATTTTTACCAATTTTTAAGAACACTTCCGCTTTCTTGTGATTAGAACAAAATATCGATAGTGTATTTGGCATGCAGTAAAACTATTCTCTTTGGTAATTTTGATAATTTTAAAACAATGCCTGAATATAATTTTTTACACAAAACTGTATTAAGCCGTAGTGTCAAACACGCAATGATATTTGTTATTATCATGCCCATCGAGTCTCAATGCCAATTTCTTCTAAAGAATTTCTTCTTCGATCCCGCGGGTGTTCATGTCATACTCTTGTTTGCTCCTTTGAAATGCTACACGAATGAATGATAATGTACAGTTATTTTTCGGAGAGAAAATAGAAAGAACCACAACAAGAGAACCACGTGAAAGACAACAACAGTATCGCGTGTCGATGACTCTTCTGCGTCGTCATGGCAACTCAAGAGTGTTTAAGTTTCAAGTTGAAATGGTGCCGTTGGTGTTGGATCTGATACCGTTACGAGAAGGGAATCGGACGAAGACTAAGGAAAATAGCAAACGTTCTTAACCGTAGATAAAAGAGTTCGGTGACCTTTTGTGAACGGGAGCGAAGCACATGCGACTCGTTTTCAGAGATCGGTATCAAAGCAATAGAGCGAAAATGTTGCCGCGCGATCCTGATTCTATATTTACGCTAGCGGGTTATGTAAACATTTCACGACCAATCATTCAGATGGAAGAGAAAATTTTATCTATATTTCAGGCTAACGAACCCTTAATGGTACCTACATGGTGAACTCAGTACCAATTTGTGATATTCACGAAGCGAATTTGAAATAAATACTGATGAACGTCATTAAGGTTTTCTTTTTACTGGTCCATATTTTTTGCAAAAATGTTTATTCCAGATTTAAACCATTATTGACATCATATCCGAATATATTGAGATTAACTAAATAAATCCAATCAGTGTTTTATGCTGTCTGCTAATCAACAATATTCCACCCAATATTAACATATTATCAAATTATAACGCTCTTTAAAGTTGATTGTATTTAAAGTAATCGTATTCATCTAGTCCTTAATACCTTAGCTTGTGGCTCAAAATATAATTATAGCTCTCAATTCACCCCACGTGATAATTTTCTACTGTAAAGAGTAATTAGAACCTGATAGTGCTGCGTTTAACCAGTGTATCAAATGGCGGTAGTTAATGTTCATGATAATGAAATCGTATTTCCTTAAAATGTAATTATGCATGCCATATTTATTTACTGGATACCCTTTCGAAGTTAATTGAAATGAAATATTAGGCAAATCACTTTTTTCTCCAAAGATGTTCATGCTCTTCACACACCAAGAGTGAAAATTGCTTAGTTTTTTATCTTTTAAAACTGTTTCTCTCTTTGCTGTCAGAGAGAACTAATTGCTTCATGATACATATTGCTTAACACATTAGGTTTGTAGCTACCCGGGAATATGTATGGAGAATAACGTAATAGATGACTCAGTAATTTAATTTTTTGAGTTGTTTTCCTCCAGTCAAAATTGTTCTTATTTACTAGCACCAAATTTTAAAAATAATGGTAGTATGCATTCGTTATCTTCGTGGCCTTTGCCTACATTTGGAAAAGAACTTAATTTCTACTTCGAAACTGCCAGATGAAGTTCAAACGGAACCTGAATATAGTTTTGCTTAAACTAAAGAGATATTTTTAATGTCGTTAATTATTTTTGAGCTTATTTATGAGAGTCTTATAAGTTTATTTCATCTTTATTTTATTTCCAGCATTGGAAATATTAGAAAGATTACATTCCTATTTGCAAATACTAATGTTGCTCCTAAATTTTTCATCTCCTGTCTAAGGTGAATGCTTTTTAATTTATTTCCACGAGTGTGTTAATTGGTAGTATTACGTGAAATCAATAATTGTTGATAGGGAAGTTAAATAAGACTACGAAAAAATCTATTGCGGAGGACTTATTCACTGATTTGTAACCATGCATTCTTTGATAGGATGGTCTGTATTTATCGTAAAGGAACAAAAATTCCTTGAGCTTCAGAACCCTCTATTATACATAAGAGAACAAAATTTCATATCCAATACTTAGAAATCTTCAACAAAAAGTTTTTAATCTGTCATCTTAATTTCTGTGTGACTTTTAAACCCTATGCAAAACATCGAATGGTATCCAAGAATCTAATACGTGTAAGAATGATTTTGTTCTTGATATTTCAAGAATTTTCACAGCGTCCTTCGTGACTTTCATTAATTTTCTATGTCAGAATACAATGGAACTTTGTTTCATCATTCCTATTGATACAGGGATATTATGTTCAAATGTTCAGCTTTATCCGCTAATGCCACGGTTCCGTGGAGGGTTCACTACGGTTTCCCGACTCGATCCGTTTTCTTTGCCTTCCTGCTGCTGTTTCTTCGTTCCCTTCGTTTTCTTCAGCATCATTCACGTCAGATACACCACCTTAATGCGCCTCTCATGCTCAAATCACGATCCCCGTCTTGGGTCGAGCCGGCGCCGTCACAGGCCAGTTCTCTTTTGGACAGAAAATGAAAATTTGCCCCAATCCGAGAATATGGTCTGCAGAGTTAAAATGTTATCTTTGCCCCCGCCCCTCTATGAGGTCACTCCACGGCTACTATTATCATTGTCGGCAATCGGGCAGTACTTTGTCTGGAAAATCCTACGAGATGGTGTGGCATCATAAAGAGTTCATTTCAAGATCGGCGAAGCGAATACAAGATGGTGTATTCCCGCTGCGAGCAGAAAGTTCCGTCCCCTGGATAGCTAAAATATAAAAAAGGTGCGGTAAATGTATTTTTTTTAGTTTCCTGTTTTTAGTTCATCAATATTTTGAATTCTATTCCAGAGCAAATTTAAAATTTTTGTTTTGAATTCAGATAGGACACTTAATCGCGATGATGGAAGACATACAGCAGGGAAATAATTCGATTGCAATTTTTTATCTCAGTACAATTATCAAGCTTTTCGAATAACGAAAAATAATTATTCGAAACATTTAACGGACACTCAGTGATTCTCACTGACTAAAATGGTGTAAATGCTATCGGTGAATCTCGTTTTCAATGATGGTAGAAGGATAAGGTCGCTCACTCACTCCTTTGGCGTCGTCCTTGCTGATTAGAGTCAGTGGATTCCCCATGGGAAGCGGGATGGATTTGGTCGAAGGGTTCGCTTTCGTGTATGGAATCGCGTGATCCATATCAGTTGATTCGAATCGCACCAGGCGCATCTCGCGAATCGATCAAGTGATTCGAAACGTACGATTCGAATCCCGTAAATAATTCGGCGTCCCCCTCCCCTATGTCCGCCTCCACCACCCCTCGGTGTCTTCCTTCCGGATCTTTCTCTCCCCATGCCTTTCCCTTCCGCCGACTCCCTCGCGCGCTTCCTCTGCCCCCGCTACCCCCCGTTCCCGCCGCCCTCGCGGTAATCGCTCCCCACCCACCGGGTGGTCTCTCACCTCTTGATAACTAGAGAGCTTCCCTCAGCCCCTATCCTGCCCCCCCAAACACCGGGCTCCATCGCACACAACACTCCGCAACTCCCTCCCCACTTCCCTCTTCCTTTAACCCTCTTGCATCGTCCCCTATCTCCTCCGGCGAGGATCCCATAAAATGACCCCCGACTGCGCATGCGTCACCAACCAACCGCACCTCCCACCCATCCACACACGCACTCACACATTCGCACGCAAACGCCCGCACGCATCTCTGCGCCCCTCATCCTCTTCTCCTCCCACTGCCCCCATCTCTTCCCTTTCTCCACCTTTATTTTTTCTAGCACTGGGGCCCGGAGCCTCGCCGCCTCCTCCTCCGCAGGGATTCGCCGGCTTCTTCATTCTGGAGCGCCGACGTGCGCCATCCGTCTCCCCGGCGGTTCTTATCAGCTGGCCCACGCCTTCCCCGCCTCGCACCCTCGTTCCTCCCTCTCCTGTATCAATTCTTCGCACCGCACGTCTTTCGTCTCGCCGCTCTCCTCGCTTACCCTTCGCCACCTTCCCTTTCGTCACTTTTTCGTTCGTCGCCGTGTCTCTAAAAAAATAAGAAACTTCTTGAAACTTCTTATGCCACCCAACTATTTACGCCGTTACTAAACATTCAGGAATTTTTTGTAAGAAATAGTAGAGTGGGGGATTCGCTGTGAATCCTTCTTACTTTTTTTGTGAGAAAAAAATACGAGAAATTCGCGAGGCAAACTTAAATTGAAAATCTTTGACTATTCGTAAGAGTTCCCAACTGGGCTGATCAATTTTGTGTCGTAGGCGATATTCCTTGAGTGATTCCGATATTTGTTCAGCCCTTATCTCGTCCTACGTATTTAAAGCTCCCGTTCAGTTGTGTAGCATTGTATCGTAGCAATAAGGAAAGGAACTTGAGCTTGTAAGCCATAGTAATAATCAACCAAGTTTCCCGAGGGTCTAGCAACTTCTGCACTTTTCAAACTCTAAAAAGAAGGGTTAAATTGGAAACTTTAATCATATTATCACCGCCGAAATAACGGATGTATTCGTGATAGAAGAATGAATAGTCGAAAGAGTAAAATGACAAATTGAATATTTTTATAAAAATTAAATGTCTTCTTCTAAGGAGCATTGTCCATATTCCATTAAGAGTTGCAATTTTTGTGCAATATCACAGCGCAGGCTGTGTTAAGGTATGGACAGGCATAAAATTGTATTTAGATACAAGATGGGATAGGCTTACAACAAATGTTCCAACCATATATTAACTATATTTGAGAATTAGTCTGCTTCAATCTTTCACACAACCCAAGCAGGTTTCTACATATCATTCATTTTTGCCTGCGTCTCGTTAATCCTGTCAACCGTATATCTTTATCTAATGTAGACTTATTCACCTCATCCAAACTTAAGTATTCCGGAAATCTTCTTATTATCGAAGGTTATGTTTTGGTGTTAATTATATTCAAAATCTCAAAAGAATTCTTTTAATGCTAATTTCTGAACTTCCTCTTTTCTCTCAATCTCTCTCCACCTAGGAGGTCGTCACTTGCTCCGTTTTTCTGCCAATGGAATGCACGCATGCATTTCCATTCCTTTTATTTCTTTTCCTTGAACCGTTCAGCCCTTATTCTGTTTTCACACACACCCCCATCCGTCATTCCCCGGACCATTGCGAAGACGGCGCGCCCTCCCTCTCCGTCTCTTCCACGGCTTCGCCACAAAAGAGCGACCCCGGGACCATCCCCTTCCCGGTATCGGCGGCATTCCCACGTCAATCACGCGATGGGGAAATTCCAATTCAATCCCGCTCCAATCCCCGCACTCGATCAAGCCTGAAGGGCGAGCCATGCTCCACTCCTTCCCCGCCGCCGCATTCTTCTTTCCCTCCCTGTCCTAACCTCCCGATCACTCCCGGACCTCCCAAGCTTTCTCGAGCTCACCGTTTCTTATGCTCCACCAGACACGCACAAAATCTTTACAAGCACACGGGGATTCCGTCGTTTCCTACTCTTATGATTTTCGGCTTCCTTGCTTTGCTCACACCTGACCGTCAGCTTCCATGAAACTTTTTACTTACTCGTCCATACTAATGTTACTTTCAGCTGACATACTGCTTAGAGAAGATTCTTCGCGTTTGCAAAATGAAATGATTTAAGGAGTACCCCAACGCAAAGTGATTTCTTCCTCCTGCATAATTGGAACCTATGTCAATCAACATACTAAAAGTATTAAAGTATTTTCGCGTATGCTTATTTTACAAAGTCCATTTAATAATAAGGCCAATGACTTAGTATTATGTGTTTCCTGTGTGCGATAACCCTGTCCACCGAGATGTCAAACCCAACTCCTTTTCCTGTGCAGTCTTTTGGAGTCTAGTCCTTGAAAACCTCACTGGTTGAGCAAAACTAAAATTGCAGAGAGCCATCATGCAAACTGACACACTGGTCAATACTCCTGTATCATACTCTTTGGACTATCCCATTTCAAAATTAAATTTACTGGTGTGTAAATAGCAGTATTTCTTTCCACATTTTAAGTCACAATTCACATAGATGCATACTTAATTTTGCAAAATTCTATTCGTCGTCGTATTATTTCCTGTAATTGATGATCCATCAAGTTTAACTCATAAATCTTGATAACATCTAAGACGATCTTAGGATATCGTTAGTTTGAATACGTAAGAAAATCCATAAAAATGATTTATCGGTGGGATAGAATGTGTTCCTTTGTAGTGACAGAGAATGGAAATCTTCAAAATATAATTTCCCCAATAACACTGTATCCTCAAATAATTTTGTGAATCTGGAAGGAAATTCTCTCCGTTGCAACAGTCTGGTCCTGAAAATAACTCATTTAGAGTTTCATGGAATCCATCGCTTCAAAAATCTTCCAATGAAGCAGATACGTGGTATTTATTACCAATGAATGTAAAAGCATTTTCTTAATTAAATTCAATTAATGTCTTGTTATGTATGCAAATAAATAAAGGGTATATAGTTGTAAATCCACTAGATGTCAGAACGCATCCATAATTAACCCCTCATTCCCAATTTAAAAACCATTTAAAATACACGGATTAGGTTGAATTTTTCATCTGACTGAATTTAAAACTTATTTTATATCATTGGGATCAATGTTACGGCATTTTTTTATGATTCATGCAGGTAAATATATATTGGTTAAAAGCAATATTTTTTAAAGAACGTTGATTTTTAACAATTAATCTCAAATATCATGCGCTTTCATTTTTTCTCAAACATGGAAAATGTTACGCCAGGTGAAAGTCACTAGAAAAGAGGTAATCTCATAGATGGCGTATCCTATGCGTATAATTGAAAATAATGCATTAAACAATATCCGCTTTCCACCTAGTTGCACTCTTTGTAATTGCCTTCAGAAGGATTGTTTTTAATTAATGTTCAGTAATTACATATTGTTTGGTTCAAATATTTACAATTAGAATGGAAATCGAAATTATGTACGTAATTGGAATCTTGAAATGTAAAAATGACTGGATTGACGGTCAACAGTTGAGAGTTGTATATTTGCGATTATTAAAACAAGGAATTAATTTGATGCGCATTCGGCGGGAAAAAAATTCCTTTCTTGCGAAAGCGGAGAGCAAATATCATTCCACTTAATTTCCCAGACCAAATTCCCCCCGGCAATACACGGCGAAGAATATGCGGAGGCGTAGTTTAGAGTAACCCGAGGAGCTTGCGTCGGGGTCGTTTTACCCAAGAGGGAGGCCGTCCAGCCGAGCGCCACAACAATAAAGTTTAGACCCAGCTCTCATGAGATAGGACTCCGAAAAAAAATAATAAGTGGCGTTTTATGCGTCAATTTTAAGTCTGGGGCCTTTTGCCGTTCGGTTCCCAGCTCGACTCAGGTCACCCTCGCCGCGTAAAATAACGCGCTTTCTCGGGAAAACTTCATTTCACGCTAATACTGTAGAGGACGCCCCACGTCACACGTCGCTGGCTCCCTTATACCCAATATCAAATCCTTCTCTTTCCCTACGCGGCCGCCTCTTTCTTCTCGAAGCGCTAACACAACAATTGTGTATGCATTTCTCGTGAGCCGGTTGAATATTGGGTGACGAATATTTCGATACATATTATTCTCTCGGTGGATTTCAAGTGGCGTCGCATAGTAAAAATCTTCACCCTGGCTTTCCATAGCGCCGACCTCTGCCTCTTTGCCACCATTCGTGCGCGAAAATAGGAAAATGTTTCGCCTAAATTTGTGAGTGTACTCTCTGTGACATATCCAATTTTCTTAAATGTGCCAAATGTTTCATTTTATGCATCGCCATTTGATAATTATTAGTGCTTGTCTGAAGAATTATTTGCTGAATTTGTGTTTGTGACGGACAGTTTGTCTAGAGTTAAATGGCACCCTGATAAAAGCAAATCTTTATTGAAAACGAAACGTGGAAAGCTGTAAAATGTAAGATAAAGCGCCATTAGTATTATTTGTGGGTTTTTTAATGGTCATAATTCTAACCTCATTTCACGGGGTAATTATTATATAGATTATTTTAAAATATATTTTTAAGCACTTGGAATTTTAGCCCTTCATTAAACCAGCTAAATATGGTCAAACTGGTCTAGTTTCCATTTTAAATTACCAGGATAATGAATGTAGTCTGATTTTTGGCATTTAAAACGACTTGTTAATTTAGTTGATAGCATTTGAGCTTTGAATACGTATATTCAATGATATGATATCACAAATTAAGCTGTAATGATCCGGAATATGTTTCATTGACCTTTGAACGTAAAGTGAGCAATGATACATTGTATGCCAATGCTTTCAATGCATTGTTTCAATGGACATGGAAATTTAAAATGCTGTTACTATTTTTAGATCCAAGACATTCGGTCTGGTGGTGTTGAAATAGGCATTCTTAACAACGTTTAAGATTCAAAGTCTAGGACACAACGACGTAATAGTTGAATCTTGTGAGTGCGTTTTGTGTATGCAGCCCCAGTCACACACCAAGACGGTGACTCGCAGGGTATGTATGAATAAAATAAACAATGATAAAATCCAGTTAAAGGATTACATTTAAAGCAAATGTTTTTTTCTGTCCATTACCGCACTAGGCTTGATTGTTGATATAAATAAAAATTATAGATTCTCTGGGTGTAGTATTAGCTCTATATTAGTTTTTATTAATAACGTTATGGGATTATGGGACACCTTAACAAATCTGATAAGAAAAGGAAAATTATTTGATTTATCAGTGTGATTAATTATTTGGTGTTATATACTTGGCCCAAATTAAGCACCTTTCATGATGTGCACTTTATTTTTTGAAACTTTCAAAAGCCAAATAAAATGTACTATCTCTGCTTTCAGTAGCCAATAAAAGTAATATCTGAGCGCTCTTTGTACATTAGTGATATTTTTACTTCTCAGGTAATCCGATGGAATTATTATTAACTGCAGGTCAAATCTCACTTTTAGTACCGATTGCCATTTTAATTCTCAAAGAAAAATTTACCTAATCTCGAATTTATGTTATTCCTTTAAAAATATACAGCTATCTCATTTTATTTCTTTTGCCATTGATTAACATTTACATCGCAGTTCATAAAATAAAAATTCCACCTTAGTATTACCATTCTCCTCCTTGATTCAGTTACTATAGTGACATCGATTGCACTTTACATTGGTTAATCACCGTGCTACTGATATTGCTGTGACAACTTAACATTATGCTGTTCATTTTAATACTTTTAACGGATCCTCAGGTGACTTATCTGTGTGGTGCACACACTTTGCAGTTTTTTGCGCGGCAAAAATATTGGTGTCAATGTATTTGTTTTTTGGGCACATACATACAATGTATTCTTTATCTTGTCTTTCAGTTTCGCACTTCTTTTAATCTGTAATTGTGAAATTAAAGCGTCTGTCTGACGGAATTGAGTATTGCCTGGATAGTGGCAGGTGCCAAAAGTTACGTATGTGTGGAATTGAACGTTACGTGTGTGGCGTTTAGAATTGAACTAGCAATTTTAACGCTATGACGGCAATAACTTCACTCCCAGACGTAAGGCGTACCTCCGTACAGCTATATACTATTATCCTATATAATCATCCCTATCATCCGTGTGGTAATGCATGTACTCGCTCAAATTCGTTCTTCCAAGTTAACTTTCCGCGCCAGACGACGTCCGCGCTGCGTCTTCATGACCCGGAACAATATCCTATATTAAATTCGTGTCGTGTGTTTCACATGTGGGGGAGGCTCCTTGGTTCCCATTTCGGCCGCCGTGGCGTGTGTGCACTTGAAGAAACGCACACACACAGACTTACGCGCGCACACACTGCCACGGACTGATACACGTGGAAACGAGGCCAACGTATATCCCCACACACGCAGGGAAAGAGAGAGGGGGGGTGGGGTGGAGAAAGAGGTCTTTGTTAGTGCGCAAGTGTGGGGAGGAGGCGTATGGGGAGCCGAGGCATATAAGGTATTTTAAAGGGTGACCACAAAGGTTTGGTCGGGATGGGAAAAGATTCCGTCCGAGAATCCTCTTTTCGTATTCCGCGGTCGTGAAAATAAAAGGAACTGCTCCTTCCGACAAAAATGCCCCAAGGGCTGCGGGCGTTACGAGAAAAGGGGAAGTGAAGCTCGTGCGAGGAGGAAAAGTTGCGTTGCGCGAGGGTGATAAAGCCGTCTTGAGATCCCGAGGAAGAAAGAGGGAAACGGGATATCTTCTTCGAGGTTAAAATGATATTTGCAGATATGAGAAGGAAGAGATATGCTGAAAGTAATTACTCGTGTTGAATTGCCTCTCTGAATGTAATAGTTTATAAATTTTAAATGTTTCTTTCTTCCGATTGGCGTGAAGAGTGCTCTCATTTACTTCTGCCAGCCTCCTTAAAAGATCGAGAGAAGAAAATTACTTTTCTTGGTAATTTAGAGCGTATTTTCTCATTTAATAAATATATGTATATATATATATATGTATATATATATGTGTATATATATATGTATATATATATATATGTGTATGTATATATATATATATATATATATATATATATATATATATATATAACTTGTAATTCCGACGCTGTTATCGAATAAATCTTGCGTCCATATGCGTTATGCTCTGAAGTAAAATCATGAAGTGCTCTTATATTTTCTTGAAAGATATAGAGATAACCTTCATGCTCAGCAGAAGTATAATTACGTAAATTACGAGTTTTTTTTGTTGTTTTGAGTTGCTACCGTATGGTGACAAAAAATCCGTTGCAAGTAATTTATTGACACTCACTTGTTCTTCAATGCCATGCCTTTTACTTTTTCAGTCATAAAAATCAAATCACCGTTTTACTGGTTCACACATATATAAGATGGGCGAGGAACTTTTAGGGAGGTACCATATTGTCATTCTTTTGCAACTTTCTTGCCGTCTGCGAATTTTAGCCGAGTGAGATTTGATTGCTTTTTTTCACTTATGACCTAGCTACAATGTTCCCCTTCTCAAGGAAGCGTTTTATATTCTTTCATATTTTCCGAATTCCTTCCGTTATTTCTCATAGTCTCTCTGAATTTTCTGAGCAGTTCTCATAGAGTCTAAGGTATTTTCTACCGCATAAGGTTCCTCCCAGCGTCTATAACCTCTTAGGTGCTTAGCTTTTGGAGCAGTGGCATGTTATGTAAATCTCGTTAAACATATGAAAATATTGCATTTTACTTTCATTATGCCCATTTTTTTAATTTTATATATAAAGATTGTTGGACATCGTTGAATATTTCAATGTGAATTAGGAAAACATACATTAACTAATATAACATGTAGTAAAAAACTGACAATAGACAAAAATACATTTATACAAAGGTATTTATTAATGTGGTGTATGTCTTTATAAAGACATTTTTTTAAGGTCACTAAAGGTCTATTTCGGAAATTATTTCAATATTTAGTAGCATAGTTGATCACAATGATTGTTCGACGTTAAAAGCCATAGTGAAATCGCAAATCTGCGAAGCAATATTTGTACAGGCGTGTTTTTCATGAAAGAGAAATTAGGACTATTTTACATAGAAATGTATTAGCTAAGTTTCTTGCTAATACTCAAAGATGAAATACTTAACGAGAACTTGGTCTTTCAAATGGCTAGTCTAATGATTCATTTATTTCACCCTCTAAGCCACCGCCAGGGTGTGTCAGGGGGTGAATTATTATTATTAGGTAATCTACCTTTTAAGGTAGGTTTTTTTATGGACACAAGTATCAAATAAGCATTTTGTGACACCCCACCTAGCAAACTAATCTATATCAGGTCCCTCTTCATCAGGGGGGGTGAATACACACCAGAATAATTTTACCCCTGAACATGACACTACCGCGGTCGAACAATGTTAGTATGATCCCCTATCGTTTGTGTAAAACGTGACATCATAAATCTATCTGTTCTACACATCATCTCTCTAATGTTATTAACATGACCTCACCTACCGTTATACGGTGGGGTAATAATACATTTTCAACATCACTGCTAAAGAGACCTCCTTCCAATTTATTCAAGAGATTCAATCAGTAATTTAACCTTTGCTCCGTGAGTGATTCCTAGCATATCTGCTCTAATATTTTGGTTAATAGTCCAATAATAATGTTCACGTAAAGGAAAAATGGATGATAAAGAAATAGTAGCAATTTTCTGCTGGATAATCATTTAATACGCCACCGGTCACGAGGTACTACGTCATCTCCAGGTCACATATGAAAATGATTTATTACATCGAAACCGGTCTTGGATTAAATAATTATATAGTGTAAAAGTGCTATATTGTGCCCATTATTATGTTCTGATTCCTTCACAACACACCTGAAACTACGCAAGAATAATCGAGATTGTCTGATGAAATTTGGAGTTAATAGGAAAGTTTCACAAATTTTATTGGAAGAAGACTGACTAATAAAAAATCCATACATGAGTATCTCATTCGAATCAACATTTGTAAGTTTTAAACAGAAAATAAGTCGTAGCACCTCGTAACAAACCAGATATTTATTTCTATTTGATGAAGTTTATGGCTCTCCAGTACTCGTATTTATAGATAATTTGTAGTCAAAAGAGTGTTTCTAACTTCCTTGAAAATTTTATTTCATTTTTGGTGGTTCTCTCTTAATCACCAGTTAAAATAAATATACGTTATAAGTACGTGCATTACTGTCCAATGCGTATAACTTTGTAAGTTCTCATACACGATGTGCAAAATTCCTGCAATGTGTCGTTCATATTCGGCGTGTGTCTACTTATTTACAGGTATGTTGTAAAAGCACTTGAAAGGAGAATTATTTAAACAATTTTTGCTCGTACATGTATCAGGACTATCAAAATATATTTCATTTAGATTATGGGGGACGTTGTAGTTCACTACGTAGAGTGATGGGTCACTGGCCAGAGGTCCCGGGTTCGATCCCTTGGGACGCTTCTGGACACACTCAAGTTCACCCAATCAGTGCGATTTTTGGGGTGCCAGATCTTCCGGGGAAATCATAGTCGGCAAAGGAAAATGAACTGGCCTCCTTGCCACGGTGTGAGAAATTGACACACCGTTGAGATTAGTACTAGGCGAGCTCTACCCTCACTGTTGAAACCAACCTTTGGGTGGTATTTTTGCAAATGCAAGTCTTTTACTAATGACAGCAAGAATTCGAGATTTGTCTTACCTTAATATATTCAAGTACAAATTGTACTTGGGGGGTATGAGCCACTCTTTTGCTGGGTAAATTTCTGCAAATGAGGAATAAATTATTTTCAGTTAAAAGACTTTCCATTTCATTTCCCTGATTTTATGGGACCGAGAAGTGGTACATTATTCCTTTCGAATATGTGCTTCATGCAAGAAATGAGCGCCCTACTTCAAAACTATGGTGGAAGCATTTGAGAATCGTCCGACGGATTGCTTTCTGAAATAAAAGAAGTTGGTCGGCATTTTATCCCGGCATGGCGATCGCCACTGCACGAATTTTCCGTCACACTGCCGTAAAAATCGGGTCGGATGAATCGACCGTGGCAGTCTCCTTCAAATGCTTACCTCCTCTCAATGTATACACATATTCCTCTTCCCCTCCTTTCCCCCATCCGCCCTTCCCCCTGCCGGGGACTCTCCCCGCCCGGAGGAGAGAGGCTCCCACGCCATAGCTCTTCTCCCCAGAGCGCCGCCCTCTCCTTCCCCTCTCGGCCTCCGTAAAGGCTAGATGTTTCACCCTTCCCCAATGCCTCCTCCTCTTCCTCCCCGCTCCTCTTCCCGGGACGGCGGTCCTGATGCGAAAGAAACGGCTTTTAGGACGTACCATGCCCCAGTAGTCCATATCTCGTGTTCGCATATGGCCGTTATCGATGCCTTCCGCCGCATTTTGTGTCTTACTTTGGCTTTTTTTATGCTCTTCTGAATTCGTGAAATAGGTCTGGGGGTAAGAGATGCAAGCAAATGCGTTCCCGCCACATTCAAGTCGTAATTTACCCACGTGGTAAGCGTTTAGTCATCCAGACATACATGCTTGTTTGGCAACTTGATTTCTTGTTGACATGTGAGGCCATCAGGGAATTGGAAACCCTTTGTTCACCTACTGGATAGTTCATTTTTCTTGCATATAAGGGATAGGAACACATTTTAAAGACGAACACAGGAGAGGTGTGAAAAAATAATCTACCGGTCAAGGTAGGTTTTTTGATGGACACAACTATCAAATAAACAAATATAGATTATTAATTATATGAAATAAATATACACACACACATATATATATATATATATATATATATTTATATTTATGTGTCCTTTTACGTGTTATCTGTTTTATTCTGTGTTCTATTGTGCCGTCCAAAAGTTATATTGCTCTCGTGAGTACTTCCGCATCATCTATATATTTATATTTATATATAGACACATAAAAAGAATACTCATACATTATTTCTTAATAATTCCGTCGAGCTCATTAAGAGATAACGTGTGAGTGTTCTTATTATTCGTTCTTATATTGTTTGTTGCTGTCCAAGTTCCTTCATTCAACACTTCCGTGTTACTTCGAGTAAATCACATGCTCGTATATATACATATATATATATATATATATATATATATATATATATATATATATACACTTTTTTGGAAAACCCACAAACGTGTAATGTAAATTCACTGATAAGTCATAACAAACACAGAAACCAAAACACAAAAGAGGAAAAACTCACTGGTTCCCGAATTTTCGGTGGTCCCACCACCTTTCTGAAGAGGAATTAGGAACAGAACTCTGTTCCTAATTCCTCTTGAGAAAGGTGGTGGGACCACCGAAAATTCGAGAACCAGTGAGTTTTTCCTCTTTTGTGTTTTGGTTTCTGTGTTTGTTATGACTTATCAGTGAATTTACATATATATATATATATATATATATATATATATATATATTGTGTGTGTGTGTGTGTGTCAGTTTATAAAATATTTTTGGAAACAGAGGTTAACAAAATATTGGTAACCATTTTGGTTATCTAATAGGATTATTTAAATATTTATTGCATCATTTATAGATTTCTTTGATCAAATTTCTCAAATGACGTTTGATACGAGCAATTATAAGGCACAGTTATTTATTTTCAATTCACCTTCCTTTCCTTAACGTATTCTTTCATAAATATTTATTTAATTCTTGAAATGACGTTAGAGGCATATGTTCCCTTAAAGCAAGGTAACGATTAACAATTTTTTAAAAGACTGTTGTAAGCAATTTAAAAGATTTCTATTAGTTAATTTAGTATTATATAATAATATTCTGGTAAAAGATGCCGAAATAATGAACAGCGTTGGTCAGCGACACGTTAAATGCAACAACAGAATACGTCTCCGGAGCGTGCCTTTTTTAAATTCGCCAACGGTGCCGTAAAACGTGATTCTTCGTCGCGAAATACCGCACCTACCCGCAATATACTCTTATATGCTCTCACTGTTCGCTCTTCCGACGATGTTTTACGGCATTCGTCGGGCAGCAGATACCTCTCTTAGCCAGCCAGACCCATAAAAGGATTCTTTTCGGCGACCGCGCGTTGGGAACCAGTATAGGATGGTTTTTCACGAAAAACAGTCCCATATTTCAAAGCACGTCGCATCTCATCACTTTGCTATCTTCAATGTTATGGCTTTGTCTTGAATAAGGCTACCAACCGTGTGTTTCAGGATTCAGTGTTTTATTTGAAGGCGTAATTTAATGTACTCGTCTCATCTTCTCAAGGTAATTTAAAAGTGTTCCTATTTTTTCCAGTAGTGTGGTTGATATTTCAAAGGATTTAAAATTAAATCGAAATTCTATTCAGAAGACTTCGTGCATAGGCTATAATTTTAAATGGAAATCAATAGCGCACACACACACGATAAATGAGATACGTATAATTAAAACTTTCCATTACTCACCTCGCAAGAACCTTGCCATAAATGTTCCCCTCGTTTTTGTTTACCCAGTTCACCATTACCCTTCCCATAACCTTTAACTCCTCTTCATGACCGAATGTACTGCGTTTATTTAAACAAAAAGACGTTTAAGAAAAGTCAATTCAGACAAAGTTTTGGTGGACCTTGCACTGCTTTACAACTACGTCGATCTGAAAATGTGAAAGCATTCCCCGAGCGAATAAAAGGAAAAGCAATTTCGATAACGGCGTGTCCGAATGAAATGGAAAATGGACGTCAGAAAATCACCCGGAATATTCACGTCCACCGCCCGATATGCAGGACACGACGCCGCCGCCAGGGTGATAGTGGCCGGCGCTGAATGAAATCCTTGGCTATGGCTGAAGGGATGTTCCACAGCACTACCCTTAACACACTTTCTCCAGGGCACTCCCGAAGCGACCCTATCACAGATTTTCCACATATCAAGAAATTGCTCCTTTGTCCTTTCCTCCTCCTCCGATCCACCTCCACCCCCCCTACACACTTCTCACACTTTGCCTTCCTCCCTCTCAAGAAAGCAATTTCCTTTCGGTCACCAATCCTTATTTTCTGTATCACGGCCTGATATCTCCTTCCCAGTCCATCCCCGTCTCTCTCTCTTGTTCATTGCGAGGGACGTTCTCACTCCTCACCTCCTCTTTGCCTTTTCCTCACAAGGCCAACCCGTCCTGACCCCATCCGCAGGAGCCCCAGCCTCAATTTTTCTGCTAACGTCCTCTCTCCTCGCCTCCTCATGCACCTCACCCCCCTCCTCCCCAAACCTTCCTTCTCCCGTTTGATCTCGGCAAGCCAACCGCTATCCTACCTTCCCAGGGCGGATCCCGGAGGATACCGAGAAGCAAGATGGGTGTATGTATATTTTTATTATTTTTTTTAGCATTTCCCGGTGAAGTAGCTCCTCTTTGCCTCGTATGCATTCGTCTGATTCGGCCACATAGATAAGCCGAGCAAAATGGCTAGTTAATCCTGGATCCTTTTATGGGATGGGTGAGGCACAGCAACGGCCAGCCCTTTCCACTCTCCCCCCTCTTCCTTTTGGTCCCGTTTTCGGTTTCAAGTCAAGCGCAAGTCTGAAGGCTTTATATTTGGCCACTTTGAGGTTCCCGTTTAAGTGGTGCCTGAAGTTACTCCGGCTTAATGGGGAGTGCGTGCTCCCCGATTTCTCAGTAAAATTCAATTTAAACGTTCACTCCATGGCTCTCATATTGCACTGCTTTTAACGGGGAACAAGCGTTAAGGGAAGCGGGCGAATGAGCTTGGAATGTGGTGGAGAGGAAATGAAAAATTCCCAACGCGTTTAAATTACTCCTGTAATGAATCATTTAATGGTGATCTTTAATTTTTCATTAAAAAATATTTCTTTCATGATATGCCAATACTATTTAATGATTTGTAAAATTATTTGAAAATTAGTGGTTTTCTCCTTATTATCAAGATGGAGGCTGATAAGTTAAGGTTCAAAGGTTATAAGATCAAAGCTTCAAAGGTTCTAATGGCTATAAGATCTCGTAGGCATTGGATGCAAGAAACACTGCGGAATTATTTGTGAACGTACGAATTGCTATGATTCAGTTCAATTTCGTGGTCCAAACATGCGTATTTTCATGCAATCGTTACAGAGATATTATATTGCAATCAATTCAAGACATCGTGTTTGCAACCATTCATGGCATATGTTGGAAAAAATTGAATTACTTATAAATCTGCGTATAAATTTATTCTTCTCCTCAAAACCCTAGTGAAAAAACTGCATTATTCCAAGCATGGAAAATAATTTTCAGCCATATAAAAATTTGAATTGTTTCAGTGAATGTTAGGCATTTGGAACTAAATGCTTGTTTAGTACATGCATGCTAAATTATATTTGTAATCTTAAAGGCATATTTTTAAAGATTAATATTTTGTATACTAAAGGTACGCAAGAACAGCATTTAAATCATTTCCACGAGTACTACTATTTTAAAATTTCTTTTTTCGAAATATTTAATGGATCTTCATCTTTGGAAAAGAAAACCAGATCTTACGTAATTCTTATGTGAACCATTCTTGTAATTAATTAGAAGTAGAAGTGAGGGCTAAAATTAATTTAATGTTTTATCTAAGGTGAATGAATGATGTTTCATCAATTTTTCACACTTTAAGTGAAGCTTTTCAGAAGTTCCACCCCTTTATTAATAATACAAGTTTTTTTCTGGTTCTGAAGTTCGCTCGCAAAGATGTATTTAATAATTCACTAACTATTTATAATTCATTCATTCCATCGCCCTATAATGACGTAACGAAGAGCATAGCTTATTAAAGAGACATAATATTCGCTCTATTTTCGTCATGAGTCGCGTTTGTTGCCCTACACGCCTCCGTGCTCAGCCTACTAGCCTTTGAATAAAACTCTCCAACTCTCGAAATGATCTTGATTAGACGTCCAGACTTTTGACACTCGGCCCTGGGTCGTTCGAATCGTACCTGTTCTCACTCCTCCACGGCCGTTGTATCTCGCGGACAGCATCCGAGCGTCTTATTTTCTACATAGAGGCCCCGTCAGTCCGTCCGCCTCTCCCCACTCAGTTCAAACACAAAGCTCCAACTACCCCCACCCTCGTCTTTTCTAAAAGCTCCCATCCTCTCCCTCTTCTGCCCCAATCTTCGTTTCCTCAGACCCCAAGAGCGCATCACCTCCCCTGCTACCCAGTGCTCGGCGAAATTTTGGACAGCGTCCCACTTTTTAGTGGCTTCGTCGCATGAAAGGAGCAGTTTTCTCGGCGGCGGAGTGGGTCGGGAAAGAGCAACCACGGGAAAGGCGGTTGGGGATGGGGAAGGAGAGAGGGAAATATGGGTGAAGGAATGGGGGGAGGGGGGACATCTGCTTTCCATCCTTTCCCAGAGAGAAACTATCAAAAAATTCTTCGTCATCCAAAATTCATGTCCCAAATCGCTTTTATATTACTTGCAAGTCAAGTATTTATTTGTTTTTCTTTTCTTTTCCATCGCAATAAGATTCTGATATGTATATGACATTTTACAGAAATCGCAGCATGTTATATATCGTTATTTATCTAAATAATTTAAGGAGGAGGGTTGACATAGGTAGCATTTCGAATGAATATGAAATATGTATATGCAAGAAATATGTAAAATTTCGTTTTTTATCTAACGATATAAGAAATAGGGCTGAATTTTATTCAGTCTTAATGACAATAGATTTTTTAGCAAAACTCTGAACTGAAGTAACGACGTTTTCCAGGATGCATTCTTCAAGGTCCGGTCAAGGATACGTTGTCGGATTATTCACGTACGACGCGAGCGAGGTTGTTCTTCATAAATGAAACATAGAAAATTACTTTAAATGTTATTTGAATGGTATTTGAAAGCTTAAAGTACTGATGTTTTATGCGGAAAACGTATGATGCGATTAATATTTTTTCTATATTATAAAAATAGATCTATAAAAGGTTCACAGCCCATTCGCGAGTAAAGTAGTCATTGCGGTAGTAGTAAGTAAATCAAGGTAAATACTTCTAGTATAACAAAATTCTCGTAAAATTTCTTAAAAGTTAAAATTAGCTGCAGATAGTACTTTTTTTAATTAAATCTATTTATTGCTCGGTTTTTTCCCATGGCGCTCCTCAGACATCTTCCAAAAAGTCAGTTTCAAGTTTTCTGAAGGATCTATTTACTAATAACTCACAATTTCTTTTTTAAAGTTATGTATTTCATCTTTCGAAGTTATCGTTAGAATTTAATTGTGTTTTAGTTAACATCTTGATCGGTATCTTGAATTAAAAAATACACTTTAGAGGGAAGAGTGTTGTACACCATTTGAATATGAATTTGAATTACCTTTAAAACAACGCAATTTTGAAAATAAGTGGTGAATAAAAAGAGACGTTTCAGGCGTGATATGGTGGAATTACATGATTAAATGAAATTGGCAATTTTCCACAAAAAATAAAAAAAATTATTAATACGACCAGTTTCGATGCAACTACAGATGATGATGTAGTTACATCAAAACCGGTCGTATTAATAAAATTTTTATTTTTTGTGGAAAATTGCCAATTTTATTTAATAAGTGGTGAACTTATTCAAAATAATGATTAACCCCTTCTCAAGAGTACTCCCATGAAACTACGTGTAGACCTTCTCAGTTCACGATAATTTAGAAGCACCTTAAGTATGCATATTTTAATAAAATAATTCTGTACTTAAATCTATATTTTACTCAGAAAATTCGTTTACCACAGAAATTATAATAGGGGAAGACAGAAACAGAATTCAAATAAAAGAATCATATAATGGTTCCATTATTAACACACTGCTTGTGATATTCTTTATGTTTCAAATAAATGGAAAATGTTGCCTGTACCTTCCCTTTCAATGATTATTTCCATATACAGAATGATTTAAAATAAATTATTAGATTTTGAGCATAAAAATTATCCATTAATGCCAATGGTAAAGAACTCCAAATTATTCTGGAACTTAATTTAAATCAGCATTTTGAAGTTTAACTCATGTCATAGATTGCTGGCCTATATGTAGACTGACACTAATTTTTCCTTCTACCCTCCGTCTAATATGCACAATACCCTGTGTGCCAATCTGCGATATGTTTAATATATTCGTCACTCAAATATGAAAGCTAATGTTCTGGCACGAGAACAAGATATTCAATCCGTAGCCATCACTGTAGGCGTTTGTCATAATATACTACCTGCATCAATTTATTTGGCTATTTCTTATGCAATTTCAAAGGGAACCCCAAACGTATTGCAGTAACTGCGTTTTTGCGGGCTCATCAAGCTTATATTAGAGAGTAGATAGGTCCCCACCCCTCCTTCCCTATATATCTCTTCCCAACCGAGAAACTAAGTATCTCTCTCCATCACTTGCTAAGCGTCTCTGGCACCCACTGCATCAACCAAAGGAGTGAGGCTTTTCCAGCGGTGGGAAATGGCGTCAGAGGAGTAGTAGTAAGCCTGAGATTAGCGAATGAGGGAGATAGGGCTGCGGTGTATTCAAGACGGGGGAAAGATTGATAGTGTATTTCACTTTCATTCTTCACTGAAAATATGCAGAGATTTTCCGCAAGCTTTTCCGCAAGCACTAAAAGTTAAATATCGATTTTTCGCTTTTTACAGCAATTATTTTATCATAGTAATCATTGATATGTCTTCATTGTAAGCCACGTGCCCATAGCACCGTCAGCTATAATTTATGTGTCAAATCGAAGTTTAACTAAGTTTTAATATGCGAATAAAAAGTAACATCAAATTACTTACGCATAGTAGTTTAATCCACATTATGAATTGAGTGCTTATATCATGAAAATCAAAGTATAGGTTTCTGTTTTAAAGATAATATTTTGCATAGTTCCTGAAAATATACCTTTGAATTTTTCATTATAAATACTGAAATTTAAACAATTGCACTCTCAATAATTTCGCAATTCTTATTCACGCTCTTAATTTCAAAGCAGATGTAAGCAAAACTTTTGGTGTATTTTGCTTGAAGAAAGGCATGCAAGAAGATGGCTACAAATGTGGTTAAAATGCAAGTGTGTACAAATAATAAAATAAGAAGGAGACACTTATTTTAAACAAAATGTACAATTGTTATAAATATTAAAAATTTTCGCTTCCATTAAGTTACGCGTGTGGCCAAGATTCAAAGATGGAATCGGAGACGATAAAAACATTACATAGTCAGAGAATGTATACAGCCAAAACATGAAACGAGAATATTTAAAAACTATAAGCAGTGTCTAATTTTTCTATAGTGATATGTTTTAATAATAAAACGTTCATTATCATCCCTAATTCATCAATATACATTATGTTTATAATCGCCTATTTTGGGACATTATTTGGATAGATGGGTTTTCCCTATCTCGTCCTTTAGACGCAGTTATAAAATGCATGAATATTTAGTCATTGTTTTAGTCTGCTCTGAAGAAAATGATTGTGAGATACAGATGGTTAAATTACGGTGATTTTTATCTGACTCTCTTCACTCTATGCTGGACGTCCAACCTATTTAGAGATTGTCTCCATTTGAGTTTCTCTTTCAGCAATGGGAGGCCACAAAACACCTACGAGCGTTGGATATAACCTAACCCTCGAGTTGTGTAGCCTGTATCCACCTCATCAAAGTGTCACAATGATGACAGTATAATTCAACGCTAACAAGCTTGAGTATTTTGATTCCTACTCCTAACCTCTCCTTTTCTCACTGAAGTAAAAATAACAAAAAAATGTATCTTTCCACCAAATATTTTACTAGGTACGACTAGTTACAACCCATCGTCGTCATCCTTAGGTACAAATTAACTCATACAGGTCGGTTATATATATATATATATATATATATATATATATATATATATATATATATATATATATATATATATATATATGCGTGGGATATCAAACTTATTGTTCTGTAATCCTCACATGACGAAGCCAAAAAAGGCAAAGGCTTCGTCATATGAGGATTACAGAACAATAAGTTTGATATCCCACGCAGCTAAAGTTATTCTCAGGATCATCAACAAAAGGATAGAGAGTAAGGCAAATGATTACTTAGGGGATGATCAGTTTGGATTCAGGAAAGGAAGAGGTACGCGTGATGCCTTTGCAGTTATGAGATCACTAGTCGAGAGGAATATAGAATACAATCAGGACGTTTTTGCCTGTTTTGTAGATTTCGAAAAAGCGTTTGATAGAGTGAATTGGGAAAAATTAATGCGTGTATTGCAGAAAATAGGAATGGATTGGAGGGACAGGAGACTGATCCGCAACCTGTACATGTCTCAGACTGCTCAGGTGCGAGTGGGGAACGGAGAGTCCGGATGGGCAGTGTTAGGAAGAGGTGTAAGGCAGGGTTGCCCATTGTCACCGGTACTGTTCAACGTATATGTAGAGGAAATGATTAAAGAGGCATGGGAAGAACTGGAGGTAGGAATGAAAGTCGGAGGGGAATTCGTAAAATCGGTTAGGTTTGCTGATGACCAAGCATTAGTTGCTCAGTCAGCCAAGGGGTTGCAAGCATTGTTGAGTGAATTGGAGGTTCAGTGCGATAAATATGGGATGAGAATAAATATTAATAAAACAAAGGTTATGCGATTTTCCAGAAAGAAAAAGGCTAAGCTAAATATTAAAATAGGAGGGGAAAAAATAGAGCAGGTAGAACAGTTTACATATCTCGGAAGTGTTTTGGACCAACACGGTCAAAGTGGTAGGGACGTAAGGAGAAGAATTGCGCTAGGCAAGGAGGCTTTCTCAAGGAGGAGGGAGATGATGACGGGGACGTTGAGTAGGGATGTTAAGACAAGACTCGTAAAAACTCTGATATGGAGCGTAGCTATGTACGGCGCGGAAACGTGGTCGCTGAAGCAGGAGGATAGACGTAGATTGGAGGCTTTTGAAATGTGGGTGTGGAGAAGAATGGAAAAGGTGAAATGGACCGAAAGGAAAACAAATGAGGAAGTACTAGAAATGGTGGGGGAGGAGAGGGGTTTGTTGAGAGAAATCCTATGGAGGCAGGAAAAATGGATGAAGGGCGTATTGAGCGGTAGTGGAATGTTGAAGAGGGTAATAGAGGGGAGAATGTTGGGCAAGCGAGGTAAGGGTAGGAACAGGATAGGGATGTTAGACGAGATGAATGGAGGAAAGAAGTACACCGAGATGAAGAGGGACCTGATATAGATTAGTTTGCTAGGTGGGGAGTCACAAAATGTTTATTTGATAGTTGGGTCCATCCAAAAACCTACCTTAACCGGTAGATTACCTGAAAAAAAAAAATATTTATATATATATATGTATGTATGTGCGGGTCGCGGTGGTCAAGTGGGTAGAGCGTTGGACTTCTGACCAGAGGGTCCCGGGTTCGATTCCCGGGCAAGGCACTTTGGGCACCTGCAGCTCCACCCAAGCTAGTTGATTTTTCGGGTACCAGGTCTTCCTGGGAAACCATAACCGGCAGAGGGAAAGGAACTGGCCCCCCTACCCTGATGTGTGAATATTCACACGCCGTCGGGCTTGGTACATGGGTGAGCTCTACCATCACCTACTAAACCGGCCTTCGGGTTGATTACTGTGTTTATGGTTTTTTATATGTATGTGTATGTATATATATATATACATAATATATATACCTTATATACCATATATATATATATATTATTTATACCATATATATATAATACCTCAAGAATGAATGTAGTGGTGAGCAGGAGCCAATCTTCAGAAATGGTGCTACGATATGCCGCCGCTGTGGAACTCGCGGAGGTTTAAGTAATGAAGAGGGGAGCGTGCGTGATGTAAAGTTTTATTTTTCCAATTTATCAGTACAATTTTTCTCTAAATATACGAGTTGGAGCTAAAGAACACTTTATAATTAATTTTCTTTATTTTTTCTGTGTTTCCCTTATTTAAGTGGTAAATAATTTTGTTCATAATTCGCGTCCCTGGAGGCACATAAAAATGAGAAAAGGAAATTTTTGGAATGGAAGAATGTCAGAGGGAATCCCCTCTCTGACGGCAACCTCTCGCACTGATCTCTCTCCTCCCCTCCCCTCCAGGGGCTCCCACCCTGATGAGGATCGAGGTAGAGGGGAATCGGGGAGGTTGTGGAAAGACAAAGGCCGGGGAGATTGATTGGAGGAAGTTGGGGCGTGGGAAAGTAAATGTTTTTGTGGTAATGCCTAAGGCTTTGAGAGGAGGTTAGACATTTGTTCGCGGGTGTGAAGCCCGGGTATGGGGAAGAGGTGTACCTTGTTCTCATTAAGGTAACTGCCCCCTTAGATCGAGTGGCAAGAGCCCCGCCTGCGGGATGAGGGCGATTCGGAGCGCGTGTGGGCGCAAGGACCGAGATTGGCTCCAAATCGGGAAGTCGGAGCGTCTGCACAATTGCAATTAGCTCTTGCTTAAATCAAAAGCGGTACTCAAATAGTATAATCCTGGTCGAGTCATCCGTTTAGACTAACCAGAAGGTAAGAATGATTTTACAAGCAATCCCTCAAACAATTTTTTAAAAAGGAAATCGGTTATTGAGCGGTTATCAAACCTACCCTGTATCGACGGATTAATAGCGCAAATATTGTTTTTAAGTAACAAATTTGAACCCTGTAATCAATTCCTTAATTTTGAGTAGCCACCGTAAACTTCAGGGAACTACATAGAAGAATTTTGACAATGACAGACGATGAAAACACGATTAAACTTCCTTAATTTTCTAAATAGTGAGCATACCGAATTCTAATGAATACTGACACCGTTTAAATCTGTTATACAGTATTCTACAAATGTAGCCCCTAGGAACCGTTAAAAGAGAAGCAATCATGCACGTAATTATTTATTATTTTTTATAGATGTTAGCTGATGTTGCGCTCCTAATATTCGTTTATGAAATTCTCCTATTATATCTATAATTTATGTTTTACATCCACAGTTCTAAAATCGTTGATTCCCGTTTATTATTTGCGGACTTTGTGTAATTTTTGAAGTATTTTATTTCAGTTGTGCGTCGAGCGTGAAACGTAAAATGGCTGTGAATGGAAGGAAGAACCACAAGATGTAGGATCAGGTTTAAGAAGAGCAGCACGGAATATTTATGTTAATTCTCTTCTCGTTCTTTATTTTACATTATCCTTAAAAACCAATAATAAAATATTACCAGAGTATTATAATGCCGCCCCAAATAATTAATCATTAATAATACTTTTTTTTGTTGAGCACCAAATTTCATTTTTCTATAAATCACGTATTAAACGTTAGTTTTTCGTAGGTGCACTCTCTTCCCAAAAGTCCTCTTTCGGCTTTCACCTTTACTTCTGTACGCATAATACGATCTTTCGCTCTTTTTAATTCATCTCCTAGCTCTCTCTCCTTCCCTTTCGTCGCCTGCTCCTTGAGCGCACCCCCACCGTCTCGCTCCGAAAAACGAACGCACTCAATTCCGCTCATGCTCGCTCGGGACCCCCTTTCCCTCCATCTCTCTCTCTCTCTCATTCGCACAACTCCTCCTCCTTTCCACTCACGCCTCCTGGCGCACTTTCCGGCATAAACTACCGCCGTCTCCCCACCCGAAGGCCTTCCTCCTCCTCCCCGGCCCGTCCTCGTCTCGCTTCCCCTTCCCGCCTCTTCAAAGCGCACGGAATAAGGACTCTTTGCAGGCATGGAGCTGAACAATGACGCTCCAAAATAGCGAAGCCGCGAGTCCTAATCTTAAGGAAAGGATCCTTGATGCAAAGGAGCATTGCTCGCGACTCCTTTCATTCTGATGAATTCATCCGTTGTTCGGGCTTAATTTTTTATTCACGTGCGTTTCAAACTTCGCATTCCTCGGTGGTTACGATTAAGCACTTTGCCGGTAACTGCCTCTCTTGGCTATAGGAAACGATGGCTTGGATTTATTTTTACACCAGTGTGCTACGTGAATTTAAAATATTTCTTAAAAAAATCTACGAACATCACAAAATGTAGCCCATAGCCTGTCTCCAGAAATGGCTTCGTTTTTCTTTTCCAGCTCCGAGAAAATTAAATAATATTTCTTGTTTCTTATTTGGCCCCCACGTACTTATCTTGCTGCATTTTATAATATGTTTTAAATTTATTTAAACAATGCGGTAATTTTGGACATTATGAATGGAAAGCCCTGTGTTTTGTTTAATACGTTTTCTATTTAACTAGAATGGCTGAAGAACTGTATCGTTGTGTAGTTTTTGCCCATCTAAAAACCTACCTTAAAGGGTAGAACACCAAAAATGTATACCAAAATGTACAAATGCCAAATTGAAGGTGCGACTTTAAAATAAAAACATGCAAAATTAGAAGGAAATCCAAATGACGGATGGCGAAAAATAATTTTTTGAATTTTAAAGAAAGCTGAAAAATTATATCCTGCTGCCTCGTAGTAACTCCGAAAACTAGAAACTATAAAATTTATCCACCCCAATGCAAAAAAACTAAAGTTCCGGAAATAAATTATTTATGAAAAATCAACATGTTTTTATATTTTTTCCTAGACGTCTCATTACAGTAATTTTTGGTGGAATGGGTTTATTCAAATGACCGGGACACTGGAATATTATCCATGGAGCCGGGGCACAGGGAGTATTTTCCTTTGTTGAAACCGGTAATCTACGACCGTGCGTAACTCAGTGCAGGGGGGAAGGAAGGGGTGGGGGGCTTAAATCTGAGTAACGCCTCACTGCAAATAGCTCGGACATTTTTACCCAGTGAGGCGAAGGCGGTCAGAACACCTTATTGGTTACGTGTCTTATCTCCTTTAGCCATGCACCTCCGTCTGTTCTCGGAAATTATATGGTGCCCGTTGTTTTCTTTGTTTCCTTATTTTCTTCTCTTCTCCGACTCTCCCTCCAACCCTCGCCCTTCCTCACGTGCATGAGCGCAGTTTCCCCTTTCTCTGGTACTTTGTTATGCCCTCCCACGAAAACCAATCTCGCAATTACTTCCATTTGAATTTTATATGTTCCATCCGTTATCTCGATTGGATGGCCCTTGAAAAAAATCAACAGCCACAGTATGTTTCAAGCCTGTTAAGCATAAAGTTTAACGACCGCGGGTATTGTCCCCCTATCTTAAAGAGCGGAACGATATCCTCTACATTTTCTCATGCTTCTGTGAAAGAATAGGGTAGGATGAAAAAATGTTCTCACTGTTTGAAGATGGATTAAACTTGCAAAATACAACACGATTGGTCTCGAAAGGAAATTTTACTGAATTTTTGGAAAAAATGGTTAATGTCTGAAACAAACCACTTGAAACTTTGTTCCCATAAACTTTCGTCTGTGGTTGCTATAATGTACGTATTATACCTTTATTTCGTTCACTGATTCGGCCTTAAAGAACTATTTCATGGGATAATTGATAGAGTATTATCATCGGTAATCTACCGGTTAATGTAGGTTTTTGATGGCCGCAAGCAACCAAATGATGCGGCCACAACTCCTTTGCCTCTAAATTTCAAGAAACTGCGGGAGATGCCGCAACAGTAACTTTAACGGAGTCATTCGCTACGTGCAAACACAGCAAAGCACAACCCAACACCTAATTCTACAATAACCCCCTCTTCTATTGAGGATATTTTATTTTTCCCTTCATTTCGCAGAATCCTATTAATGCCACTTCGTCGCTTGGCTAACATTCTCTCCTCTATCACAGTCTTCAACATCCCATTGCTAATCAAAACGCTCTGCATCCAACTTTCCTGACTCCTTTTGGTTTCTCCCAACAATCCTTTCTCCTCCACCGCTAAGACGAGAACTTCCTTGTTTTTCTTTAGTCCACTTCACCTTTATCAAATTTTCCACACCCACATTTCAGACGCTTCCGATATTCACCTATCATTCTGCTTCAATGACCATATTTCTACGCCGTAAAAAGCTACGCACCATATCAGGGTCTTGATTTGGAGCGTAATTTTGTGCAGTGCGGCTTTTTAAATGTAAATATGGAGATTTATGTGTAATATATATTTATGTGGGGATTTATATTATTTTGGACATATTCATATTGGAACCACTTCTGCCTACCATGGCAAATTAACTTGTTATTTAAGCGGTTGCCTCCGATTTTCCGTGATACAAGCAAAATATCATGCCTTCATTTTATGTAATTCTATTTTTCCACACAACAATTTTTATCTGGAATTCATATTTGGGCGTAATAGAAGAGTGAGCAAAATTGTAATGAACTTATGACAAATTTTGAATACATCCCTTGGTCGTAAAACTATTATGAATTGTTGCTATCAATCTAGTATTTTAATGAGTGTCAAAATATAATATTTGTTGAGTTTATCATTACACTTCTCCCGTTCCAATCCAAACTTTTGATATTTTTTACACTCTAGGCTCTCTAATTCTTCAATGGTTGTCTCAAAATTTAGATCACTGCTCAAATTTAGTAAAATATGCAAATTAGATACTAAAATAGTAACCAGGGCTGTCCTGTGACATAATGATTTTCGCTTGTTTGATCAGTTTTCCATCAAGCAGACGGGAGTGTGCTAAACTTCATCTTGCGAAGAACAATTAAGCTATCAATGTTTTACTCATAAATATTTCGTGGTTTGCATGTTTGTGTAGGAGCGTTATGTCATTTGAGGTTTCAATATTGGCCGGAAATGCTGAATGAATTATTAGGATCCCTATTCAATTCAGCTTGATTCGTGAAGTTAACGTGTTCATGGCTCTCATATATGATGTCAAATATCATATGTTATCTTAAATCATAACTGATCACCTAGCTGTGATATCAAATGTTTACTAATGGTAAAATTAGCATTATGTTCTATGGCGAACATCCTCAGCATAAGGTACAATAAACAATTTTCCGGCGATTTAAAGTAGTCGTTTAAGGGTTTATTTTAAGAACAGAAATTAATTTTTTCATACTCCTGCCGGAATCGTGAAAATAACGAAGTTTTTTTATGAATTGATTCCAAGTGCAGTTCAAGACACGGAATGTATTAATTTTCACAATATAATTAATGTTTTCATATTCACAATATAATTAATGTTTTCATATTTGGAATGAATGTCTGGGAATACCATTTTTAATAGGAATTCTTATGCTTTATTTAAACATCATAATCAAGCGTACTCGACGTTCAGTAAATCGTCGGTTCGGGTTTGAATTTGTTCTCGGGAATGGAATTCTTATATTTTTATAGAATTACAGCCTAAGGAACTGGGCTAAAGACATTGAAACATCTAAGCTAGGTATTCCTAACAACTTAAATTAGGAATATTATACAGATATTAGTAGCACAATTCCGCATATAACTACTCCTGTTTTTTGGGTCATAAAATGGAAACCACTTCTTCTCCCTTTTCAGATAATGCTTTATGTTTATTAAAATACAACCATCTCAGACCATGATATTCTATATCTCAAATATACGATGCAGCCTTGTAAAATTCTAAAGCTATCACTATGATTTTAGTCTCCTCTGGAGTGGATTCTTACTACTCTCTTTCTCTGGGATGCTGAAATATATGGAATTGTATGACTTCAGGAATCCATCGCTTTCTACTTCGCATCTCCCAGTCGGACGATTTGAAAAGACTGAACTCGAAAGATCTCTTGACACCTTTGTAGCTCACCTATACAAGAGCCTTCTCCTTTATTTTTTACATTTCTGCCTTCGTGATCCCATACACGTCTCGCCTGCTTATTTTTTTCCCTCCCAGTGCATTCCTCGAAAATGCACTCCGCGGAGCACCTGAATCATCAAATACTGCCACTCGCTCCTATCCAAACGCCCCTCGCCAGGACTTGCATCGATGATGCGAGTCCTGGGCGTCCCCTTCCCACCTACTCTTCCCTGAATACGTCTTGTTCGCCTCTCCTTCTCGCTTTCTCCTCATCTCCTCCGTATCCCCATAACACGTGCCTCTCACAATTCTTTGTCGTATCATCCAGCGCCCTGCTATCCTCCCCTACCGTCCTCTTCGCAGTGTGTCCCCTCCCTGCCCTGCGTGCAATTCCGCGCGCCGATATATTCGTATGCAAATGCCCCGCTGCTTATATTATGCCTCAGGGAGGGGTTAGGGAGCCAGTGGAATTATAGCGCGCAGGGGGAGGACTCCCTGACGGGAGTGGTCGCCGAGGGACCGCGGGAGATTGATCGGAAAGGGGAATGGAGGGCGAGGGGTTCGTTCCGGAGGCCCGAGGGGGAGTGACGGAGAAGGTAGGCGTGAGAATGTTTGGGGACGGAGGAGGGCGAGGTGCGAAGGGCAAGTGCAAATTGAATGAGGGGAGGCGGTGTGATCTGTTAGGCTGGGGCGGGTTGGATGGTGATGTTTGGTCGAGCTGTTGTTTCAGGTCGTTCGATGGGACGTCGCGATTTTAATACTCCTTATCCTCGAGGGTATTGTTGTAAATATTTTGCATGATAAACTCATAAAAGAGCTACCACAATTTTTTCAGTTGAGCATGTGATTGTAACTCTAGTGTCAAAGTTTTTAAAAATGTTTTTGCATTGATATGATATTCTTTTTAAAAATTTTAATTTTCAATAGTTTCAATTATGGTTACATATTTCCGGGTCAAGGCGAATGATTTCTACACTCTGAAATTGTTGCATAGGAACTTAAATATTGCATCTTTATATTTAATAATATAGTTTTTCATACTGATAACTGATCTTAGGTTTCACAATCTTTATTTTTCCTGAATCAGAAGGTTAGCTTTATTTCATGGATCAATATTGAATTTCTCAGGAAGGAATTAATACGTACCTATAACCCGCAATTTTTTTTTACCCAAAGATAACATTCTATTAAGGTTTAAATGGCTTTTTTTAATCTTTAGGGTAAGTGACCGAAGCTATTTGAAAAAACCTTCTTACTTGTATTAAAACACTAATCATAAGGTCACCCAAATTCAACCTTAATTTTTGTTAGTTCTTTCTCACGTTTATAATATCCAATATTTGCTGTCAATTATACGTTATCCCTTATTATTTGAAGTGATTTCATTACTTACTTTGGAACTTTGTAAATTGCTAGAGAATATGTTTAGCTAAAGGTAAAGGTAAATAGAATATTATGGGTGAATTCGTCAAAACCTGTGGCAGTGCACCAAGGAGAAGTACGTTCTTCATTAGTAGGTAAAAAATTATGGAAAGAAGGAGCAATGAAAGGGCAACGAAGACCCTCTAAGCTCTAGGGTAGGCTAACAATAAGGATCCTCCTTAAGCCCTTGTCTTTGTTTAAGTCTTGAATGCCAGCATGGGAGGGAAATGGCTGAACAAAGCCCATTTCGTATGCTATTTGCAGTTGGCATTGTGATATGTGCTATTATGGAGTTCGAATAATAGGCACCTGGTCTACGTGTCGGAAGACCTACACGAGAAGGGAATCGCGGCGTAAGATGTAAATACAGAGTGATATGAAGGAGACACACCACGTTCTTCAACCCTAGGGGTGGTAAGATACATAATTAGGATAAGGATACTTACAAGTGCAAAACGAGACACACACACATACATGTATATATATGGCGAGAATTTTGATACCCTCATTACTTGCTAGAAAATGTACAGCCAAACATACTGGATTTTTAATTATTGTTATTTGTTCGACAATTTACTCATCTTTACTCTTTGAATTCACTCTCATTGATTCCTTCACTGATTCCTGCCCTGCTATTGATGCCGCCTCTTGATGATATCCATTAGAAGTTACTGCTGTCTTGTAAAGTTTACTTACTTTTGGAGTTGGCAAAATAGTGTCCTAATATTAAGAAAGCAATTTGTGTACTAGGGTAGACAAATGTTCCTAATAAATTAGTTGAAACTTGATGTTTTTCTTAACTTCTCACCTCAATGTAGATGGGCCCAATCTTTCCCTGGGTTTCCCAGGAATATCTGGGAAATCACACGGTTTGGGTGAATTCAAGTGTGTTCGCAGGCGTCACCCAAAATCGAACTTGTGGCCTTGATCAACTTCTCAGCGCTCTACCCACAGTATATATCACGATCCCCCAAACATTAAACAATAATGTTATGCAAACGTAAAACTACTACATGATAATATTCGTCTTATAATAGTTCGCCACGTAAAGATGTCATCATTGAATGTCATAATTAACTTTAAATCAGGATTACTTTCATTTTGAACCCAGGTATCAAAGAGTATAACCATTAATCTGGTATGATAGACATTTATCTAAGAAAATATTCATAAAAAATAATTTGCTTCCTTTCCTATCGGGATACTTTCGGTAACGTTTTTTTTTATAAATTACGGTTATATAAAAGGTTTGCATAATATATTTTGGTAGGAATTTTTTCTTGATGTGTGGATGATGTGCTAAATTCATATCGTCAGTTAAGTGTGCGCATAATCGCAGATCGTATTGGCATTGATAAGATGGCAATGCACGCCATTATCGCTGAAAATGTGGCGATGCGATAGATCTGCGCTAAACTCGTCCCGAATTCTTGAAGGACGATCAAGAGAAAAGTCGAGTGTCTGCTTGTGAAGACCTTTCTCAATGGCATCATGACGATTCTTCAACCCCTTACAGTCCTAACTTCGCACCAGCAGGCCATTTCCTATTCCCAAAAGTGAAATCTTCCCTTAAATGACAGCACCATAGGATTCTAAGTGCTGTCAAAGAAGCTTGAACGCGTACCCCTAAGGACCTTCCGGAATCCGTCTACCAGGGAGTCTTCGAGTCGTGGAAAAGCCGCTGGCAAAAGTACGTCGACGCTCATAGGATTGCTATGAAGAATTTTGAGGCATTGTAGCAACACCTGAAATCATTGGATCTCTTTCACGTATAAACTGATAAAAACTAAGAGCTGGTCGTATATCAACGTAGTATATTTTCTTCCGTTTCGCTGAAAAAAATGAACTCGTTTTTTTCTGCCAGTACTTTACACCAGAAAATATTTTTTCTTTGACGTTTGGTGATCTTTGATAAAATCGTTTAAAGTAGTATTAATAGAGCACTAAGACTTTGCTATTTTTTAATGTTTACTGAAGGAAATAGGCACAGTTTACCTCCCCCATTACTCTTGCCATTCCGTAACTTCCTCCAACTTTTCTGAATGCTTCACGGACGACAAATTGTTAATCTCATGCTTTCCAAATTAATAGGCAAAATTTCATTTATGTATTAAAGGTTTTTTTGCCAATATAAGTTACAAAGAATCTTGACGGGACAATTTTTAAAGTTGCATTGGCGTTCCGAAGATTTCGTGGGAAATTACAGAAGGTATTTTTTAAAAATTGAGCCATTATATAAAACTGCTCTCATTAAATTTTTCAGTTTAGTTCAAAAGGAATAATTAAATTCTTATTTATTGACGCAAGAAATCATCACATGATAAAAATGCATGCATTTATTCGGAGTTTGTAAACATTTTATAAATGGGGATTCGAAGGGTGTTTGTGACGTTTTCTTTGTTTTATACAGTATTTAAAATTTATAAGATATTGCTAGAACCGTACAAATATATATGAAAAGTTTTTATTTTTAGAAAATATATTATATTATGAAATTATTTCACAACTGAACGGATTTTGTAAAAAGTCGTTACAATAAATGTGACATGGAGCTGCAAATAAAATATACATTTGGAAAATGCATATGGGGATTTAAGATAAATTTCAGCTACGCATTAACTTTTAATACGAATGAGTTTATAATATGATTTATATCGAAGATACAATTTCAAAAACATATGCTATCTTATTTTAGCCATGAAAGATTTAAAGAATGCAATAGGAAAATAACATTTTTCGCTCATAAAACTTCATTTAATACAAGTATTGTTCCGGTGGCTAGTAATTAGATGAGGAAGGCACGGAACTGTATTCAATAATTCTGAGCCGGATGAATTTGATACTTCATTCAGATTTGCCGTACTATGAGGTAGGTATATGCCATAAGACTACTTTCGTACAGAATAATTTTATTTTGTCTTTTTCACCTTGCAAAATCAGTTATTTCAGTGGGATTTATTCGCCACTCCATTAATTGTACTTCACGTACAAAGTATGTTCCAAGTGCATCTTGCAGGCAGAATAAATATATTATTCTTTTTTTGCTAGCAAATTCCAATTCAAAAACGTAATCTGTATTATAATTCCAAATGGCGGCAGCCCTCTCATACATACTCGTAGATCCCTTGCACATAATGCTTTTTTGTGTAAACCACATTTTTAGGGTTTAAAACAATAAAAAGATTTCAAAGTCGTAACACGAAGTCGCTGATAAAAAGAAAAAGGAATTTGTGCAGAGGAATTAGCGATATAACTTCTAAAACATCCTATAGGACTCTAAATCATTCGCGATTTATTGTGCTCTTTAAATTCGTTATATAAGTTCGTGAGTAAGTTCTTTGCTTTTATAGTCCAGTGGAGTTGAATGACATGGGTCTTGCATAATATTTAGTAATGCCACGACTAAAGATTCCACTTACGAAATCAGAAGGTCTAATGGTTCTTTGTCAGATTATTTACTCTCTGTTTAAGCTGGAAATATAGTATACTTCACAACGCTTGTAAAATCAAATTGTTACATATCTGCCCTATGGAGTACATCTTGATTCTTTTTGCAAATTAACGTTTCAACCTAACGCGATAGACAGTTTTGAACGCTTTGGCATGGTCAGCCGGGCGTAGGCATGAGATCAGTGACTCCCCCGCAATTCAAAGGACGATCCTCATCTGCCACCGAATTGCTAGGTAACACAAGCAAGAACTTGAGATTGAATCTCTCTTTTTTGCTTGCAGATCTCTTCCCAAACAGTTGAGATCTCAATCGGTACTTTCCTACCTATATTTACTGTTTTTCAGTAATAAAAGTCACAATACGATGTCCATCGAGAAAATTAAGATTTAAAATAAACTCTCATATTATTGGGATTCGATTCAAACTTAAGGAAATAAAAATATGTTATTTAGATTCAGCGAATGTTAATTTAAATGAATGTTAAATTAATTTGAAAGACAAATACTTATTTTTAAAATTGACTTAAAGCATTTTACCACTTAAAAGCCATATTTTTAATGACATCATTATGTCCGTAAGCCATTCCCTATAAGCGAAGATATTTTGTAAAAGTACCTTCCAGGAAAATGAAATAAAATATTAAAAATCACACGCCTATTTACATGAAGCCTCTTCATGTTCTTTCTTTGTGGTAACGCGTGCCCTACTTCAAATCTAACCAAACAGTGTTTCAGAAGAAATCCATAAAAACCTTTAGCGGTTCTCATGGGTTTTCACGAATTCCCTTAGGGACTGCGACTGCTTTGTGTGGATTTCCATGAAAGCATTGTTCGATTTCCTATAAGTAAACGAAGACTGATTTTTGGTCTTGATTGGATGAAAATCAATTTACCAATCTATTTCTCATTATCCTATACATGCCTAGTTGCTTCGTTTTTATAGCATTCATGCGCTGTTTTTGTAGGTTTTCTTCTGTTCCAGAGAATTATAACAGGTATTTCATATCATGAGAATATCACCGATCACGCACCACGTACTTATCCTTGACGTATTATCTTTTTGGTGGCTAGAATTATCACAAAATACGACCAAAAGAGTAAACCATCAATTAATTCCCTCTCTATTCCTCCTAATTGTAACTCAGAGACACCATGCCAGTTACATTGATTTGACATTCATAATTAACCTACGCGCAATATTCGCTTCCTTATTACTTATGCTACTGAGAATATGTGGTACTGAAGAATCATGAAATTAAAAAGGATAGAGTAACAAATTAAGAAGTATGTATTTTGAAGACTGGGAGGAGAAGGTACTAAAAGAAGACCGTAAAATGTAGGTAAAATGGAATGCGAGACAAAAAGACAGTTAAACGAGGCATGAGGAATGGAGAGATTTTCAGCTAACGGCATAATTTGAAGTACTGCGACAAACCACTCTTCGAATTGATAACCAGTAACGAATAGAATGGTTTCAGGTGTCACTTTGTGGAAGCGATTCATATAAGAAAAGAAATACTTTGATATTCCACATATATTTTATTTGTGGAATAACTAAGTATTTCTTTTGCGAAACCAGTAACGATAGAGCAAAAGTGTGGGATGTAACAGTGCACTTCGTGGAGCGGGTTAGTGGTACTCCTAATGTACTGACTTCCCACCTTAAGGGCCACGATTTGAACACCGGTGGAGGAAGGTGAGAGTAGAATTCTGATTCCTATTTGAGGTTCTGTGGAGAGAGCACTTCATGTGCAGTACGCCGTCCGTCAAATTGGACATTAAAATGTTGTCCCCTTGGCTCCCTTTGGTTAAAGTAGACTACCTAATGCCGTCCCCGGGTTTCTCCCTATTCCTTTCTCATTCTATAAAAATTCTAATTCTGTTAAACTACCCACCTATCTCCAGAGGCGCAAATGACCTCATGTTACCTAAATTTTTTTATTAATTGCGCAGTTTTAGTGATTCAAGTTTTATTCTTTCAGTTACTCACTAAAAATATTGAATTATTAGTGGCAGTATGCACTTTTGTGTTAAATTAAATTTTGTTTCAAACTAGTCATTCGAGTACCAGTCCTTGAAAGTAACGCTTGCCCCTGCATTTTAAAACACCCACTTCTTGCAAGCAATAACTAACCGCACAGTCACTTCCCTATTTCCTCAAAATATCCACACATCACTTTGCCATAAACCCTCTCCAAAATCAATTAGCACATTAATCTTGATTTCATTCGCTTATGAATAACCTAATTACTCGTTGAAATTTCTTACGGAGTTTTCTCGTTTGGATGAATACATTAATGATGCTTTTTTGCAATAAATTTTATTTTTTATTTTAATTCAGCTGAAATGCGAGAAATCTTGAGTCGGAAATGAAGATTAAATGATCAATCATGATAGAAATGTTTGCTCCATTAACATTTACGTTATTTAAACTTACAAAACATTCCGCTTGCACGCACCCCGATTACCATAGCATTTCGCAAGAAATTTAAAATATTCACATTAGGCAGTTAAAAATCGCGCATAACGGAAGAGATTTGAACATAAACGAGAAAAACGTTTAATGGTGTATCTGCTTTTCAGTTACCTGAATAAGTAGCTAGATTAACAAGAGGATAAGTTAGAATTGCCACGAGGCCGAAGAGAATGCATGAAGAGAGCGAGCCTTTCTCTCAAAATCAGTTAATAGCAGCCGGAGAGCGTCAATCCATGCTCGCATGACGTTCGCCTCCGGGCTAATTTTCGCAGCGTAAAGTTAACAGTGTGTCGCACGGGTCCCCTTCCTAACCCACTTCTAACCTACAGTTCTCATCCCCTCCCTCTCCTCAATGAGAAGTCGCAACTCCGTCTTCGCCGATATCTCAGGCGTCCAATCAGCTACCTCCCTTATTCTGAGGAGCCCTTATCACCCTTGCCGCCGCCACAGCCACGCTGTTCCATTTCCTGCCGGTAGAGCTTGCTGCGCTTATTCTCAGATTATCAAATGACTGTCGCCACCCGCCGGCTACACCACTCACCTTGCTAACCTACTTTTCCTGCATCGCGGCATTCACCTAGTCCCTCATCAATAGTCTGTCATGCTTAAATCCTCTATCTATCCTCCACATCGGTAAAACGTCTCCTTCTCGAAACTTCATTGGAAGTTAATACAATGAAGCAGATCCGGTTCTCAAGTAAGTATAATGTCGTCTATGCTGTCGACGTGACTGGGAGTATTTCAGGGGATATTTTATTTTTTTTCATAATGTTTAGTCACGAGTAAAATTCGATGGGACCTTTGTTCTGTTCAATACTTGGGCTTTTAGTCGTTCTGAGGTACCATAGATTCCGAGTGTTACAATTTAAGAGAATTACGAACGTGTAATTGACCTAGAGAGGCCTTAAACGACAAAGTAAGGAGAAGTGTGAGGGACAGTTTTGTGCCTGATTTTTCTTTCATTTTGACGAAAGCCCTTCTTTGTCTCCCACTTAATTGAATATTCATTCTGGTTTTGCTCATTTCCTCACTCAGCCCCTGAAAGTAATTCCTCCGACAGGTAGTACGACGATTTGAAACTCATGAGTAGCGATAAATCTCTTTCAATGAGGAAGAGAACTTAGACTTACGTATATGTATATATATTTACATATTTTTCATGTGGTTTAGCTTGAAAACTATCGCTAAGTTCAACTAATAGAAGCAATGAATGAAGGCTATGAAAAGCGAGTGAGTTAGAATTTGAGTTTCACAGAAAAAGTTCCCAGCATTGCGTGAGTTGAATTTTATAAATGAGGCCGTATCTCACCTCGCGGTAAGCCTTGTGGCGTGTTAAAATCACGCAGTTCGGTAGGCCACTTCTTCTCGCTGTCCCACCTACGGTCTATACAATGAATGATCTACTGCCCATTAGATCACAGAACTTGGGGCTATTATGAGAAATCACCCGGATTTGAAGCTGAGGCTCCACCGTCAGCCATCAATTGCTCGAATCACTGATCGTCACGCTGATAAATGTTCAGTGCCGTAAATATCCTCAAGAAGGCAATTGTTTTAATTCAAGGTTGGCCAAGATTTACATCCTGTTATTTGTGCGCACGTAGCTTAAATTCTCCTGAGATATATTTCGTTTAGCATTAATTCTATGGCCTCAGAGAAAGTGGTCCCTCACGCATAAATTTTATTTTGTGCTCACCCAGAACCTAGGATTCATTGCCTATTACTCACGATGAGATTGAATAACTGCATTTATGATAAAAAATGTATTGTATGGATCCATAACCTATGTAATAGGCAATATGTTTTAGGTATATTGAAAATGACATTCTTAAAACAAGTAATATCTACCAGAAAATTATGTGCTACGCAATACAATATTGTTGTGTTTATGGGGGTAGGTTTTAAATTGTTTTAGCAGTGGTAACCTACATGCAAATAAATGAAAGTCTCATATAATTTCACGACTACTTCAGAGAATACGTTTCCGAGAGGAGCGGTGCCGTTTGCATCCGTACGCCCCCCCCCCCCCCCGCCATTAACTTTTATTTCTAATTTCAACCTCGCGAACTCCGACAGAACGTGCCGCATCCCCTCTCGCGCCCCGTAAACAAGGCCATCGATTTCGCTGACGCCGCGGCCTTCTACGTGTTTCGCTTTGGTGCATAATCGTTTCTCGTTTGTTAACACTGAGGCCTGCAAACATATCAGGGGGTGGTGTGGGCTGGGGGGGGGGAGCTTTGAAGGGCTGGGAGATAGTCGGGGGGCCAAGGGGATGTGTGCGGGGAAGACGGGGAGCAGAGAGAGACCGCTGTGAGAGAGTCGGAGGAAATGGCTCGAACAGGAGATTTCGTTAGGCCTGTTTGTGTTTCGTTTCTGTTGTTTGGAGAACGAGCTCTTGGTGAGGGGCGCTCTGGGAGGGTTAATGGGGAAAGCGGGGGTTGGTTGGTGTGTCGGGGGGGGGGGGCTAGGGAGCAGGAATAAGAGGTTTTAGACGGGGAGGAGGGGGAGGTAAGGGGAGGGCTGTTGAGAAGGTGTTTTCGGAGGTGGGGAGGATGAAGAAAGAAGAGAGCGAAGGAGAATGAGAAAAAGGAGAGAAGGGATGGGAAGCGGTGGAAGAGATACTGAAGGGAAAGGGAGGGCATGACGTCAGAGTTGGTTCCCACCCGAACGTGGTTAAATGCGGCTGGAGATTGATATTTTAGCGTCGCGAACCCTCTAAAACCAAATGGCTCAAAGTGTAAGAGGGATAGGGTGTTGGTGGATACATCTCCTCCCCCCCTCAACCCCCTCAGTCCTCTTTCCCTCGCTGGAAGATGCCTCGGACGATTTAACACGATGTATTCGCGTTCCGCTAAGGGGTGTCGCCGTGATGAGACATTTCGTCAGGGGAGGGATTTTCACGGTCACTTGAATACAGATGACTGGAGCGACGTCGTATTGTTGTTTAAAGGGGCGCGGACCCTGTTGTTTTTTGCACGCCGCTGGTGCTCGGCTGTTGAATGGGAGGGGGCTGGGTGGGGGGCCGTCGAGGACGGGTGGGAGGGCGGATGGGGCGGGAAGGTGTGAGGGGGAAAGTCGTATGCGAATCACGTATCCTCATGAAGGACCCGGGCTAATGGGTGGAAGGCTACGGTTTTAGATATGCGTGTTATGAGGCTCCCGCCTGCAATTACGTAAACTTAACGCGCCTTTCCTTGATTCATCTCAGATGTGAGATTGAAATTTGCATTTTCTTGTTACAAAATGAGGCCACGGGGATTACATTAAGCAGGAAATGGATTTATGACCAGGTTGAGGTAGCAATTTTTTTTACTTTGCTCCCAGTCTTGTTTCTAGCCTGCTGCCATTATCGACCTATGATTCACATCAGCACTCGCGTATACCTCTCGGGCGTCTGCACAAGGCATAAAAATATTCTTTTTCTTTTATTAAAGTTTAGATTACTTTTATGACATTAAAGTATAAACCCTGACGAATTGCTACGCCTGAGACAGCTGGACTAGATTTCACGTTTAAGCCTCGCCTTACAGAGACGCCAAAACACTGAAAATTAACAAGAGAAAAAATGTTCCTTTCATGAGGATAAAATGCCTCTATACTGACTTACAGTTCAGACTTGAGTGTTTACTTTGACATGTTATTTTTTATTCAAAAGAGATAGTCATCAAGGTAATATTTTATTCATGTCTGGATTAACAAATATTATTTTGTGTGAGATAGAAAAAGATAAGGTATTTATTAAAAGTGTGAATAATAATTATTTTGTATCACATCTATCCATCACCAAAAGTAATCCCGGAAAATATTTAAATTAAACAAAACAGTGAAACATGTTTTTAAATTTCCGACTAATAATACTCCTATGTGCGAAAATATTTCGATGTATATCGATCATGTCTTAAGAGCGACGTGAAAATTTTCACTTCGTTGACTATAAACTAAAATTTCCTCTGCTCCATCGTTGCAAACAAATAATTTCATCTTGGCAACGTTTCATGTCGTCCCTTTTGTCATTTCCACAGCATCAACACAGCTGGAATAAGATGCAAACTCACATATTTCACAACAATTGTGTAAATTACGTAGCATTTAAACAGCTGTGGTTTCTGACAAGATTCCTATCTGCTTTTTTCCATACAAACTGTATCATATTTTCTCTAATGGAAAAAAATCCGAAATGGGATCTTCATTCCTACCCACAAGGTAATAAATCTATGATGGCATGATGGACATTTCAATGAGTGGGCCATGTGTTACTTGCTGATATTTGTTTCTGCATGTAAATGGCTCATCTTTAACTGCCCCTAACCATGTAAGCCGCCGCAAGGGTTTGCGGTGAGTTAGGACACCAGCATCATATAAATACATATTCATTTACAGAAATGCATTTATGTGTTTTTTCCCTGATTCTTCTCTCTGGTTTAATTCAAATGTCGCTCGAGTGCTCTTGATTTATATTTGCTCAATCAAACGAGAGTTTTCCAAGAATCATTATTCCTAATATTTGATTTGGCCATTGATTTTTACTTGGAAGAATTTGCAGCTTTTACTGCTAGGTTATTCCCCGTTTTGAGATTCTTTTTGTCGTTTCCTTCGAGATGAATCAATGAGTGAATATCGACAGAGGGAAAGACTTCTAAGAGACACCCAGATCGTGGGGGGTAAGGGTGATTATCAATATGGACCAGGGTTTAGTTTAATTGGTCGAGTCAAGAGATTCACGAGGGAAAGCTTGCAGAGGACGGCATTCGAAATGAAAATGTACGCTCGTTTGTCTGAGAGAGTGACCCTATAAATAAATGTTTCCGGGAAAAAAAATAAATTAAGACTGCGTCGTACTCGGTCCGATATCGTTTGGGGGCCCCCAAAATGGACCAAGTGGTCCACGAACACATCTCTTCGTCTGTCTTCCCAACTCTTCCCCACTTCCATCCCAACCCTACTTACACACAACCCATGTCAAGGGAAAGACGTGCTCCCCAAAGCTGGAGAAGAAAACAACACATCCCGCCGAATAACACACACACACAGATATATAAACGCAACATGGCCCGCAAATTCCACCGACTCCTCTCTACCAATTCCTCAGGACTCCCCAACTTCCACCGACCAATTCTTTCTTAGCCCCCCCCCCTTCGCTTCCTTCTCCCACGTCTCTCTTTCTTTATCCTCCGCTAAGGAGACGCAGGAAGGAAGGAATCACTTTTCTCCCCATCTTAAGTCGACTTCTCCCCACCCTCTCCTCCCCCCTATCGGACTCCCATCCTACGAGGAAAAACACTCACCAAACTTTCATTCCTCCTTTCCTGCATCCCCGCAAAATTCCCATAGAACACAATACGTCCCTCTCTTGTCCCCTTTCCCGCTCTTCCGATACCGGTCCCTGCCCCCCTCTTCCCTAAATCACATCTCTCCTTCCCCATTGCCTCCTCCCCCCCACCTTCCTTGATGTGGTGCCCACACATATCCTCCTCGCTCCCTTTCCCTCTTCCCCTAGCCAGGAGCAAGGGGAAATAACGCTGCAAGGAGCTTTAGCGGGGCCATTTCCGTGGCTTTCTAAGAAGTCATCCACCTCCGTCGGGGCCCTCCTTCTCGTCTTCCCTCTCGTTGATGGCCCTTCGTGGGAGCTCTTCTCTCCTTATGCGCCGCATACCTCCTTGCGCCCTTCACCGAGCCTTGCCACCTCGACCCCTCTCACCCCCGCCGCAGCGTCCATTCCGGGAAGTTACCTACCCCCCTCCCCCTCCTGACCAGTTTTTCCTTTTTTCAATTGTGCTTTACGAACGTGCGATATGGGACACTGAGGAGGATGTTGACATTGAAGGAATGTGAAGAATGGGAGGCCATTAAGTTAAATCATAAACCGTATATATGCGTGATGCTTAAGGGCAGCATTAGTAGCACGCAACCGCTATATTCCGTCAAATGGAACTCTGTGGTTTACGGTATGCATTATAGGCTCATTTTTATGGTTTCCTTTATGCTTTTAGAGCAAAACTCTTTTCTAATCCTCCTATATTCGTTGTCATATCGAATTCCGTCATGACTGGGAAGAACGTATTTCCCAATCAATAAGATATAGCACACACAGTGTCACACACACAGGTGAATGCCTACCTCATTTTATAATTAGCCGTAATTAACAATGTCATTTTCACCTCATCCACATTTACAAGCAGTATGAGAATCAAATAATCTGGCTTGCCATTACATGGCAGCAATTATGTCATAGTTTATTATTTATTTTCGCCCCGTGACGACTATATCTGGATCGAACTGTGGACCTCACCTATATTCATATACTGAACTCAGGTACAGGAAATCGATGGCCATGTATAATTTAACCGTCAGCGTATTGAAAGCGGGAAAATGTACGTTGTTTGGCTTTCTAATAATCCGCGAATAGCATTTGTTCATTAAATACGCTGTAGAAAGAGGATAGGCGCCTTTTTACAGCGATCTGGCTAAGATGAAAGTACTTTTGGGGGGGTGGGATTTATATTCAAATATCTAGGTTCTTATATATATATATATATATATATATATATATATATATATATATATATATATATATATATATATATATATATATATATCGGGTGGCGGTGGTCTAGTGGGTAGAGCGTTGGACTACTGACCGGAGGGTCCCGGGTTCGATTCCCGGGCAAGGCACTTTGGGCACCTGCAGCTCCACCCAAGCTAGTTGATTTTTCGGGTACCAGATCATCCTGGGAAACCATAACCGGCACAGGGAAAGGAACTGGCCCCCCTACCCTGATGTGTGAATATTCACACGCCGTCGGGCTTAGTACATGGGTGAGCTCTACCATCACCTACTAAACCGACCTTCGGGTTGATTACTGTGTTTATGGTTTTATATATATATATATATATATATATATATATATATATAAATATATATATATATATATATATATATATATTCAATGCAATATATATATATCACACACACATACCAGATCTTCCTGGGAAATCATAACCGGCACAGGGAAAGGAACTGGCCCCCTGCCCTAATGTGTGAATATTCACACGCTTTCGGGCTTAGTACATGGGTGAGCTCTACCATCACCTACTTAACCGACCTTCGAGTTGTTTACTGTGTTTATGGATATGGTTTTATATGTGTGTTTTCTATAAATATATATATATATATATATATATATATATATATATATATATATATATATATACACACACATACACACATATACACACATACACACATATGTACGCACAAATGTACACACATATACATATGTGTGTGCATTTGAAACACCTATTCCACATTATAGTTTCATCATCAACATAATAGTTGCTCACGGCTTTAACCTTTATAAAATTAATTAGGGCACATCGTATAGATAAAAAGGGAAAAAATCCTGATTAAATTCAAGCACATCTGAATATATTTGCTGAATTCTCGTTAGAACAAGTAGTTAAATCGTCAACACGAGGTAACCGCATACTCGACATGTTAGCCACTAATGCCTCAAAGATTATCACAAACGTGGAAATAATGAAGGGCATCAATGACCACCAATGAATGTTTGTATGAATGAAAACTAAGTTCGCAAAAGTGATTAAAGAAAATCGTAATAAGACCTATTCAATAAAGGGGATCTTTATGGGCTTTCGGGGAATTAAAACACGAAATTCAATGATTCATGTTAGAAACTCTCGCCGTTAACACATAACACATTTGGATATTTTTAAACGATGAACGAAATGTAAAAGGTTATTCAATGCAAGCGCAAGTACGAGGTATGTCACCACAAATTTATGAGAGAGAAGTTAGAGCGACCTTAAGCTGGCGAAGAAAAGTTCATTCCATTTTAAAATGTGTGTAAAAAAAAGACAAAATTCTTACGTGCCTTAATTCTAAAAACGTTTAACTTCGGGAAAAGATGAAAACGATAATTCGCCTACCGTAACATGCCTGATGAAAATGCTCCCTGATACTTAAGAAGGATAACCCAAAATCATTTTCATCTTAAAATGCTTGGGGGACGTTCAAATAAGCATTATTTAAAGACAGAAAATGGCTAAATTGTTACAGACAGAGTAAAGAAGACCAATACCGTAAACCAGTTCTCTCAGAACACCTTAAGAATAAAATATAGGAAATAAAGAAAAATGCCCCACAAACGTGAAGAGATCTGTTGTTATACCTGGGTGTTATAGTAAAACAGCTCCAAAATATAGACGAAAATAGTCCCGAAACAAGAAGAAATTCCCGTGAGTATGTTAATTGAGCATTGAACAAATTGCACTCTAATTTAAAAAGAAATTACTAGTCCATAGAGGATCGTCCTGTAACCCACGGTCGGAAGATAGCTTACGTAACCTTTCAAATGCGGTGATAATGGAACCCCGTTATTTACCGGTCAATTCCATTAACATCGAAACACTGCAAAAGGTTGGAATATATCATTGTTAGCAATATAATGACCTTTATCGGCAGGAGGAACGTACTCATTCGTCCCCAGCTCGAGTCTAAGATAAAAGGTCATGAGAAATACGTTTCGTATTTCTAATTAGGGTATCATTAAATTGTGGGAAGAAAATACACAGATGGACGATATATTAGATTTCAAGAAAGCCTTGGACAAAATCTCTCACGAGTTATTGATGAGAAGGTGACCAACAGGATTGTGGACTCTTTATCTGACCGGAAACCAAAAGTAGTCCTTGGTTGTAAGTCATTAGAGGAAGAAAACATCAGGATTTCTACAGGGAAGTCTTACAGGGCTGATCTCTTTCTTGATATGCATGAACGACCCATGATTCCACGTTAGCAGCAACTCTAGTTTATCAGCGTTAGCTACACTGAAACAAGAATATTAGGAGGTTGCAGGTTATTCTCTAGGGAGTTAGACGATTCTAAGAATGATGTAAGAAAGGGGGTTAGACTTGCAAATCTTAAAATTGATAGCAATATACAGTACAGGCATAAGTGCGGTAGAGCACATTTTAAAATAAATGAAAAAAAGATGAAATTATACAATTGAACGGTCCGATTAAGAAGACAAGGTCAACTACTTTGCCATCACACTAGCATTAAACCTTTCATGGGGTGCACACATAGAGAGAAAATACGCATTAGTCTTATAGAACTAGGTTTAAGTAACCTGTATGTAGAAAAATACAGTTAAAAGGGAAGATATTTTTACTTCTCTTCACTCCAGCCGTATTTGTAGATAAGAAACGTTGCAATGTAATCGAGTTTTGGGATTTATGTATTTGCATCGATTAAAAGTTCCCATTTACGACTCTATCTACCTTGGTTATTGATAATATAGCGAAGTAGTGATCGCTGTATGTGAAGGAAAGCATTTTGAAACCGTATATCAGGGAGGATGTGCTATTGTTTATTGCTATTCTACCTTCCAGTGTGATCACATACCGGTAGGAATTAAATATTTGTCCCAGTGAAGCAGGGTTTCCCAGAGCCATCACTCAGATTTGTGCCAGGGGTGACAACCGATCAGTAGTCGATTGTCTAGGCTGGGCTAACTCCTGGCTTCATATTCATTGCAAATTCAACTTTTAATTGCATGAAACTTACCAGCTTATTTTAGTTAAATTAGTTCTTATTACTTCACCCTGGGGTTTTGTATTTTTTGTAAACGTTTTATATTTTAAGTATTGTTAAAGTTCAAATTAAGTTAGATAACATTGTGTTGCTACCATAACGCTATCTAAATCGCATAAAAATATATTTGCGATACGAGTAATATTAAGTAAATCACGTACAAATTCTTGTTGGAGCCATGCGTCCCTTCAATAGAGTATTATTACGGTACGTACAATCGTTTGTTGACACGAAAACCATATCGATCATTGGAAACAAATTATAAATGCTACCAACGTGTAAGTTTGGGACTGAGTGACTATTGGGTAAGCGGATAAAAGGAATAATTAGAATAAGTTTTTGAGATGGCATATAGTTGCATAAAAATGATGAAGAACTAAAGAAAGAAATTGTATATTTCAAGCAAGAGGAAGGTGTAACCACATAATACTCATTTGAACTGTCAAAAATATTCCTTCGTTAATTATATTACCTTGAGTGAAGTGGGAAAATGAGGATACCATTAATTAGGAACCTGCAAATATTGCACATGACAGTTAGTTAGGACGCTGGTATGACGATGTTGAATGAGTACCAGTGAAGGAAACAAAGTGAGAGAGAGAAATGAAGAGAGAGACGGTAAGAAATCGGAGACGAAGGAGAGCTAAGAGAAGTTGTGCATTGGGGTTTCTGATGGATGGAAGGAAACGAGAGGGAACTGGCATTTGAGAGACTTGAACAAGGAGGCAGACTCTTTGGCTCGAGTCGCCTTGTGGAAGGAAAATGTTCCATCAGCACGCAAAGAAACACGAAGTCCTGCGTTTCGAGAGGGACGTTTAGACGGCGGATACAGGGGAGGGAAAAGCGGAGTAGTGAAGCTGAGGTGGATGCTGTAGACTCCTCTTGTCCACCTCATTCCCTTTCTCCCTCCCTCTTCCCATGGAAACTGCCTTTTCGTCCGAGGGCCCATTCCGAGCGACATACGCCGTTTCTCCTTAAATCCACGTCATCTCCCTCCGAACCACCCTTCGCAGAATAAAACACTGCCGGCCCTTAAAACCAGATTTATAAATCTTTTTCCTCCCCATTTTTACACTCGCGCAAATGTAGACGCGCTGTGGTAGCGTGTGTTCGTGTGTGGGTGGGGAGGAGGTGGATATTCCGGCGTACCAGTAAGGGCTATTAACGCTCCCCTTGTTCATCCAACCCCCGCAATGCCCCTCTGTCATCCCGGTCAAATTCTCACCCCATCCCAACTCCCCCGCCCCACTCTTTTCCACCAGACCTCCATCCCCTTCCGCCCTCCTCCCACGATCGACTTCCGACGCTCCTCGCCCCCACCCGCCTTGCCCCATTCCTCAGCACTCAAACCATAAAACAAAACTCCCCCCACCCACGTTCCTGCCCCCCCTAACCTTCGACGCCGTATATATCCTTCCAGCCGCCCCACTTCGGGTCCGGCCCTTTAGAATGCCCTCTCCTTCAAAGACCCCCCTCTACCATTCTCCGGCTGAAACCCCCCTCCTACCTCGCAAGACCCTCCATGCTTCCACTAACTCACTCCAGTGCCCCTATCTGATGATCCAGTCCACGTTCCCCACCGCACACTGAATACCAGTGCCTTTTCCGCCTCCCAACCCTCCCTCTGCTTCCTCGGTACCTACGAATACAGGCACACACACTCACATACGTGGCCAAAACTCCCCTCGGAGTCGTCGTGTCCGAGCCCCCATCCACGGAACTTAACCCTCCCCATCCAAAATCTACCCCTCTCCCCCCCAAGGCATTCTTTTTCCCTTCCCCGCACCTCCTCACCCACGCACAATCCACCCTGCGGGTGGTGATGTTGCGCCATCACCCCCGCACCACACTCTTTTCATTCCCCCTCCTCCCTTCCCCGGCCACCCTCCTCTCGAAAGGAGATCCATGCCCTCTTTCCTCACATACCGAACCTGGAAAAGCTTTTTACGCTGGGGGGCTGCTGTGAGAATGGGGCGATGCGTGATAGGGGGGGGCACGTGGAGGGACAGGGCGCACAGCTGGGGGCGGGAATCAAGAACGATGGGATGAGAGAGGGAGTGTTTAGGGAAAGTACCAAGGGGTTATGGCGCAGGGAAGAGGAAATGGCACGAAGAGGAGGAGGAAGAGATGAAATCGGATAGACAGAGGGAGAGAGAGAGAGAAGGATTGTGGATGGGAGAGGGAACACGATGAAGAGAGAAGGCAAAGGGGAGGTCACGGGAGGGTAGAACATGGGGTGTCGAAATTCGTCGTTGCCTCGGGGACCCAGACGACGTGCGAGGACGGGTTAGCGACACAGCTGTACATTTTCGGTCGTACTTTACCGCCTGCCAAAATCGGAGTGGAATGTTCTTGGCACGCCAATCACGAACCACCTTTCGACGTCGTTTTTCCTTTAACGCTACGTTCGCATTAACCCTCTTGATGGTAAATTTAGCCCCTGATCAGTGATCTTTGACATTCTGTTTCGCTGTAGCAGGGGCATTTATCCCGACTTGTATGAATTAACATAATTTGTGAAATGATATCACCAGATCATTGAAAATGAAATTAGTTCGTACTTTTTTCATTTCCCCATGTCGTCATTTCATCAAAATAGCCGAGATGAAGGAAAAGAGAATGGGAAGTGAGATAGGGAAAGAGTAAAATGGGATTGAGAGAAATGAAAATATGTTGAGAAATGGGGAAAGCGGTGTCGCCTTCGGAAGAATAAGAATTTTTGACGAGAGCACGAGAACGACGCTATTTATGTCCTCAAATGTTTGTACATTTCTGGAAGTAACGTACCGTAAATATTGCGGACAGAATTTCTTTGTCTCAAGCTCAATTTGTACTCTCACTTGTCACTGGACATTTTAGACTTCATATGCATATTTGACTGTTAAAAATCTGAAATTAATGCATAATCACGTTAAAGGTGATTTTTGGTGCATTTCGGATTTAGTAAAAAAATATATGAGCTACATCTGATATAAAAAACTGGAAACTTAAGAGATATAAGAAATTACTACGCGAGGTAACATTCACCGAGCATGTGAAACGCACAGGTTTACAATGTTAAAATTTCAAAAGTTGAATCGGTGAGTTAAACGATAACCTGGTAAGTGCATATCCCATGATGCATCGTTGAGAGAATGGCCATGATTAATCCATAATAAGATTACTCAAACGGGGATCCAAAAATACCATTTCCCAGGAATATGTCTAGGAAAGAAAATGTATGCATACGTACAAATTGTAATCATTTGCTTGTTTATTAAAAATGGCTTACGCAGTTCCGCAGTTGTTATATTCGCAACAGATAACATAGAAAAGATCTTCCTTTAGGTCAGTGGTTAGAATTTTAGTAAGAAATATCGTGGTAAAAAATTTATCATGCCAGATTAAAGGAATTAATTACAATGCTTTGTAATAAAATTTTCTCTACCAGTGCAAACGAATGTGTGCGTAGACGAAAATAATTTTTCTGTTAATTTTCTGATGTGTTGAATGATAATATTGTATTTTTGTGAAAAAATAATATTTCTGTCGGCTGTGGTTTCTCAGTCATAGCGATTTTTAAGCAGATGTGAAAGAAATGAATGACTTCCGAATGAACGGACGCCTTTCCTATTCTCCTTCAAGTGACCAGCAGACACGAATGACCTTAGTTTTCCTAACTCCCATTTTAGCAAGGTTTTGAACGATGATAAGAAGATTGCCGAGTGAGATAATTAGCTTTAAATCATTGACCAGTGAGTAGGGAAACACGCAAATAAAATACAAGAACATTCTGCTTGTAGTTTGTCTTTAGGGGACATAATGTAAATAAATTTGTCTCCCCCTTTCTCTTAATCATAGTGGCACGACAAGGTAGGGCAGCAGCTAAAACCTTAGTTTGCGCACATATCTCTGTAGCTAAAGTCCGGTAAAGCTAGAACTATCTTTGAGCCTTAAGTACTTTGATTAAGAAATCTAACTTTTGTATTTTTTATGACATGTTAAATTCCATTTTATCTCTTTAATGTAAATCTTTGGAAATGAGTTGCACGTCAATTACCATTCGCTCACAAATTATCGAAAGATTACGCTTTACAAGGCTTGTTAATCGTACCTCGCCTACTGTATTATGAAATTCATGCATAAGTGGGTACATTTAATGTTAAAGGGTAACGCCCAAGCCAGTTGACTCCATTATGTAATTTTATATAGATTAAAGAGTATTATCTATATAATTTTCCTTTATTATGAATCACGTTTTTCTTCAAATAACCATTCGCGGTTTGAATATTTCCAAATATCTTGGTTCCATACGAATTACAGATCCCAATACTGAGATTATTTTCTTCCATTACAGAGAAACCACATTTTAATATTTTTACAAACAAATTAAGTAATTAATCAAAATATACTTTAATAGAAAATGGGAAATAGTTGGTTAGTATTCAGTAAATCTTATAATATCCAATTTTTTTTGAGTGGGAATCGAAAATACCAATTTTATAAGGTGAGAGTAGTCTCTTTAGTAGTTAGATAGACTAATTCATGATATTTGAGCAGATATGCACTATTGTATGGTAATACATAAATTTTACTTTCAATATGGTCCCAAAAAATTAATCTAGGATTAGAAATTCCATGTGAGTGTAGAGTTGTACGCAATGCTACCAACAGATACTACTTCAAGAAATTTGATGCGTTGATAAATATATAAGAGAGAAAATATTTTTTTCATACTGTTTGTGAAGTAATGCATGTAACATCCCATCTGCTCTCTCTTATATTATTCAGAAAATTTTTAATTTGACGTACAAAAATGCATGTACATCTGATTGATGAGAATTCCCCCATGTAGACTTAAAGTTTAAAAGTTAATGACGAGTAGTTTCACCGCGTGAGAACCGTCCTACCATTGAAAGTCATTTAATTTCTGTCCGCGTTACTTTCGAGCAAGGTCGGTAATAAAATGTGAATGAGTGAAACGGAACCTTCACACTTATTTCATGTATGGACTAAGGCTCGTTTCCCTTACCACACATTAGCCATACCTAAATATAACAAGGCTGCTGTGATGGGTGGGAATGGCACTTGCTTGCATTCGAGAGGGTATGAATCGCCCAGCTCACTAAGCCCCTGAGTGAATGCGGAGTGGCGGTGAAAGGGGTGAGAATGGGAGATCTGAAATAGCGGGGGTAGAAGGCAGAGGACAAGGATCCCTCTCCACCCGCACAAGGCCAGCAGAGGAGGTTGGGAGGGGTGTTGGTGCTTCTGGGGAGATTGGCTTTCGAGGGACGGCTGCGGCGACGGGGGGAGGGGTGGCGACGGAAGGGGTCGGGGTGAGATGGGTGGGGAGGCAGGAAATGGTCCAAAGATTGGATCAAGAGGGAATCGTCGACTCTCCGAAGCAGCTCGGGTGGGTGGCCAAGCAGAGGTTCGGGGGCAGAAGGGGGCGGTGTGCGGCGGGGGAGCGTCTTCAACCCCTTCCGCGCTCGCATCTCCCGTTCTCTCCCCATTCCCCACTCATCACCCAAGTCGCCGACCTCCTCCTCTCACGCCCTCCTCCCTGCGTCATACGAAGAACGTTCCGCAGGCCGGGAGGCCGACCCTATCTCGTCCTCCGTCTCTCCCTCTCTCCACGCGCCCTCTTCCCATGCGCTTTACACTTAGTGCTCTCAAGAGAGAGGAATATGGGGGAGTGAGAGAGAGAGAGAGAAAGAAAAAATGTAGCCTTTCTCTCTCATTTTCTTGTCCCAGGTCCAACTTTTTTTTCCTCGGTTTGGCAAGCGAGCGTATGTGAGCCCGGGAGAAATTGTCCTTCGCTCTCTTCAAAAGCTATCTCCCGGGGGAAGAAAATATGGCTTAATGGGGTTTGGTCACTGTTGGATGTTCGGTCGTGTTTTCCGCCGATCGCAAATGATTTCTTTTTTTTATCTTTTCTTTTTGTGTTCACTGGGATCCTCTTGATATTTTTCCCGCCGAAATTTTGGGAGGGTCCTCGTTAACAAACAGATGTTCTCCGAATGTTTCCCAGGATATATTTTTTTCAATTTTCTGCAATAAAGGAGACAAATTGTAATAAATAAAAATTGTATCTAATGTGAAATGACCTGTTATTTGACCTCTCTTTTTAGTTTACTGGTTCTGAATAATGTATGAAAGTCGAAATCCAATTGGAAGCGGAAAACAATTTTGGTTTATATTATTCAATTCCTGCAACTCTAAAACGGTTTTTTATGCCTAGGTAAATGAAGTCAAATGAAACATTGATGCCAAAGCGAGGACATTGTAAATAAATCAGGGATGAAAACTCAACGGAATGAAATGGAATAGTGTTCGTGAATAAATAAATCGAAAGAATGTGTAAATAGTGGAATGAAGTGGCATGGGAAGGTTTTGGTGATAGAAAAACCAACTAAATCATTGAGCATAGGTAAAAGATAAATTTAGCAAAGTATCACCAACATTTACTTATGAAAAAGGATAAATAAGCAACACATCAAACTCATTGAATCGTGTTCTTATTTAACTCCCGTGGAGTTGGTTTTTCGTGAACGTAATTCGTACTTGAAAATATTTTGTACCGTTTAGAGTCAAATGTTTGGAAACTGTTCTAATGTGCACTTGGGAATTCATTGTGCCTTCAGTAAAATATAATTTTCACGTTGCCAATTGCTTTTAAAATCTTTCATTACTCTATTTTTAATTGAATGAATGAATTCATGCGCTTTAAAAATCAATTGAGCACGTAAAATACCAAAACTAATTAATTTATATGCGAGAATGTTTTAGGGGAAACAGCATTTCCCTCGCGCATAATTGATTAGTTCGTCAAAACTCGCAGGAATGCTTCGACTAATTGGGGGAGATGAAAAGATAAAGGCTTTCGACGTGGCTGGATCGATATCGCAGGAAAATAAAGTCGAAAACAGCCGAGTTTAAAACACTAGTGCGACGCCAAAAACCGAGGCGCTAACGGCAGAGAGAATAAATTGCGGACTTCTCGAGCATTTCCACCCCTTCATCTATCTGAACGCTCCAACGGTGCATGCGAAAGAGTGAAAATGAAAAAAAAGAAAAGAAATGAAAGCGATCGAGAAAAATTGATGGTCTCGATAAAGTGGGGCGATTGAAGCAGTTAAGGGAGAGGAGGTGCCTGAGACATAATAACAATCATATATTAGTATAGCATTATCTACGTGTATTTATTCATCTAAATATTCGATATTTTGGCTCAATAATTAGTGTTACCATTACCTCTTCTACTTCTAAATCTGGATACCATAAAGTAATTTTACCCCTCCAGCATTTTCAATTCAAACTTATGACTTAGGAGGGAAAGCTTCCAGAATAACTCTTATAAGCATTGCACCGGCTGCATATACTCGTACAGTAAAACGCGCGATAGTACCATTGTGTTAACTACTTAGTGGAATGCTTTGAATGGAATTGCAGGTATTAATGCTTTGAATAGAATTGAATCCCGTTTTTTGTTTACTGTTTTCTCGAATTTACTCTTCTTAGAAATCGAGACATTGAAAGGACGGATTTTTAAGATGCAAACTGCCAAATTCTGCGAAGGATTTTTCAAAAGCCATGCCATTGGGCACTCTTTAACTTAGCAACGTCAGCGGCTTCACTGAAGATTAACGGTTCTAACACTCGTTATTTTTTTTCTCGGAAATATTTTGACCTTTTCGCATTAACACCACGAGCGTAGTGACGTTTCGTATCATCAAACCGGCCGTCGCTAGAGATTAAGCCGTTATTCATCCCCGCGGGTCATTTTTTTTTAAACAGCGAGAGCGATGCATATTTTAATGAGTTCGAATTTTCATCGCGTCGATGCCTTCCGGAGAGGAGGCGAGACCCGGAGGACGGGAGAGGGGGGGTCGGAAAGGGCTCTGGTGGGTGGGGGGGGAGCTTGGGGGGAAGACGTAAGGGAAGGTGGGAGGTGCTTTGGCGGAAGGGTCATCTCGAGGAGGAGAAAGGGCCCATCCATGCACCGGGAGGGGGCGAGAGGGCAAAGGGGGGCGATTTTCCCGCCCCATTCCGCCGCGGAAAGAGGCTGAGAATTGAGTTCTAAATTGGAAAGGAAGTTCCGGGGGGCTTGGATTGGAAGAGCAAGGGAAGGAGAGCGGGTGAGGTGATCGTGGCGAGGTAAGAGGAGGAGAAGAATGAAACGGGCGGATGAAAGGGGGAAATGTTTTTCTCCCGACTTGAGCGTCAGGGAGGAAGGAGTCGGGGAATGAGAGGGAGGAAAGAGAACGAGAGGAGAAGAATATTTTGGAAGCAAACAAGTAAGAGAGAGAGAGAGAGAGAGGGAGGGATTGAGTGCTTGAGGGGATGAAGGGAGCAGATGTCTTGCGGAACGCAAAGATTCCTATCCATGAGGTTCCAAGTTCGATTCGTTGGCAGTGGAGACGTTCCCATCATCCTCACTAAACTGCTCCGCACACTTTCAAGAGCCGTCAAAAGGAAGACTTCCTCCTATATTGATGGATGTAGGCCACAAAGGCGGCGAGTGCCAGATATGTAAAACTGAACTGTTCATCATCGATGTTTCTCACCGGCGAAAGTTTTCCCTTGTTCCGTTTTTTTCTATTTGATTTGTTTAGAATTCAAAATATAACTTGCTTTATACCAGGCGTACAGGGTTTCCTAATTTCATCATCTTGCACCATGACTATGTTACGTTTTCGATATCATCATTGTTTGTGCTTACGTATGTACGGAATATGGGCCATTATGGCGGCGTTTAATGTGCTAATCTCCACAATGAATTGGTAAAATGGAATGATGTTTCTCCCTGGAATATGAAAGAAAGAATACATGTTAAGAACTGCATTTGAAATTGGTGCCACAATTTCGGCCATTATGCCAATCTTCAAGGTGGCCGAAAGGATCATGACGTTATTTTTAAAATTGGAAATAGTGTCAGGCCCATGTCTGTTTTCAAATTAAATTCTCCACGAATTGCTAATCGCACGTGAAGACTAAGTTGTAATGAACTAATATAATTTCTGTTATGCTTTGGAATCAATATTTTGTTCTAAATTCATATTTTATAATTACAGCATTTTAAAACTAAATCTTATATTGTGATATTGGGTTTGAGTTTTAAAGTTTGTTGTTAAAATACTTCACAGAAATTATTTAGCGGTCACGGTTTAGCTTATGAACAATGTCCTATGAGCAATCCATGATAAATTCCAATCGATAGCTGTTCTTCATTTAAATTTAATTATTTTGCAGTATTATGTACTCCATAATGGTGGTTTACAGAACGATAGAAATTTTACAGCAAAGATACATGTTGCTTACGCATCCGTAGTATTTATTTTCCCAAAAATGTCGTCCGTTTGGCATTTTCGCGCAAAATGAAATGCCCTCTGCGGAAGTGTGGGAGAGTGATCTGCCAAAACTTCTAGGGCTGACACTTTCCACAAATGTAACACGTAAAGTTAGGGAGAAATAAGTAAGAATGTGAAAGTAAAACAGAAAGTAGGAGTGGAAAAAGAAGATGGGATAAGGGCATGGATGAAACAAAAATGAGAGAAAAGGTAAAGAAAATCAGAGAATACACTTTGAGCGTTGGGGAAGTAGGATGGAAGAGGAAAGAGGAAGAGGAGAAGAGATTGGCGAAAGAGGATGGTGTCGGGCTCAGGTGGAGGCACGGTCAGTGGTATGGGGAAGCAGTGCTTGGAGGGCCAAGCGGGAGGGGTTGGCGGGTTTTAAAAATGGGAGGGACTTTGGGGAGGTCCCACAGTGTTTTTGGGGGAGATTGGTGCGGAGCGAAGGCAGTTGGCGGCGGGAGGAGGGATGGAGGGGGAGAAGGGTTGGGATATGGGTTCGGGAAAGAGATGATAACGAGTGCTGTTTAAAGGGGTCAAACTGATCCGGGATTCTCCATTCACCCCCCTCCCCCCCATCGAGGCTCCCATGTAGATGGTACTTTGGGAATCCTTTTATATATATAGATATTTTTTGCTCATTCACGGTACAGCAAAAACCATCAACCCGCCAACACGGTCCCAGCCTACACACAAACACGCGCGCGCGTTCTTTAGCCCCCTCCCGCCTACCACGCGGGTGAACGTAATATCTTTATGCTCCACTCCACCTCTACCGACTCCTCAATTTGCTTACTCCTCTTCAAGCCTTCCTCTCCGGCCCTCCGCCTCCCCAATATCTATCTCCCTTGCCCACCTATCAATCCCCTCCCTCTTGACTTTTTTTCCTTCCCCCATTGTCGCTTTTGTGTGCCAAAGTAGTCCCGTACCCCTCCGCCCACCCTGTCTACTCCAGAATCGATCCGCTGATGATCGTCCCTTTTTCTTTTTCCGTCGTTATTAATATTATTTTCAGGAAAGAGATCGGGTAAATAATGAAAGAGGTCTTTTGTTTACGGGAGCAGATTTCGGATACGTGCTCGGCCTTTGACTAAAGCACTCATGTTTTTATCCTTTTCGTCAAAGCTCTGATGAGAGTGGAGATGCAAGGGACGTTTATTTTTACCACCATAAGATTTGAATTATTTGCTCGTTCCCTCGTCAGACTTCGCCTTGTCGTTTAAAATTTTCTATAGGAAGCAATATGTTTTTGCTTTACATTAGTCTAGCTGAAAAACCAATATTTCCAATATTTGCCTTAAGAAATTCTAAATCTACATCTTTATAGTACCCCACAAGCCGCCGTAAGGGCGTGTGGCGGGGGGTGTTAGATCACCACCTGTAAAAGATAACGAAACACATGTAAAATCAATACATCCATGCAAACCTACACCCAGAGTGGCGTATACATTCGTGTAAAAACACTTTCAACTTACACGCATGCAAATACACGTACTATTAACTAACAAACAAATGCACCTTAGAATGTGGTAAAACATTATCCAATAACATACAAGCTAGAATTTGAAAAGTAAGAATAAAATATTTAAAAAACATACATTTTGATCGTCTTAAAGTTATTTCACATAAATTACAGTGTCCAAAAATTTTTTCGGTTTTGTGTACTTTTTATCAGTACGGTGACTACTTTTTAGCGTGAATTATCTACATTTACATGAGATTCCGCAAACCGCCGGCGTTTGGCGGGGGTTTTTAGGTCATTAATCATGCAAGGGAAATCCCAATACACAAACACCTACACACAAGTATTAGTTTGATTATGCATGGAACAAAGTTTATCTCATAAAAGGAGGCACTTGCATGTGGAAACACTCAATAACAGAATACGTAAATTAAATCATGCCGTTAAGAACCGTTAAAAAGATGGGACCACCAAAATAACATTTCGTAATTAATTTAATCTACAAATAAGGAAAAAATGACAACAATTGGGGGAGAGACTTTTAAAAGTTGATTCAGAAACACTCATAAGAGTAATTTGAACGACACACCAGAGCACGAAAATATTCCAATTATATATACATGCACCTATGGTTGAGCATATGCAACATAAGTATGGACTTTACATAATAATAGTAAATTGTAAATCATCACTGTTAGACCAAAAGCCCTACAGCAAAGATGTATATAATCATACGGGTATAGGAAAAGGGAAAAGGAATGAGAACTTTTATGAAGAAGCACACATTGAGGACGAACTCAAAATTATTGGGTTGATTAAGGTGGAAGGGTGCAGATTCCAAGGAGGAAAATTTTTCCTTGACCGAGACTAGAGCCACAATCCTTCGACCTGCACGGCCAATTATGAAGACTGTGATAGAAGGGATAATGTTTGGCAAGCAAGGTGGGAGTAGGAAAATAATAGGTAAGACTGAAGCAAGATAGAAATTATGTGGAATTAAAGATTAGTTTTTTATATTGTGAGGTGTCTTGTTAGGCGAGGCGAAGAAATTTAGTCTTGTAGTCCGATTCCATTATAATTTACTTCAAACGCACAGACAAATGTATAAATGTTTTTTGTTTATTATATTCCGTAATTTCATTCAGGTATTTGAAGAATTGTGTACTACTGTTTATAATTGCTATTGAATTTTTTAAATAACATTAATTTAAACGAGAAATAATATAAATACCCTGATCTTATCAACGGCACGATACCATCCCGCTTATTGAAGTGTAATTATTTAATTTAATACAACCTGGACCTTGTTGCGTCTTCTATGGCCTCATAAAATATATTATTATAACTTCATATATGCTCCTGGAAGTGAGCATCGAAATATCTTTTCCCATTGTTGCTCATGCTGGAATGAAATTTATCTTCCCAAGAAGAGAGTCACTGCAATGTGTAATGTGCTTTGGTTGTAAATCCACTTCCATAATCGCCTGCTTTTAAGTACTTATGAGTAACCTTCCTCTTTGATACTGCAAGTGAGAATGTGTAATATTGCCTCGAAGTCTTAGGAAGATGGTTAAAAAAGCTGTTGTAGAAGAAAACCCATTATTTAGTGAGGGGCGTTCTTGGCAATGGGAACAAGATCTATTTCCCCTCTTCTCCCAGCACCGCAAACGACTCAAGTTAACATCTTGATGACTCACCCGCAAAAAAACCGCAATCTCCGCTAATTATCCGCAAAGCGTTGCCAGCATCACTCCTCCCTTATCAATACTTCCTTCTCTCCACCGACTTCCTCCTCCCCCTTCGCCGCCAACCCCGCCCTTTCCACCCCCCTCCCTCCCTCAACCCACCACGCGCCGTAATGTGGTCATCTCCGTCACCTAAGATATTATCGGCCTGTCCGCTGACCTCTTTCAGAAGCACCGACGCAACCTTAATCACCAAGACCCTCCAGCCGGCCACCTTCCTTTCCTCTCTCTCCCTTGCCGGCAGTTTCTTTTCTACTCCTCCGCCCACATCCTCCCCTCCGGCCCCTACTGCTATCTGTCCCTGCAACCCGCCTTCTCTTTCTACCCCTTCTCCTCTCTCTTTATCGTAGGTTCCGGAATAGGATGGCAGAGAGAGGGAAAAAAAAGGGGCAGAGCCGTGCGCAAAAGCGCGAATGTTAGCTCCCCATCCATTTTTCGCCCCCCTCCCATTCCCCTGACCCCAGTTCTCCCCCTTTCCCTATCATTCCCCCTCTATTTCTCTCTCCTTTCCTCCATCTCGAGTTTTTTCGCCCTCCTCCCACTTCGTTCCATCTTCCCTCTTTTCGCCGCATTAAACCATTATTCGCACCTTTTTTGTGCGTGCGTCCTTAGCCGTTCTCAGAGTTGCCATCAGTCCGATACCCGAAAAGCGTCCCTTTGGCTTCATTTCCCGAAGAGGGAGAGAGAGAGATTTTCGATCCCTTTCCCCGTAGACCTTGTTCCGCAACTCCTTCCCTCTCCAATCTGCCCTTCGCTCACCTCTCACCCACACGCCGGCCTTCCTCCTCCTGATCTTCTCCCCATTCCTTTTGCTACGTCCTCTTTCATTCGAGCACGTCTTCATGTAAACCTAGAATCTCATGGAGGCACAAGGCAATGCAATAACCCCCAAAAACATGAAAAGTGCGTATTTGGGGTGAATTTGAAGTATATGCATCATTTGCCAATCCAAGTGCGATAAAGGGTTCAAACCGAGTTCAATACAGTTGTCGCTCTGCGCTTTATCGATAAGATAAAGGTTATCTTTAACAAAATGTGCAATGATATACGCATCAAGAATGTTGGGTATTGTGTTTTAAGATATGTACAATTCATTATAATTCTATTAAATATCGGATGATGGGATGACGAACTATAACCTGGCAATATTGCAGTTGAGACATTTTTTTAGGAATAAGAAAAGTATGCCTGAAGATACGTTGACAAATGTTTACTTTCTGGTGAATTTTCGTGCATTTTCCAGAATGTTCATTGTTAATATAAATTAATTTCTTATAATTTTATTTTTTTGTTATTTTTTTAAAACAAAATAGACTTGAACATTCGTTGAGTAAGGTGAGAGACATTCATTGTTACATTCTGAACATCTCACTCGCAAAAGAGTTCTCCTTCACTCTTATCTTTCTTCGTTGAATTTTTGATGCTTTTCAATTTGACAAAATATATACTTTTATTTGCTCCATGTCAGAAATCATAGGGGACACAAGGCGTTTTTCCAGCATTGAAAGTGTCTGTAAAGTGATTGGGCTGTTACAGTGTTCACCTGGAGTTGGAATTTTCAAAAAGTTTTGGGTGTCCCCTTTGGAACCCCAGACACTACAGGTGGAGCACATAATAAATCGTTTGTCAAGATGTTTAATTAATGTTTTAACTTTGATGTTTAGAATCTGTAATAAGTGATTTCCCTTTAATGTTTGGTCCTGTTTCTGCACAATTCCGTTTGAGTAACCTTTTAATTCATTACAGATATTTCAGTTGCAATCATATGAAAAGAATATTGAATTCTAAATATATTATATATTCTTTGGCGTTGAGAAACCAGGAATATTAAGAGGTTTTCTTGTGAAATTAAATATTCTCATAAATATACCAAAGGTCGGGAATATCTTTTTACGTTTATTCGTGAGAAGGCCGATAAATTTCATCGTGCTAGAAAGATTCACTTGAGCAGGTTTTCACATTGGATTCCCGGATTCCTTCGTGGATCTAAGGGATACGGGTGCGGACAAAGAATTTTTCTTCTGAAATTCCTCTAATTTGCGTGCATATCAGCAATGAACTCTACATTTACTGTTGAACCATTTGCCATTGTGTTCTTTTGTGAATTTGTTGTCCACATACATTGTTGGATTTTTTATATGCCTCTGGCCTAAATTTAAATTGTAATTTTTAATTGATAAAAATAAAATTGCACCCGAGGTCCCTAATGACATTATCAACGACGAAGAATAAAATTAAAAATAATCAATCTGCATGTTAAAAGACCACATAAGATCAGATTAAGGGCTGGTCGTCCTCCTCCTACCCCTGTTATCTAAGCACGTTTGTTGTTGGAGTGGTTTAGGGTGAGAAAATGCTTAAGAATATATTTAGCTTTTGCAAGGTAAGATTAAATGATGTGAACTTAATTAAGTCTTGAACCTTAAAGTAAATTTAAAATCAAATGTTCAAACCTCATCTAGGTAGGGTATTTAACCTATTATATGATTTTTCTATCCTCTTTTATGCAAAAATCTAAATGTATCACATCGTTGGAGTAACAGCCATGCAAGTTTATTCTTTTCTTAATTCTTTCTACTTACTTCTAATTTCTCCCTCATCCCCTTCCTCTTCCCTGTTACGTATTTTTAAGTATTTATTTCTTAGGCATTTCTTTCAAACGAATTGCAATGTATTTTTTCATTCTCAATGCTTAAGGGATCAATTTCCATGAACTCTCAAACAAAACATGGCCGCTACATAAACGGTAACTTAGTTTTTTGTAATTGATGATCTCATCTTTGTAACCGCGCTCTCTATGCACTTGGTACCACGCCGCCGTCGATAATGAAGCTTGTAAGAATCACGTTGGTGTGATTTCTATGGGAACCGTTATATATAGAACCAGAGTCACACCAAACTCGTCACAAAGTTTCGTCATAACCTTTTGTTAATGGTAGATATTTTTTCTTTTTTAATTGAAACTACTAGTACTTTCAAGCATTTTGAAAGGTTTACAAATGGAGTTCCCTTTCAGCCTGTGTTTTTAAATAACGGGTGCGTGATTTAATCAATTCTCTGCACCAATATAAAATATATTTGGTTTATATCTTTCACATCGAATGTATCAAAGGGAAAATAATAATTGTGTCTTCACGAGAAGTGAATGGTTCCGTGCACCTTGCAGTCGCCTGGGTCCTCCGCCGAGACGTGCGCGGAATGAGAGGACATCGCCCCTAAGCCGCGCGGCGTGTGTGTGTGTGTCTACAGCCTCTCCTTAACGCCTCTCCCTTGCCGGACATTACTGATGGCCCTCATCACATGCTGCCTCACGTTCAGATACCCTTTGAAGGATGGTCCTTAAAGACGACCCACCCCTCCCTCCCGCTCACGTCTCCTTCCAGGGCCCGTTCCTCTTTTTTCACTTCCTCTCCGAAGAAGAGGGCGACCCAGCCCAAGCTTCTTTCTCTTTCTTTCTCCGACCAAGTGCTTTTATCCGCGAGCGCGCGGAGTGTGCGCGGCAGATTCCCTATTTTTCTCCCCATCTCCATGATCCCTCCGTAGCAGTGGACTCGCAAAAAAAATCCATATGGACGATGTGCTCCAATGTGGGCGACTCATTCTTTCCTATTTTGACGCCGTGCCCTCAGCGCCTGCTCATTGACGACCAAAAAATCAGAGCAGTATGTCATGCAGGGCTTTTCCCGCTATATCTAGTTCGTATGGGCATTATTTGTCGGCGAGAGAAATCTTAGGATCCAACGTCGTCTGTTCAACTTTCAGAAATGATTTTCTATCCAAGTTTCTCCATTAATCGCGACGAGGAGAAAGCTGACAAAGGTGTCTACTAAGTGTTCAAAGGGGTGTCGTAAACTTTTTATAATTGGATAAAAACTAATCAAGATAGAAACTTAATTTTAATTTGATATTCTTAGCAATTTTCTACACATTAGCCATCCAGAGCGATACATTTCTCACTTTCTTCATTGTGAAAGCATCGTCCGTGAATGGTGGTCTTTCAGTTCTTGGTTCATCTGTGTGGGGCAAGCGACCGGTTTGAAAATTCCTTTTCCGCCGTAGTTGTGTCATAATATGGGGCTACCATTTCCATAAACAGCCATCATTTCATCATGGATTTGGCGTGCACTAAAATCTTCCAGATGCCTCTATCTTCTCCATAGCATAACTTCAATCTACGTCTTTCTGAAACAGAACAAATCATCAATAATGCTTTTAATTTTAAACATTTTTAAATAAGAATCAATCATTACGAATAATATATTTTATCAAGACATCTCTGGTATTTCTTTTTAATAATGACTTAAAAACAGTGTCTCCACGTATCGTAGCAATTTAAATTTCAGGATGGAATAAGTGCGTGTAATTATGCCTTTTTTGTTAGTTCTGTGCAGCCGAATTTTCCTAATATGCATATTACCCACAATCATCTGAAGTAATATAAATTTACATAAACCACTTACTTGAAGCGCAGGTAGAATACTAAATAAGAATATGTGCAGATCTTCGTACCTTGTAAATTATATGCATCGGCCCAATTAGAAGATATTATGAAAATATCTATAGTTACATGAGCACTCCGCTAAATTTTGGGTCACTCTGTTACCATAATTAGCGAAGGAATTATAGTATCCGTGAATGAAGCATCGAGTGGCGACAGCAACATATAATGTTGGCTATTTTGGAGCATGCTCTAGGCCCATAACTCTTACTAAAGTTGATATATATTTTATTCATACAATAATTTTTTAATGATAATCACCGAGTGGCCATAAAATTTTAATTGATTATTTCATCGCTTAAAATTCGTTTCAGCAGTTTCTTTTTTTTAACAGGAACAAATGTGCCTTTAGTCAAATGCCGAAGGATGAAAAATACGTGTGGTATAGATAGGACAATACATGTCAAGTTTGTTTCCCATTGTACACCATAAGTTTCAACTTCATATTTTAAGAATTGCAGAAGAATTAAAATATTTTAAATTAAGTTACGGAAGCAATTTAATTTACGAAGAAAATTCAGCATAGCCTTTGGAGATTTTTAAATACGAAAGTCAACTTAGGCTATTCGCTGGTAGCAATAAAATATTAATCCCCAATGAAGTTATTTTAAATTATTTGATAACTATATTTTTACATTACCAGATATAATCGTAGATTATTAAGCTTCTTACCGCCTTTTATCCACCAACAATTCGATCGGCTATATGAAGGGATTTAAGAGATTCAAAGCCGTAACTAGGGTAATATATTTCGGTGCGCAAGGTTACGTGTAATTCATGGTCTCTGAGTAGAAATACTCGAGAAATGCACCCTGCTCCCGGAATGGACCAGCATTTGGAAGGGAAGGTCGCGAAATATTGAGGGGGTAGAAAGTTTATTTCGTTTCTCTCAGGATGGTAAATGTGCATTGGAGAGTGAATTAATGCAAAATACGTAGACATATCCCTCGCCCTGGATTGACTGCGTGAAAAACTCAGCTGTTGGATCCAATGAAAAATGTCAAGAATTAAATAAAAAATATCGGCAACGGACTTTTTATTCAGAGCTTTGACGAAGATAATGTGGTAACAGTTTACATGGAAAATCCAAAATTTTCTGACAGTTATGTCAAGCTATCGTCCAAAATTAACGTTCGCATTACCTGCACTGGATGTGCCTTCGATTGAAATTTATGAATACTGGTCCTAGCCTTCACTTGAGCCTCACTTTTCTATCAAGTCTCAGGAAATTAGCCGTCGAAAGTAAGTTCCCACCATATGCGTACTTAATTTAGAACATATTGCACGTAGCTGATTTTACTATTGCTTATCATCAAGATTGGAGAGCTAAAGGACGCGCGAGCAGCAGACGAGTCATTATTAGGAACGCTTTTTCGTCGCTTTGCATTATCATTGACTACCGTTTTCCGAGTAAGTCATGCGTATTCCGAAATTGAGAGGCAAGATTTTCGTACTAATAGAATATCATAAGGATTTCAATGGCTGACCTTTTTATAGAATTATCCTGGGATATCCTCTAGATATGCGTTAACATATCTATAGGTTGGGCGAATCCCATGTATGTGCACATGAAAGAGGAGGAGGAAAGACGGTTGAAAGGATCGGAAATGGGAATGGGCAGGCGTGGGGTGATATATTCGGGAGGCGAAGGGGTTATGTAGCATGATGAAACGGCCGACGCTCACTGGATTTGATCGTGGGAGCGCGCGCGCTCAAGGGTGTATGTGGGTGGGTGTGTGTGAGGGGGTGCGATGGGGAGATCGGGAATGGTAGTTGAAGAAGCCGAGGTTTCAAAGGCCCGGGAGGTGGGTCGGTCGGTGCTTGCGGGTTGGGGATGGGAGGGGGAAGACCCGAAGAGCTCCTGCGCCCCAGAAGAGATGCTGAGGTGGAGATACGGCGGAGTGTGGGATGATGGGATAGCGGGCGTGGGACGTTCGGGGACTGGCCCAGGTGAGGCGGGTGTGGGATGTGTGTAGCGGGCCGTCGGGATGCAGGGAGAGCGCGTCTTGTACGATGAGGGATGTGATTGGTCGAGGAGAGGTGTAGAGTATATAAATAGAAGGTAGCTGACGTGTGAAAAAAGCAGGGGAGTCACCGTTTTTTTCCTCTCCTTCCCCTCCCTTCTATTTTTTCTTCTCTATGGCGTCGGTGAATTTTTCGGAAGACCAGGGGTAGGATAGGGGGAGGGTGCGGAGTTGAAGAAGCATAAGAAGAGGGGAGGGAAGGAGGTAAAAGTGCTTCGGTTGGCTGCAATATGGAAGTTTCCATTTATCATTGACAAGGCGCAAGGCTCTCCTTCCTTCACGGTAATCTTTTTCCCAGAAAGTCTTTAAAATGGTGAATTTTTTTCCCTCCCTTTCCCACGCCAGTCGAAACCGCTCATCCGAGAGGGATATTTTTGCCTCCCAAGGATTCCATTTCCCCCGTACCATCGGAGCGCGGGTTTTGTATGCGTGTGTCATATTTTTTTCAGAAATAAGATTTGTCCATTCAGCATCTCCCTTGTCAAGGGAATGATGGACTGAGATTTTGTATAAAGTGCGCCCAGTTCTGCTAGAGAAAATATATTCGAGCAGATGTTCTCCGCACATGTGATCCGACGGAAAGGTCTTCGTTACGCACGTTTTATAACAAATCAGTACAGCATTCGGCTATTGAAATAGCAAATGGATTGGCATGCAATTACATGCATGGTCAACTAAAACCACTGAAGTATTTGGCTGATAAATAGACATTGGATTGGAGAAAAGATCTCGGGGTGAGAAAATGCTTTGGAGCGGAATAATGATAATCTTTATGATATTCTTAATGCTAATAATTGTCAAATGGTTGCACTAGTTTTCTGAAAATGTATTCTCTTAGTATAATATTCATTCCTCAAAGTATCTACATTAATATGATTCTATGTTTCACTTGAGCTCATCAATCGACTTCATATTAATTCTTTGACTTTCTTAGGATTAAAATTAGCATTATTAGCAGCGACAGGTAAATTTATCCTCTTACTGGCTAGGGAATTAAAAGAATCATCTAATAGAAATACCAACCAGGAATCATTTCCTCTATTATTTGGATTTGGAGGTTATAACGTTGCTCCTGGAAAAGTTTACATTTTCAGCGACGATGGCTTGGTGCATAAAAAGCGCGTCCTTAGCAAATGCAGGCTTACTTGCCAATAAGTCGCAGCCTGAGTTATGTACAGTTTTCGGGTGGTACTAATTCCTCAGTAAGAATTCAGGTGCATATATTTTTGAAAATAAACATTACCAAGTGTTTATAACAGCAGTTAGCTGATGTAGGCGCTGATGTTGCTTTTGGTTATTTTTTTGCGGGCAAAATAATCAAGTTGCGTTCAACTCACAGGTTATAGTGGGGTAAATATTCCATAATACTCGTATGATTAAAGGTTTTAAGGGAATTTCATAAACCCTTGATGTAAGCCAATAAGAAGTATATGGCAGGTAAAGGTGACCTTTCCGAGAGAAATTTAGTTCTAGAGTGGGACCGAATTTCAGGAACCATTTATTTCGGTAGTGCTCTCGTCAACTACCCGGAAGGTCAAGGGTTCAAATCAGTCCTCGGGCGTACATGCTGAGTTGTCACCTGATCGATTTTCCTTGTTTGCTTGAATTTGTGGTACGATACACCTTTGCCTTCACCTTGTCATAGCAAATGGCTATTTTTAAATCAATTCCAGGGAAGAGATTAACCTATTATTAAGTAGATTTTATTGGCAAGATAGAGTAATTTTATCAAATCAGACCAGGAAAAATGTGTAACATATCTTTTCCTGTGATATTTATTTAAATTGTGGATGACATATGTTTAATGACATGTGGATGACATTTATATTAATATTTTTAGCCCCTCGTATAGGTGATGAAAGTTGTAATAGTTCTTTTGAACTGAATTCTATTTAGATTTTCTCTCTGTTTTTCTCATATGATCAGTTGAATCCCCACAAAATCAACATTTAGTTATATTTCTGTGCATAATAAATAGGCGGTAGATAAAGACCATCCTTCTCCATTGTACTTCAAGTCGTGCCCGATTGATGCTACTTTAAGCCGCAATTTCTAACTAATTCCTTTCACATTTTCGGGACTGCTTTACCGGGCCATTAAACGCTTTTCAATTACGTCTCGGAAGAAACTCCGCGAGGCCTGCCTCTTCTTGTTCTTTTAGCAAAATTGGGACTTTTATCCGTCGTTCTCCTCCCGAAAATTCGCGCGAGATTTATCACCTCCTTCTCCGCAACGGTTTCCGCACCACCCGAGTAATTCCCTCTCCTTCAGCAACCTCTCCGTCCTTGTTCCATAACCCTTCTCTCTCTCATTCCACATATTCACCCCACCCCTGAGCCTTTGCCACCATTAACACTCCATACCTCGAAATCCATCTCAACAGCGCCCACAATCATCCGACCACCACTTCCGCCTGCTTTTTCTTCCTCTTTTCTGCTAACCTTCCCACGTTCCCTCTCCTCCACCTCTACATGAACCTCTCTCTCTCCTCCTCCCTACACCCGAGAAGGAAACCGAGAGGTCGACCATGGGGAAAGATCCGTAATCGGGAGGTCTGCGGAAAAGCCTTGAATTCGCTTCTGATTTTGTATTTTTCAGACTTTCGACTTTCCTTATCCTTAACGACGCGGCGGAATGAGTGAACGGAATCGCTGGAGCGGGTGGAAGGAGAGAGGGTGGGGAGGGAGAGTGCTGGAGGGAGTGAGGGGGTAAGGGAAGTGTTGGAGGGAGAGGGTTGGTGGAGTGGGGGTGAGATTGGCGAGTTCCCGAAGTAAGTCTGTCACTGAGGAGCTAATTTGTCAGGTCTCCATTTGAGGGGCGGTCAAACAGGAGTAGGGGGACCCTTTGGTTGGTTGGCGATGGCAGGAAAAGGGTAGAAGAGGCTCGGAGGAGAGGGTAGAGTTGAAGAGAAACACTGGAGCAGAAAAGGGACACAAAAAACGTCTCGAGTTTTGACAGAAAGAAGAGAAAAACTCGAGCCCTGCAGACGGCTTGGGCGGAGAAAAATAGAGAGCAGAACCCATTAAAATACTCTATTACGCTCGGTCGTAGGTCATCAATTTTACAATGGTCGAGAGGTCAAGAACCGTTTACAAATTAGTCTTGGTGACGCAATTCCTTTTATTGGAAATAAAACTATGGCGGGAGCCCCAAAGTTGGCGTTCTGAAACCGCGGAGAATTTCGAATGCTGCTCAATGGATGAAAAACGGACTTGAAAGAGTGATTTCTCTCAATTCATCCGGCACATTTAATTGCATAACTAGGATTTCCGATTTGAATAGGCCTATTACACAAACATTTATATATCATACATGTGTATTTTCCGTTGGTCATTTGCATTCTTTGTAGAGGCAAATAATAATATAACGTAATAAATATTTACCTACCCCGGTGACGGCGGGGTAACGTCCTCGTCTGCCGCTCCAAGGGTTCCCGCCTAGGTGGGTTTTCCTCCATAAAGGGCTTGATTGTTTGTAAATGTGACCATTACTATCATTGATAATGCGTAGCTCGATGTAAAGACCAAAATGTGCTATTTTCCGACTGATGCTGAATAAATAAATTGCGAGTATAATATTTTTGTAAACATAATTGAATAATTTATATGTATTTCATTTCTCATCGTAAGCACAAATGTATAAATGAATATGACAACTACTTCATTACATACATGCCATTATAAGTACATATATACACACATACATACATACGCAAACACATATGTGCTTTCTGTGACATTGTTTTTCTATGACCAGGAATTACTTTAATGGAAATAATTACTTAATCTCTGTTGCCGAACGAAACTCTTAATTAATCTTGAAATGAAAACAATTCATCCATGGAAAGTCGATGGCAATAAAACGTAATATCTCGTCAATTCCGTACATTACGCGTGATTTTTCGGCCGACGACTCTCCGATAGGCCAAACTCGTCGACAGCATTCGCCGAGATAGGGGAACCGATTGCTGTCTGGAGATGGGATGGGTGGCTCATGACGATTTCGTAAGGAAGACAGCAGAAAGATGCGGAGTAAGCCAAGAGTAATGGTCGATTGGTAGCTGGGGTTGCGAGGACCCGGGGAATGTGGAGGGAAACTTGATGATGAAGAAGACGAAGTGATGAAAAAAAGACGGAGATGGAGAGCGGGAGGGAGAGGGTGAGAAGACAAGAGAGGTGGGTGCGGGTAAGTGGGGGAGAGGGAGGGCGGAGAGGTTGGAGAGAATGGCGGAAAAATGACTTTCTTCTCCCTTCTTCTCCCCTCCGCTCTTCATAGAAACGCCGTGGGGAGGAAGATTCGAGATCACGGCGGGGCGGCAGAGGGCATTTTGCTGGGGGTTGGGGGGAAAGGCAAGTCTTTATGTGGCTACGGGAGGAGGAGGATGCTGGATTTTGGAAGGCGCCGTCGTCATCCCCACAGGGGGAAGCGTACAGGCGACGACAAAAACGTCTTCTTCACCCCGCCCCCTCCCCCTTCGCCAACTTCCCCCGCACTGGTACACCCAAACACCAGCATCCACCCTCCCCTCCTCACGCCTCCGCCACTGGGTCCCCCCTCCACGCGCCTTTCACTCCCTTTCCGTTTCTCTTTTGTTTGCCGTCTTTTGTGTGTTTGGCGGCGCTTGTGCGAAATTGATGAGTCGAGGCTGGATCATTGGCGAGGGGTAAGGGGAGGGAGTCAGTCTCACCCCCCCCCACACTCCTCCCTCTCCCTCCCCCCCGCCACGCCCTCGCTTTCGTCTCCCTTCTTCCTCGCTCCACCCACCCTGCACGCCGCCCCTCCGCCTCCACTTCCTAGTCGTCGTCTTTTGTATAAGACTCCCTTGCCTCTTTCCCGAAAAACCGTGCGCTGCCTCTTTTACGCCGTTAACCGGCTAGCCCAGTGGAGCCGTCGTTTGCATTCCGAGCGCGCTCAAATCCTCGATCGATGGTGGGGTTGGTTGGCGTGTTCACTAAGGTAAATTTGGTCCACACAAACGCACACATTTTAGCCCCTTTAGCTGCGTAATTGATGTAAAACATCTTCGTCATTCCCTAATCAGCAGTGTCCTTTCGTTCGCTCTTACACTGTACCGAACGATGGGCATCCATTAGTCTATTTTTTCTCCCGTTCTTTAGAAGCCTATTTAGGACCGGATTTCGAAAAACGAGAGCTCTTTGAAGAGTGACTTATCTTTCACCATGAAGGATCAGGCCACAAGCTGCCTGAAAACTGTCTGCTAATCCTAATGCTGTAGTTTTGAAGCTGCCAGTGGAGAATTTGTTGGTCTCGAGGAAAGCTTCGTGCTGTGAGAAATTTTGCTTAACTCTATTCGGAAATAACACCCAGCAGTTGTGCTGTCTTATGATAGGAAGAAGCTTTTGCTTTAATTGTTATTCCCTCTTCAGAATCTTCCAATTCTCCCTCTCCGAAAATGAGTACATAAAATGTTGGTAGGCATGAGGTTGGTTAGCAGTTCCCGATACTTAGAGGCTGTTAATAATATGAAACTTTTTCGTCCGTGTTTGTGGTAGGATCAGCTTCAGAGAATTTCATTTGATGCAGGTTTTGGCAGTTTTCATTTTATGCTATTTTGATGTAAAACGTTGTCACATTACGCCGTTGCTCAGGGACAAAAATGCTCCTTAGGTTCCTAGAGATGAAATATGACATACCCTTGTGTTGAAATTGAAGATTAAAATATTACATTATTTATCTGAAATTTGCTGAATAACTGGGGTCTACATTGTTAGAGTTTTTTCGTGCATTCAACAATATTAATAACAATGATTCTAAATTAAAATCTTAGGATGATAATTTATGAAATATATCATCGGAATAATGCTTACTCCACCGAGGAGAACCTTAGTTAAAAACATTAACCATAGCATACGAGCACTCGTATATTGACCTTAACCAAATGTTTTTACGTTCCCAAATATTTTTAACCAAACCTAGATTACTCCTAAACTTAGGGTAGTAAAAAGTTTACTGTTTTTATTATTTCGTAAGTAATTCTTATTGTATATGATCCAAATTTCCTTCGCAAATCATTTTAAAATCATGGGAGTTTTCAAGGGTGCTCATAATTCTAATTGATTTCTAATATCAGGCATATATTAAATTGATTATTTTTTGGAAAACTGTAGACTAGGTAAGGTTAAACCTTAAATAGCATTCCATAATCACCATCTCAGTAGAATATAACTACCATTTCCCTTCTGGAATTTGGAATTTCCTTTGGAATCGCCTCAATTTTGCATGTCAGTCGTGCATACCCAGAGTATACCCCCCCCCTGCCACACACCTTTTTGGTGGCTCGCAGGGTACTTATGTAGATGTAGATGTATTGATTTTTGCTTATTATTTACGCCATAACAATGTGGGTGGTAGGTCATATATCAATCGTTTAGTCATTTTTGCGTTCTTTCCACAGGATTCTATTCCCTTATCTCCAAAATCTCCTTCGGCACAGCCTTCTCTCGACCAAGAAACTCTCCTCTTGTTTTTGTCACATACCTCTTACTATTCGATATGTAAATTCGCCTTAGGGTTTCATGCTTTGGAAAAAAAAGATACGAAATGGGGAGAGAAAGAGAGGAATGGAGAGAGAAAGTGAGTAAAAGGAGGCGGAATACCTTACTTCAGAATGGATCTGTGTGTGGCTGGTGTTTTGGATACATGATCGGGAAGAATATGGAGTTGTCCCTTTCACCCACTGGCGACAAAGAGGGAAAAGAAAAGTATAAACGCGTCCCAAGGAGTACGAATTGTAAAGTTTTGTATACTTGCCGTCAAAGCTAGGCAACAATTCCGGCCCCGTACATGACCTTGAAATAGTTTCTACTTTCATATCGGTCTCATTCTTATTTCCTCACAAAGTATATTAACTATATACACAAACTACGGAGACCTTAGCGATGCAGTCAAAAAGCCTTCAATTTTTCGCCATATAAGGATATCATCATCAAGAAAAAAATGAAAAAGAATTTGAACTATCTGCATTTGATGTTACTGTTGAAGTTAGTGACTATTTCGTAAGCCTTAGACCTCTGAAGAGGGAAAATGTTGGAGAGTGAAACCGTAAATCTGACACGAACCTTTTCGAGTCAGATTTTCGGTCATCGGTTCCTTGACAACTTTTATGACATTTAAGGCACTTCTCTTTGCAATCTCGTCTATTCCAAGGATAGTGAAATGCGCTTTTATGCTATACAATTCTTGCTTTTACATTTACGCTTCGGTGCCCGGAACTAAGTGTGGAAGTCGGATTTTTCTCAACTTCTATGTCAAAACACATTCTGTAATTTTTTTCATCGATACTTTTTAAATTTACTCTCTTTCCCAAATATTCATGTGAGTGCTCCCCTGTACGTTTTGGAGTTTAACCTTTACTTTGCCAGTTTAATTGCTAAACATTTGTCCTAGGAAATAGCACAGCGAAGCAAAAGAAAGAAGTAGCCTCTGTTAGACTGCCCAAGGTCCACCGTTTGTTTTAGAAGTGGATTTATGTGGAAAAATGTCTCTTGGCAGTACGTGGTGAGAACTACCCTGATCTATCTAACCAAACTTGGGCTTATTAATATGGTTGTTGTGTTGATGCACCGTAAATTTGTATCCCCCTATCAAACCCATTAGTAATGTGTAACCTAAATCAAGTGTTTAGGTACTTTTCGCCCTTCCTCATGTAATCCTATTTCATAAAGACACATTACTTCGATGCTGAAAATAATCCACGAAATCAAGAGTTTCATATCAAGTTGCATTCCGATTAGGGAATGAAGAACTGAGTACCTTTGCAAAACCTTTGCGTCATAAAACTAATGTTATAAAAAGAATAACTACTCCTGTCTGAAAAATTGAGTATCATGGCGGGTGATTGATTACATTTCTCGATGATGTTATTCTTCAAATTTTGCGTATACATTGTAAATAAATTGATGTCAGTGTTTTTCAGAGAGAGAGAGAGAGAGTACTCAAATCATTGCTCACTCCACTTCCGCTGATTGTAGTCATTACCCAACCGTAAAGGAAGACTGTGATGGATGTAATATTTCTAGCTTCTGTATACAGTAATTATAATTTCTCAGGGGATAGAAGTACAAACTAATTCGCGATAACTGTTTGCTTTGACATTATCATACGAAATCCGTAGGATAACTTAAGATGTCAACTCAAAGAGATAGCGAATCAAATTGCTGCCAAAGAGCATGGCTACAAAATCTAACTCCCCATTGCCAACCATCATCGAATCTTACCGATTCTTCTCTGTTGCGACTGTTCATGTTGTTCTAAATGTCGATTTGGTGCTACTGCGCATGCCCCGAATTTGGAGGTAGAGTGGCCCCTAGTCGCATTGCTGAGGTTTTATTTAGCGCGTTCACCCTTTTCATCCTCTGAGGAACAACTTATTGGTGAAGTCAGAGTATTAGATCAATTGTTAAAACTTATAAAACTTTCAATAATAAATGCGAAAGCAGTTAACTGAATAATTATTTGATATGACACAATTATTGGTTTAGTTTGCCATTTCTTATTTATAATTGCGTATATGTTCATGAAATAAATATTGATTTAAGTTTGGAAGGATTCCAACTAGAATTTTAAATTTATTAAAAAATGATGAAAGGAGAATTATAGAATATCTTCTTTAAAGAAACAATTACTTTCTCGAAGTATTTCATTATGAAATTTGCCAAAAATATTTTCATGCCTGATGGTATGGTCAAATAATTAATCATGTACGCATCTGAAGTTGAAGGGGCTATATTATTTTTATTTTAAAAAATACTTCATGAATCGAAAAATTATTTCAAATTTATGTGCCATAGTTACTCTTCAATGTCCTTCAATGGTCATTGTGTTATAATTCAGTAAATGGTTGTTTTATGTGAACGTAGGCCACCTTCTCAAGCTCAAAACGTTATGCTGTGAAATGCATAAAAATTTGTATCACTTCCCAATGAAATTGGCATAGCGCCCCGGTAATAAAAATAAAATATCAAAATATTTTCACTGGGACTCATTACACACTGTGGTATTTTACTGAGAAATGCATATTCTAATATACAGTGAGCTTGAACAAAAACATTAAAAATTAAATAGTTAAACGGGTGTTTGGTTGCACAAGAGAAGGATAAAGTTCAGCTGGATATATTCCGGCTTAAGGATCCTGGGGTGAGGAAGGCATTACTTTTCGTTTGCACGCTGTTGTTCCATAACCAGGATCCCTCTGCTAGAATAGGTCACACTGCGCGGTTTGTGACCAAAGCGTTCCAAAACATCTTCCTTCCCGGAGTCCATGATCCAGTTATAAAAGTTAATACCTTAATTTGAGCACTCTCAAAAATGGAGGATTTTGTAAAATTTTTTAACCACACGCCACACATTTTTTAAAATCATGATTTTTCAAACTGGCCGCTGTCTCCGTCATTATTTGCTTGAAAAGACAAAATTAAATGACTTAAGTTTCAGTGTGTGGCAGCGAGATAATTTCAGTTTAATACGAAGTACTCTAAAGTAGGTGTATTTTCAGAAGCAAAATCACAGCAGCTAACATCTAATTTCAGGTTTATTTATTTAGGTTGATCCATGAGTTATAATTAGGGGTATGAGACGGATAACATCAACCCAGAAAATGAGGGCAGGATGCAAAACAAGCCCCACCTCGTCATTTTGCGTGCTTTTACATCTTAACTGAACATTACTGAATCGCTAGACAGGATCGCTATTTTCTCGGGTCAACTAGTCTCATGAGTATTTTAGTTCATTTACAATTCTTTGGCAAGAGAAGCGCTATTTTTTAATTGACAACATTAAATGCGTAACTTGCCTTAGCTGCATTAATGAACGGGTTTATGGCAAAAAAATATCAATTTCAATTAATCTTCCTCCCCCTGCCTCCCCTCGAATCGCACTTTTCCAGTTTTGACGTTTAACCCCTTTAAAACGGGCAACGTGTTAAGGGAGGAGTGCAAGATAGCAATGAAGATTGATGAGGCCAGAGTCATTTACGAAGACAGATTGGTGCTCCATTGAGAAGACCCCTTGCGACGGCATCCACGACTCATCGGGGCATTTCAAAGAGGAGTGCGACGTATCAAGCTTCGAATAAGTTTCCTGCCCCTCCCTCACCCTTGTCGTTCTGCGGCAAGTAAAAAAACCCACAGGTTCGATCGGAAGCATGAAAAAAATGGGTTACGCCCAACGAAGTCATGCGCACAGGTCACGACTTCCCCAAACAAAGCAACCCACTCCTCTTCCGTCAATTCAACTCCCAGCGAAGCCACCAGGATACTTTCCTTCGGGCATCCCCATTACGTATCTCTTCGCCTAGCGGGTAGTTTGGCCGTTTGTTTGGGAGGGTCTCCTAAGCCATGAGCGACGGGCCGGAGGCCTTACACAGTAGGCTTGGTATAAAGAGAGAGCAGCTCTGAAGTTCCAATGGCTCGGGTGTTCCCTGGAGGGAAGGCGGGGGCGGAGGGAGTGATACTAGGAGGGGACTCCCCCATTGGAGGTTGTTTGAAAGTACCCCACGACGGGAGTTTGCAGGGGGAGCTGCCGGGTTTAATAACTTTTCCTTTGGCCCGAGGCTTTCTGGAGAGGATCTTCCTCGCACACACGCACAGACGGACTGTCCCAATCCTCACGCCCACGACCCCACCCCATCCCCCCCAGGCTTCCCCCACTCCATCCCAAAAATTTCCAGCAAACCCTTCCTCGACGATCCCTCCCTCCCCTGACCCCCAATGTTGGCTCAATGCAACCTCTTTTTTTGACTCTCCAAGGAATTTTACGTCGTGAATAACTCGCCCGATTCTTCCTAACTTCGCACGTATCCGTCTTTAATCATTGTCTTTTATAGAAATGGCCTACTTTCCCGCAGTGCTCTTCGGTATCCTTATTTGGAAGGTTCAAACTCGCCTGCAGTGAATCTTCGGGGTATGTAATTCATCCATCATAATTGTTGTCGGGATTCTTTGAGTATGATTGTTTCACTCGAAAGATACTCCTTTCAGTTATTCATTGGCATATACTTTTGATAAAATACTTTTAGCACAAAATGATTGGCGATGGCGAATTTATGCAATGTTATAACTTCTTGAAATAATTACTTATTTAAATGCGACGAAATAAGTAACAGTCCATTAAAACTCAGGTAGAATAGTTATTACACGGTATGCATTTATCATTATTGTTAGGTATTTTATGGAAAATATAAGGCATTGTTCGATTTTGGCGCTGAAACTTTTAGTCCCACTAGTACGTAGATCAAAAGTTATCCTGCAAGAGAGGATGTCGGTAGACTACCTATAGATAGAGTATCGGAACGCGCCTCACATAGTTTCTATTCCCGCGATTAATACGACCATAACACTCGGTGAAATATGGGTTTTTATACTATCATTCTCGTAATTTATGTCGAAATAAATTACAATTAACCTAGAGAACCTTAATGGGTCACGGTAAAGCTCAAGTTTGATAGCTTCATGGTAGGAATTCGTCAGTGAAAAAATTATCCCCATTTTATATTCTGCCTTATTCTGAGAGACCGTGGCTATTAAAAGTATTTTGTCTTTATCTAAATGACATTGATAAGTCATTACAGTTGTAGTAAATTTAACGCATGAACAAATATTTCTTCTATGGACATCACATGCAGAGTAATGATTTATTCGTCCAGCTTTATCTGGTGAAGGGAGTTCAGATTGTTCTACTTCCGATTAGAAGCTTCGTCACACGCGAGCATTCATTTAAAAAAATTCTTATAATGTGTACGAAATTCCAAATTCTCCCCTCTTTCAATTTTGATATCATAATTTTCATTAGTCCAAAAATTGTAATAGGCGAAAATTTTAGAATTTTAATGCCACTTGCCGAAAAGTTTTCCAACAATAAGTATAAAAATTTTTAAATGTGTACTTGATTTATGTCTTGGGTGTCTTTTAGATACATTCTGATTGTGAGCTCCCCTTCATTCAATTCCAAGGTTATGGCTTTTCACATTTCCTCCCTCTCGTATTGGTTTATTTTCTTTCCGCACATGCTTTCATGCTTATCCTTCAAATCTTCATACCAATTCCCCTTTAAAGCCAAAGTTACATCGTGCTGGCGTATCTAAAGTCGTTACTCGGTCCTGAATTTTATCTTAGCAGCACGTCTCAGGTTAGGTTCTCAAGCTCCTTAACAGTCCACATTTTCTTCCGCCTTGCTCCCCCCTCCCCCCTCGAACTCCCCGTCGTCCCGCTTGCGGAAAGGGCCCTTGTCTAGCTCCTCTCTCCCACCCCCTCTAGGTCCACCACCAAAATTTTCCGCCCGCCTGTTCGCACCCTCGCCTTGATCAGATCTCGCCACCCCCTTCCGACCACTTCCCTCTCGTTTGCAGTGGATCGGGCCATCAGAATCAAAGGTCACGGAGCGAAGGTTTTCCTTTATGGCTTTTTGTTTCCAGCGACGAGAAAATGCTGGGCGTGACGACTAATAAAATTGCGTATTATTAATGGAGTGCCGTTGGTTATTGATAAAGCGTCCGAAATTTCTGTGGTTTCGGGCAGTGTGTGCCTTTCATTGAGGGGCACGCATTTCAATTATTGATTGAATGTGTTTTTTTTGGCTGGGGTTCCCTCATTTATTGCGGTAAATCACAAACGTATATCGCACGCTCGTTTTTCGTTGTTCGGACATGACCGTTCACATGTACCTTTAAATTTATTCACCCGGATCTCTTTTGTGTTTTTACATTTGAAACAAAATGCGTTTTATTTTTGCTTGTCGAGTATGCTCTATTTTGTTTCCCCAACATCCCTTGTAAAGTGGCCATTAATTTCGCTGCGCTCCCTTATGTATATTTAGATTTCAGGTTCGAAATTCTGTCAAATTATCACTTCAGATTTAATCAAATTCCAGATTATTTTCGGGATCTAAAATAAAAAGGTTGTCTACCATTCACACAAAGAGGAATCTAATATTATTTCATTTCGTGTGGAATTGTATGCTTACTATGATTTTTGGTGTTCCCCTGATTACTTCATTTTCGATACTTATACAATACACCTTTAATTAAATTATTAAAAAAGTTGCGCAAAGTGTACGATGCCACGTAATGTGTTACTAAGGAGCTAGGTAGCATGGCAATTTGTCGTAGGAAATGTTTTACTATTCATAGCCTTGTTATAGCTATACAATCATTACGCTTGTTGAAATTTTTGCCATTTCTTTCTGCGATAATTTCTTCCTTCTGGAGAGCTCATATCTCTGGTTCACAGTGGGTATGGCGATGGCGCGAAATTTGTCTTTAATATGCAAAACTAAAGATGTCGCGAAAGTTGTCGGCTCTAATTGCCAGAAACGTATTTTGAACTTTCCTCAGAAATAAGTATCGAAATGTATTGCTTTGATATACTCACATTGTCAAGTTTGAAGGAAATCCCCATCACATATTTCCAAAATGTTTTTAATACGCAATGTCATGCATAGAAGTGACAGTGTGTATTAATTATTTTAAATAAATATAGATCTTTTAAGTTTTTACATTTGTATACTTTCATCTGGTGTGGCAGTGCGATTAAATCATATTTTTATAAGAAAATCCCAAATCACTAAATATAATACGTGGGTGGTCTGAAACCATTCCGACTCAGAAAATTCTAGAAAAAATGTCTAGAATCTTTGTTAGGTCGGAAACTTTTCAGACCACCATGGTAAGTTTTAAAATAACCAAGACTAAGTTGGCCCTAAGTGCACAACTTAATTCAAAATTTAAACCCTGTAATTTCGGAACTCTTGTGTTTCTAATCTCTTTCAATTATGGGTGGTTATAAAGATAACAAGGAAAGAGAAACCTCAAACAGTAAGGAAATATAATATTCAAGTAAACAAATGTGGTTTATTCTGTACTGAACTAGTTTTCTTAATGCCATTCGCCGAATAAGTGATGATCGTGGAGCACGTAAACTTACGCATGGCGTAAGCCAGTGGGTTCAAGCTCCCGGGTTGTTTACGTTTTCCATATTTCCATTTACCTGATGGATCCATTAATGCTTACATGTTTCCCTTAACCCTCTTATTTCTTCAAATTTACTCCCCGAGCTCCATCCGCTCAGAATCCTCTTCATTTAAACTTATCCAATCTTCTCCATCCACGACTAACCCCACTCCAACCACTGCCGTAGATATTTCACGTGTGTAGCTATGCACATAAGCACGCTCCCCGCTCAAGCCTTCCTTCTCCCTCTCGTGTCCTTCCCGCGCCCTACCCACCCTTGTCATTCGCCAGCCCTTCTTTCCTTCCGCCCGGCGAAACACGACTTCACCGTGTTCAATTCCGTGCCCCGCCTGAAAACGGGGGACTTGCCGCCATGAAAAGTCGTCATCATTCATCTTTAAGTACGTCTTCCCAAGTCATGCCTACTCCTAGCGGCACGACGACGCCTTGCCTCTCTCTTTCCCCACGTCTCCTCCGAGTGTATTTGAACAGGGGCGTTGCTGCAGCGAGCACGTTGATTATCCTGAGGTGTGCAGGATTTGCTTAGGGCGGGAGGAATATTCCCTTGTCGACTCATGCGTGGAATTATCCGTTCCGCATAATAATATAGCAGTTTGGTGTCCCGGCGTGTTCGAAATCGCTCTCGTTTCTTTTCGTCCATGCGGTCTGCTCGCAATGGCGGAGGGAAGTGAATTGCGACATTTCGTGGTTGGTGAGGAAGGATGAGAGAGGCAAAGGGGTTGGTGGTGGTGTGAGTGGAGAAGTGGAGAGAGAGGTGAGAATTGCTGCCACACTCTTGGTGAATATTTTATTCTTTTTTCTTTACCATCCACCTTTCCCACCCCTCTTCCACTAAAACGTTAGGAGGTCCATTTTATTTGACCTGGTTGCTCAAAAGACGGTTCGGCTCAAAGGTCTGGACTTTCTTTATGCTCACGTTCTCTTTTGTTGCTCACCTCGATAGGTTGGAATTCTGCTTTTCTCCAGGTATCGTCTTTGATATGCATTCGCTTCTCCTGAGGAGCTAAATGAGGTTAGGGCTTCTTCTCGTTGAGCGAAGTTCTTACAATTCCAATGGCAGAGCATTTCGCGTTTATGTACCCACTTTAAAATGCAAAGTGATTTTACAAATTTTATTTTACTGTGCCTTGTGCTGCGTCATTCCTTGAACGTCATTCCTCGTATTTACTTACCATTTGCTTTTCTGCTAGGTAGGAATCATGCTTATTCCGTCAAATACAGTGAAGAAACACTTTCACTTTTAATGGCGGTATTTTGGAAATTATAATCATTTTAACCGAGACTAAAACACTTGTAATAACCACATTTCCACTGAGTACTAAGTGGAAAATTTCCAGAGTTTTCGTCTCTGTTATTACGGAACAGTTCCACCACATCACACCCGAATCTGTAGATTACGTATGTTACCATTTTCATTAAAACTATATTCATGCTATTAGCCATGGCTAATTTTGCGATACAAGCATAAGTTTTATTAATGTAATTTGAGTTTGGTGATGAAATTATCTCACTAATTCGTGAAGATTGACGTTAAGAGCATGAATATTAAGTAAATTTAAGACTTTATAAGTTTGAAGAGTCTCAGCCAAATACTTTCTTAAGTCTCTGAAGTTGTAGAAACGACGGCTATTGCATTGCCATCTCTTGAATCCTGGAAATCATGTTTAAGCACTTCTTATATTCAAATCGTCATAAGCATTTCCGATATCTTAAGCTCGTCAATCCCTCTCAGCGTTCTCAGCTCATATGGGATTTATCGTCAAAAATCATTTAAAACTTTGTTCAAAGTTCGGGGAATGTCCTGCTGAAGTAATTAAATGAGATGTAATATATGCCATTACTTCTGGAAAAGGTTCTTGTGTGAGGAAAAATATATCCGTTCGTGAGGAGAGCTCCTCCAGGAATGAATTTTTGAGTAATTTTCTCTCCATTTCGAGACGCAAAAAAAGAAACGATGGTGATTCACGAAGGAAAAAGAATCCCCTTTTATTCGGCGTCGCAAAAAATCCACCAACACATTCACGTATAACGCCGTTCCCTTCCTTCCAATCTTCTTCCCCCATCCCTCTCTCAGCCCCTTTCCCTGCTCCTTCCGCACTCCCCACGAGCCCATTCCGCGCTTTGACTGATGGGACATTAGCCTGCCCACCATTGGAATACTGCCAAACTTATTCCGTGTACCGAACAACCTTCGTTTCCTTTTTTTTTTGGATTTTTTCCCCCTCGACTTTCGGGTGTAATTTTTTACTCTTCTCCCACGTTGTCCCCTTCTCGGCTTAAGAGAAAGAGGCGGCTTGGATGGGGAGGAGTGGCGGAAAATGTGAGAGGGCGGGTAAAACGGTTCATCGTTCCCATCCCTTCCAGCGTGCATTCCTTCTCTGATCATCCCTCGCTCCATTCACCGTCGCGAAAAGAGTCCTTTTGCCGACTCCTCTCTCCTGTGCCTGAGGAGACAGATTCAGTTTGGCCCCCTGCACTCCTTTTATTTACATTCATTAATTTACTAATGCGTTTAATCGTCTTTAATTGAAGGAAATAGTGCGTAAGTAAAGGTAAGATCTTTGCGCAGTCTTGATGAATACGAGTATGCATTTAAGCGTAGTGCGAATAATTGTTTGATAAATCAGGAGTATCTTAATATCATTGGCATCCAACTTGAATAATAACGACACATAACATAATATGTGTATAGCTAGGTGACGGAGTGTGACAATTGTGTAATTAGCATATTAAATATTTCGGGCGTAGCTAGACGTATGCACTTTTATGGTATTTCATTAGTAATTTGGGAAAAAAATACGTCTTGATAATTTTTAGGTCGTCAACGTAACCAATGTGCGTAGATTTTTATGTGAAAGTCTTTTGCCACTTTCTTACAACATTCAATTTTTCGCACTTCTGAGTGACAAAAGCTTCCGAAACGCAACTTTAATATTCTTTATACTATTATTATAAGGTAATCTACCGGGAAAAGTAGGTTTATGGATGGACAAAATTCTTTATATTTTATTGATTAAATTTATCAGGAGACATAGAAATAATTTGAATTTATAGTTAAGTATGCTAATAATTTTAGTTATTTTGTAAATGTTGGTATGCAATCCATAACTCCAGTTTTAAAGATAATTTTCCTGTGTCCGACAATTCTAATACTTCCTTTATTGTAACATTTCCTTATTGTAAATATTTTTGCGTGTTAACTATGGCATACTTAATTTTATTCACCTAAAGAAAATATTAAATTGTAATTCGAAAAGGAAAGGAAGCATGCCTATAGTAAAATATGATTTCCGAATTGTAGCATTCGGCATAAAACTCAAAATTGCGGAGTCCTGTGATGGCCTGATTTTCTCCAAAATATTTTGAAGTATTTATGTTAACTTTTCCTGACTTATTTCGCGTTGTCACTTAAAACATATTAGTTAGTGTATTTTATTTCATCGAATAGCCTTTAATTTACTCAATTCTACAAGTTGTTGGTCTATTTTAATGAGTCTTTTGCAATGCTATTTGATTTCCATTTGACATTTTGGCTAAGATTAACTTCAACTCCACCTTATTTTTTCAATCATTTAAACAGGTCGTTCACTATCCCCTACCAGGAGTAACTATATGGCATTCAGTATATTCGATTGAACTGCTTCAATGAGCTGAGCGGTGCATTGTAGTTGTCTATGGTGATGGACGTGATGACGGTTTGACAGCGACGGCCTCTAATAGGTCTATCCTCGAAGTAGACAGCTCTGGCAGTTAGCCTAGTTGCTCTGACACGTATGTTTTCCTTCAATCTCCACAAGCAAAATTTCCTCTTGGGGTCAAATTTAAACGGGTTAGTTTATCTTAGTTGAAATTTGTGTTGTGGAGAGTGCATTTTATGACACGGACGATGAGGTCTGCGCATATCAAGGCAGTCTTTGTGCCCAATGAAATCTTCACCAATTAAAACCTAATTGCTAAACAAATACCGCCGCCAAAAATATTATTTCATTATTAATACTCGTTGAATTTTGAACGTGCAAAGGGTTTTATACAATTTGAACATTGATATCAAAATATCACTATTTTATGTAATAGGTCGATTCATGATCCATACGAAAAGTATTAATCTTTCACTAAACCCATTAAATATATTCCAAGCAGAGTTCTTGGCTCATTCCCCATCGGTTTATTCTTTCGGAATGCAAATATATGCATCTCCTCAATATTTTTTTCCAAAATGTTACATTTTTGTCAAAAGATTTTTATCTCATTTGTAACTGATCTGATAACGCTAATTAAGAATATTGTTAGCGCAAAATAATCACAATTCAAATGATATTCTCATAGATACTATTTTTTAATCTGAATATGGATACAATTTTGAACTTGACTCCAATCACAGATGGTGCAATCGAGTTGCTATGTGGGATCGTAGTTTCAATCTTTCCTCAACATTTTCCAAGCAGAATGTTTAAGTTTTAGATATATTTTTCTCACATATCGTGGGCAATCTACCGCTTGGTGTATATATGTATCTGTTACACTGTACACACTGTTCTGGAAGGAATGCTTCGGCGGGAAAACTCAAAAAGTATAACCCGACGGAGCGGCTGAATACCTTCAATGTATGTTGGAGGGTAAGAATCTTGTTTGGGGTTTGTCCCTTAGAGGAAATATGTGGGTGAAATTGGACCACTCTTCGATAAAAACAAATATTAAATATGGATATCGGAATATAATATAAACATGGAGGCCGCAAATAAGAAAATGATTTATATGTTTGAACCGGTGCTCTTCAGTAATCAGGTCAATGTACTAATTTAGATAATTCAAAGTAATATACAGAAGGATGACATAAATTAGTTGAGTTTCTCGTTTTTCTTGAAATAGAAATTCAAATACCTTCATTTTTTACTGTAATCTACGATGTTGGAATACTAAAAATATTTTCAACATTTGTGTTGTAATCGATAATTTCAATTTTCCGGGTAACAGAGCATAAAAAAAATATTCTATATTAAATCTTACTTGAGGATAATCATTTACCCGACCGAGGATTTCTGTATTCCAGTAGCAATTTTCCAATCCCAGAGTCCGAAGTAATCGGATGTATCGACGACAAGAGAGGGGAGGACGTCAATTCCATATCACCGATGCCGGCGGTTTGCAATGGATTACGTGCTCCAAAAAACATGGGACGGCCAAAGACGAGCGACTGAAAAATTTTTCTCTCTTGAAATCTACTTGGATATCATCCAGTGTATATGTCCCGCACATATCTACTTCAGCAAAGAAGTATAGATATATACGTCCCGCATAAGGCCCGAATAAATGCATATACATACGCACGTAGACCTCCTTAGGATGACGGATTCTTTTCTCGAAAGAAAGCTGAAGGATGGGGGGCGCGGATTGAGCTTAGATGTGGGCGTACCAGTGTGGGGGGGTGTCGGGGGGTTGGGTTTGGAGGGGTCGACGGTGGAATAAGGAAGCGGGATTGGAGAGAAGAGGCGAGTGTCGGGCAAGAGGAGGAGTCAGCGAGAGTTCTGCAGCTGAAGGGGATAAAAGTCTCCTTCCGATGGGAGGGATGATCGATCGGTGATGGCAAGCAAGAGAAAGCTGGGAAGGGGAAACAAAGGTTTTTGGGGTTCAATCATGTAAACTGTTTCAATTGAATACGAGGAGGGAATAGGGAAGGAGCTAGCTGACGGGGACGACAAGTAATCTGCCGTGATCGGACGTATAAGCTGGGAGTTATTTTTGCCGCGCGCTTAAATCGGGAGAGGATGACTTTGCTCGCTTCTCGGGTTCCACATGCATGGTAGGGTTTTGGGTGGCCCATGCGACGCGGCGATAAATTGTCTTGTAAAACTTCAATTTGTTTAAAACGTAACCATTGGATTTGAACGGAAACAATTTAACAACTGAAACTTTCGGTCTTCGCTGAGAGACTTGTAGTAATTTCTGGGTTGAATTCAGACAATTCTTTAGTATCTTCTTCGCGTTCGTGCCATCTCATCAAACAATTGATCAGACATGTACTAGAAATCTCATCCAGTTGGGTGAAATTTGATTTAACATTCTTTTAAAATTGACATGAAACGTAAGGTTCAAGCAACGTTGACTTAACTATCTTGGATGAGTTTTAGACCAAGGTGATCAAATGAGTATGGTCATAAGAAGATGATTTGCGTTAGGCAAAGAAGTTCTTATGAGGAGGAGGGAATCAATGATAGGGATGTTGAGTAATAAAAGGCTGGTGAAAACTTTGATATGGAGTGTATATTTTAAGGAAAAAAAGTGTTCTTTGAAGCAAGTATATAGAGTTGATTGGAGGCGTTTGATAAATGGGTGCAGAGAATAATGAAATATTAAAGTGTACGGAAAGGTAAAAGAACTTAGAAATAGAAGAGTTGGCGAGAAAGGAGAGAGGATTTGTTCGACAAGTACAGTGAAGGCAATAAAGGTGCTTGCAGAGCATTTTAATTGGTGATGAATGCTGAAGACTCCGACGGAATGGAGGACTTTAGACAGGAGAGGTAGGGAGAGGAAAAGGATTTGCGTGTTGGACGAAATGAAGGGAAGCAGAATATGTTCGGATTATCTATAAGAGCATTCCGATCCCCCAACCAAGTAATAATCTGAAGCACACTCGTGTTGTCATTCTTGATTTTATTTTATTGTATGTGTATAATGACTTTAATGATTATGACTTTTGACGAACATTTTAACATCACTGTAAGGTATATGAACCCTTCAAATGCATATGCCTTGGCATTCGCCCAATATTGTGCATAGTGGTATCAATCGATACATTCCATATTTACATTTACATTTAGGAGTGGGTAGCATTGACTAAAAAACTAAACTTTTTTCAATAACAATGTTTATTACTTGAAATTAGAGTTAATAAATATTTAAAAATTCTTGAATCTTTAATTCTACTTGCTACGTTATCAGTTTATGAACCATAATTTATCCTAAAAATATTTTGTGTAGTCTTAAACATTGGACGAAATGAACCTAACGGATACATTTTGGGTGCTCTCCAAATTCACTGTGTTATTGATTTCGAAGCACATTTCGAGTGACTATTCTCGCGTTGTACTTTATTTCTTCAGTAGTAAATGATTTTACCGTGTTTCATAAAAATAATTTATTTATTATCAGAGCGAGTAAATGAATGTCTGGTACTAAAAATATTTATGGGCGGCATATTTCAGTATTATGCTTCTGCTTTGGCCAAGTGAACTGATAGCGTTTCGTGTCATTTGAAAAATTTGACTGAATATTGTTAACCGGCACAGTAATTGGTATTTATCAATATATTCCTATTTGAGAGCAATAATTACCCAAATTATGTTCGAGAGGAAACTCTTTTAACTTGATTCGTACAGGCTTATGGTGGTATGAGATCAAATGAATACATGAAATATAAAATGCGCTACGCCTACAAAACCGTAAAAATGTTCTCATGAGGGATTTTATTCACCGAGAAAACATGGGGTAAGAGAGTAATTTACTCTTGACTTTTTCATCCAATTAGCATTTCGTTCAACAAGATATCCCTTTTTTTATCGACTGCACGTGGACGTATGCGGTATACGTGTGGTGGTTCGTTTGCGATACATCCGTTAATGGGTAGGGGAGATTCACGGTGAGCGCCGAAATAACACATATTAATTGGAAATCGATTAATCTTCTTTTATTACGTATTAACACGCCTGGTAGTTTCGGGAAATGGGACTCATTCGGATTCGTTTGAAAAAATCTGAAAAAATCCGGCGTGAGTGGTTAGGTTATTATGATTGGGAGAATTTACAGAGTATTAACCACGGACGGCAAAGGGCCTGCGACCCAGAGCAGCAGATGTGGTCCGGAAGATGGAGAAGCTACATTGAAACTTTGCTGAGCGTAACGAAGAGGCAATAAGGTTAATCTTGAGGGTTTATTATTAGGACGCAGCATTGCTGTGGGGAAAAAAGGAGAACAGAAACATAAAACTCTTAGAGTTTGAAAAGAAGAAAGGAAATCAAATCAAATATTGTTTCACAGAGAAAATTTGTGACTGAAATATACAGGAGTGTATGGAGAGACAGATAGAGAATCGTGGATCCTGAAAAGGAAAGGAGAAAAGATGTTAAGGTCTCATGGGAGGGGAATGGATGATGCGGGCTACAGATTTGTATACGCACGGCAATAGAGAAAAAAACGTTTGAAACCTGATTAAGACCCAATCTGCCCTTCCTTGGTATGAGCGTTTTGGGTCGAAGATTATGGTTGCAGAGGAAGTTTGGCTAAATAGGGAATGAATCAATTTACAGCTCATAGATAAGCAACATATTTGGTGTAGGAGACAAGACTCGGAGTCTACTGAGCGAAGTAAACAAGGACGTGGATTTGATACATTTTGAGACGGCGATGGAGACCTTTTTTACGTGTAAGGTTTGCCGTGGTATCATAGTTAATATGAGATCCAAAATGATAATTTGATTCGCAAGAACTGCTGGCTGGCGCTAGAAGTCATTTCTCATTCGGAACAATGAAAATATTAAATTTAAAAGGCATTACTCGTATATTTGTTCTGCAGCAAAGTAGATTGACAGGAATGTCAGAGAAGTCCAAAGTTAAATAACTGCGTGAAGGAGGAGCCATGCGGCTAATAACCTATTTAGTATCCCGGCCATGGCGAATGATTTTTACACTTTGAAATTTTTACATTGCTATTTGGTAGCTTTGCCTTGGAAATAATACCGTTCGTTGTAATAGTTGTTGGCAACGCTCTTATTTTCCAAGGAGAGATATATATTCATGATACTGCAAGGCAGAGTTTGAACTTCGACGAAATAATCTTAAAAATTTTCTATCCAAAAATGTTGTGTCGTCTGACCTAGTGTCTTCAACATTAAGGCAGTCAAGCATCTAATTAAAAAAATCAAATAGACCCCAATTGTTTTAAGTTCAAGTGAAGAATTGGATAGGTTGAGAAAACGGACGTCTTGCAATGCTATCAACTTCACTCAGGCGATCACTAATGGCTGAGGGGTCACACCAGCTGTGCGAGGATGACTTTTTTTGCGAAAACTCTCGGCAAAAACAAAGAAAAAAGCATCCCTACGAGGGAGGACACGTGGAAATGAAATACGCTGAAAACGGGGTCTTCGCACCGAGCGTTTAAAAACCTTTCCAGTGAGGGAAGAACCAAGACAGACAAAAGTGGGACTAATTTTTTGAATATGCATCCGAAGGTGGAAGAGGGGATTGGGGCTGGGAGAATCGAGGGAATCGATACAAACGACGGATAAAAATGCATGATGAGGACGATGGACGAGCGGAGGGAGAGGGTGGGAGGAGAGATGTTGAGTGAAGCCAGAGGGAGAGAGAGAGAGAGCAGGGGCCTCGTGAAGGAGGAGAAGGGAGGGGTTATAGGGATATCGGGTCCAAGCGCCGCAGGAGGAAAGGGGTAGTCCTGGCTGCATCCAATCCCGAAGCCCGGTTGAAGTCATTGATTTGTCATCAGCACCAGTTTGATTTCGTCCATGAACCCCTCCCCGTCTCCTCCTCCTTTCTCTCTCTCTCCGCTTTTCCCCTCTCTGCCTCTTCCTTCCCTTCTCCTCCCATCTCCCGACACTTATATTTTTTATCCCACACAGCCGCTCTCCCTCCCAGCCCTTTCACCTCTCTGTCTCCCCACCCTTCGTCCGACCGTCCCTCCGCCCTCATCCCTCCTACTCGGAACCCACGGCCATCAGAACCCTCCAGGCACATCCCCGCAATGTCTCTTCTTCTTCTTCCGCCCGCCCCCTTTCCCTATCCACTCTCCATCCCTCCCTTCAACCTTGCCCCACGTATATCATAGCTCGATTTTCTTTCCCTTCATTTTTCGTCTCCTCATTCCTCTCTCATCCCTCCCCTCAAAAAACCTTCCGAGCACATCTTTTACATTTCTCGCTTTCGGCCCTATACCTCTCTCCCCTTCCTCCTCTTCCCCCGCCGACCTCGCATACCCATACTCCGTTCCTCCCTCATATTCCCGACATCCCGGTATTTTCTGCTCTTATTCTCTTCGTGTATTCCACTATGTGTTATTTTCCAATGTATGCTGGCTCTTCCATTTCGGCATTTTCTCTACTTACGTCGACCACTCTTATTCCCTCTCTGTAACGAATGGAAATTATTCATCATCGGTTATTCTTTAATTGAAGATTTACCCAGTGATTTTGTTTCAAATTTTAAAATTTAATATTCCCAGTGCGATATTTACATACATTTACATATGAATTCCGTTTGGTCCTATATCCTGAAAATAATAATAAATGATGGTTAATGTGAATACTCGTTCAAATAATTACTTAAGAAATGATATTTTACCTGCATATAAATAAAGTTTCCCTGGAATTCTAAATAAACAGTATTTGGAAATACAAAAAAATGTATATCGTAATAATATTGTCAATGCTCGGAAAATTTTTCGCAACTGCCAAATGTTTATTTTTGAACTTATTTATTGTGCTGAAATAGCCTGATAGAAACATATTTGATCGCAAAAATCCCATTATTTAACGATTGTAATAAATATAGATAGATATTTCAAATTATGTATTCCACTTTTGGATTCCCGTGCATGCTTTATGTTTGTAATAGTATTTTATATGGTTGTAATTGTATTTTTCAAACAAAACTATCTGGATAATGCGGCTTCTGCATGATATTTAATACCGAGCCGGGCCGGAAACCGGAGATCTGATCTCCGGCATCCGGCTTTTATTTAAACTAGTGGGGAACTAAGAAGTGATTAAATTTTAAGTAACTATAAAATATTTATATTTTAAAAAACGAAATTTTAAATTTTTTCTATTTCCAAATTGAATGCGATAAATACTTAAAAAAAACCAGAGTACAAGTCGATCGAATATTTGTGATTGATGAAATTATTTAGCCAGCCAACAAGTAGAGCAGTTGTCTTTTAGGGACTGAATCCACTCTATATCTAATACTATACAGTTCTACTTTAGAAAGTGCACATTACGGTAACACAGAGACCATGTCCCCCCATGTCCCAGCAGGGATTCGAACCTTCGACCTGAAGGTTTACATGACAGCGCATCACGTGCCGTACTAACCAGGTCGGCTCTCAGCCGACTACTTCCTCTCTAAGTTGCATACTGCAAGAACACCCTTCCCTACCAAGCAGCCCATCTCTTCAGACACATCCTCTCTCCTTCCGGGATGAGCCCTTGTACCGCTCGCTCTCTGCTCAGCTGTGCGCCACTCTGCTTACCCAACCCACTCCCTCTCCCACCCGTCTCGCATCTGCCGCCGAGTAACTCCTTGCCCTTGCGACCCTTCAACTTCGAATCGACGTAATGCGCCGTTTTTTTATGTTTTCAAACGCATACTTTTGGCCTTTTTCATATCCAGTTTCTCATTTGATATCGATAGCAATCCAACCCATTCTCAAGTCTCAACCCCATTATAATCTTTAACGCGAGAAAACATTTCGAACACCTTTTAACCTACTCCATGCATCCGCTTTTCCTTTTAAATATTTCTTCCCCTCCCCCCTGAGGGAACTGTTTTTCTAGTTTGATAAAAACTTGCCGTTTAAAAAGTGCAGCCGTAAAACAATGTATCCACTTACGCATACCTCGATAAGGACCATTTGGCAATTACCGATCCACACACAAAAAACTATGCGTATGTGACTTAATTCTACTCTTATTCCAATGGTCAGAATTGATAGGTTCATACATTTATTTCGGTCCTCTTCGAATATTTTACATCAGAAGTGATATTCATTGAATATAAAATGGATGATTGGTATGTGAAGAAGAAAAATATGAAAAAAATATTAACGCCAATATGGCTACTAAGCAATCAATTTCAATTATATTTGAATGTTTCCAGTTGTGTCCAAGTATTATTATAACTTTCACTACTTCGAATGTGATACAAGTGCTGGATGGTGAATTAGTGACTCAATCCATTTGCTGCAAATTTATCCACCATATTTTAGTGCTTAAAAATGAATGGATACCCACTCTGATGGATGAATTCCATACACTAATAATTTTATGTTTATGCTTGGAATACTATGCAAGTACTCGGGTTTATTCTAATTGGTATCTGTTTTTAAAGTCCGTTAAATATTGATTAAATAGGTACATTTTTGGCCGTGGACACAGTTCGCTCCGCCTTCTTGATGAATGGGTGAACTACACTCGCAATTATATCTAGGTACGCACCAAAGTTTTATAGAAGTTGCGAACACCAATGAAAAAGGAAAGAATATTAAATACTGTATGTAGCCACCTTCCAGAGGAAAATTCAATCCGCTTCTTACAAACGTAAATTTTTAGCACTCCTCATAACACTTTTTTCTAAACTTTTTTCCTTCGTGAACATTTTAAACTTCCCTCACCTTTCTGGGGTAAACACATTCTTATTCTTACCCTCATCGCTTACCTTTACGTTCTCTATCTTAACTAGACATTCAGCAATCCAATATCTCTCAAGATTTTCATCTACTCGTCATTTTCATCATCTCTTTTTATGGCTTCTATCAATTTTTCCTCATTATTTCAAACTTTTCCTATCGTACCATTTTTTTCATTATTCATACATCCATGCTCAGCTTAATTGATATACAATGCCAGATTGATTGAAATAAAATTCCAGATATTTTAAAAGTGTTCACTGAAGTTCAGTGCAATAAAATTTTTGTTTATCCCTATTTCCTGATATTAAATGCATAACTTGAAGAAACCGAAATTGAATCTCTCATGCTTTGCACAAATCCTCGGCGGTTTTATATTACATACTAGTTATATGATATTTATGCGCGTGAGTGCTCCCAAAGTTAAGCAGTAGATGCTATACTCTAATGCTTATGAAGTTGTTTGTTTCTCAAGTTACTTATGTAGATGTATCTATAGAAAATATTACGTCAACCAATAATGGTGTAAATACATAGAACCGCTGACTGTAACTGTAATGCCATGTGCTCTGATATTCCTCCTTCTTCGGCCCCTCGGATTGCTCTCAATAATTAAAAAAATGCATTTTTCTGTTACTATCCTCTGCCGTTAGCTCTTTTAAGTATTATTATACGGTCCGTCGCAATATATTAATAGCTTAATATTTTATGCCTTGGCTAAATAGAATATAACATTTCTAATCCGAACTATGAAGTATGGAAAGGTGGTAATCATCTTTATGAACGCCTCCAACTGTTGACGCTATATACCTATACCACTGGCTCGTCATGATATACTTTGACTCATGTCTGAGGCTATCGTGTAATCAGGAACCATTAATTTATTCTATCTACATTGGAAGCGGGTTTCGAATATGTGCGATTTGTTTGAACTTTTAATCAACTGTCACCTAGAAATAATGGGTTTGGACCTTACGAGTGGCGTGATGTACGAATCAAATTACGTAACGTATACAATATCATAACTCAGCTATTGATTGATACAACTGTGAATGGAATTATGCTGTAGTTATGATCAATTTCAAAGTTAAATGCGATGTATCTCTAATGAATGTTTGCTTAGTTATCTAAGAATCTCGATATGCTAAGTTCATCAAAACTATTGACGGTCCGCAATGACTAACTTCTGATGGTAGGTTAACCGGAACATCACGTGAGAGCAAGTGGATATCTCGTCTGGCGATTTGTACGGTAATACATCTAATAGGGACTTGATTCCCGGCCTTGCCTTCTCAGTCGATAATTCCTCAAAATAAGAGCAACTACGTATACCTCCATGTATACAGTTCCGTCCAAATATTCTCGTACTCTGTAAGGAGGCGAAATCGTCGTAATCGCATTTCACCTGGCGTACTGAATCAACTGATTCGGTATGGATTCACGAAATAGTCCCTTCTTCATACACTCGAATTCGTAGGGAAGCGGCCGACTTTTGCAAAGAATGACGGAGACGTGATGGTAGCAGGGGAAGAAGCGCCATCAGACGCTCGGCATTAACCTACTTTAAAAAGGGCGTACAGCAGAGAGATTAAAGTCTTTTCCGAAGGACGGTATGCTTAACCGAGCGTGTCGTACCCCGAAGAGCGTGCGCTAGCTTTAGGGATCGAGTCTGTTAGCCCTCCCACCCCACCCCCACCTCAACCCCCTTTTATCTTCCCCTCACCCCCTCCTCCCCTATGCTCTGCCTCCCGCCATCTCCCCTTAACACCCCACTCATCCCCTCAGCAGTGATCTTACTCCCGCGGAGAAAATGGAGCGCTTTTTCATTGCCTTAGGGGACATGGCGAAATATAAAGAGTCAACAAGGGGAGGTGCTTCTGTCTGAACGTAAGACGGCAATATCGCAGGAAAAATTTCTGTTCCTGGATTTTCAATGAATCAACAATACATTTAGGCTTTCAATGGGAAGTAATGTCAGCGAGTCAGTATCATTTTTAATTTCACTTCTAGGTAAATATTTTTTTCAACCTTACGATAATGAATTCCGTCTTCAAATCATTTACGATGTCAATAAGAAAATCAACCTGTGATATTTGGTCGTAGTTCGTTTTAGCTGAGAATTTCTCATTAACTAAATGGAGGCGACAAATCAAGCTTCTCTTAAGGTATTGGATACTGTTTGCAACTTTTCCGGTACTTATAACGGTTTGCAAGCAGTAAACTAAACAAAATTCTACTTATAAGTTCAACAGATTCAGGCTTAAGGTCGTGGAAGTTCTTCATAATGAATTTAAGGAGAGTTTGCACTTTTCCACAGATTTATTATGGCATCACCTTCATGATTTCACCTTCGTCCCTTCTCTTCCCCCCCCCCCCTTTGAATCACGGGTCTCCTATCTCCCAATACCACCGGGCATCTTATTTTCTATGAATCAAATATTTCACCTTCCCCCCCCCTTCCCCTTGACACACGTGGCTCCTCCCTTTCACTACAAACAGACATTATGTTCGGCTTCCTAGAAAAACCCTTTTAACCCGTCTCCTCCTGCCTCCCCCCCTTTTCCTTCACCGGACAATTCCTTCCCCGAGGTTCCTAAGCCTTCCTCGTTAAACCCCTGCTATGCAACAACCTGCTACCAACGTTCCATCTCCTTCGTCTCCCACTTTTAGGTTTTTCCTGTCATTAACCCTCCACTCTTCGCTCTCAGTAACCTCACCGCCTCTTCCCCCTCCTTTCCCCTCCCCCCCCTACTCACCTTCCCTTCCCAACCGTAAGTCAATATATAAATATGGACTCCTCACTGTTAATTTTGTCTTGCACCTGATGATGACTCTGTGAGTTGAAACGCGTCGTACGCTTTAATAAATCTGTGGAAGAGTGCAAAATCTCCTTATATTCATTAAAATTCTACTTTCCTGTCACCTTTGCCTAGCATATTTTCTTCTGTCATATGGGATAAGAGAGGATTTGTGAAGGTGCTGTTCAATCTTTTTTTGCGGAGGAACTATATTATTCTTTACTACCATATGCTAAAAGTTATTGCTTAAGAGTTTGGTTAGGTGAATATATTTTTAAATATAGCGTGAACGCCTCAGGAAGAAATATTAAAAATTCACAATAGAAGTGGAATACAAGTAACTCTCATAAAGACATCTTTCTGTGCCTGGGTTAGAAAAATCTTTTTCTGACGGGAAAAAATACTAAAATTCACGATCATCTCTTAAATGCAAATTTAGAGTAACTTCAGACAATAAACGCTTTACGTTTATGTTTAAAAATCATTCGCTTACACCCATTTAAAAATGTCCATGAAAGAAGAGAAAACATACATTAAGTTAGAAATGTGATCACGAACTTCACGTGGAGCGTCCCTAAAGGTAAAGCATGGTAAAGGCTTAGTGGCAAGTTAATGCAGTCAGCCTAGGTGTACAAGTGGTACAAAATATAATATTCGAAACATTCAAGTCTTGGTAAAACCAGCTTCATTTACCTCTCGAAACAAATACCTGTATATAAAATAGTGAAAATAGTAATGGTTGTATACATTTTTTTTCCCAGAGGTGGGGATTAACAAATGTTGATAAATTTTGATTAAATTATTTCATTTTAACGCGTTTTGAACCCGGATATCCCAATAGCGAGCCAAATTTGTGTCTATTGTTATACATATTTTCTTTAAAGTTCCATTTAAGGCCAAAAAGCACTGTTTTAGGATTATCATTAGGTAATCTATGGGTTGAGGTAGGTTTCGGATGGATACAACCGCCAAATAAGTATTTTGTTTCCCCTAACAAAGCACAACCCCACATAATACTCTACAACAAGTCCATTTACACCCTGTGTACACCCTCCCTTCATCCCGTCCAACATATGTATCCTATTCCTGCCCTTTCCTCGTTTGCCTAACATTCTCCCTTCTATTACAGTCTTCAGCATTCCACTGCATATCAACACGCCCTTTATCCATTTTCCTACCTCCATAGGATTTCTCCCAAGAATTCCCTCTCCACTTCCACATACTAGCACTTAGGCCTTCGTTTTCCTTTCGGTCCGTTTCGCCTTCTCTATCCTTCTCCACACTCACATTTTTCCGCGAATAAATGAATCATACACATGAGGTTTAAATGATTAAATTTAATGAATAAGGGATATATGTGTATGGGAACTCTGTTTAACGGTATCCTTGTTCTTTTTTCCCGTTTCAGCGCCGAAGACGCAGTGTCTGCGAGAGCCTGCTCGTCCTCGGTGGCTCGTTGGCCGTCATTCTGCACATTCGACTGGCCGTGGTGACGGGTGGAATATCCTCGGCGGCCCCGCGCTTCGCTGCCGCCGACAACCCCGCCGCTGCCCCCTCATCCGGTACCCTCACCCGCCTCCTCACCTTCCTCTTCCTCCCGGCATTCAACTTCGGCCTCCTCCTCCTTCCAAGGCGGCTGTCCTTCGATTGGTCGATGGACGCGGTCCCCAGGCTCTCTTCCCTCGGAGACCCAAGGAACGTCGCCTCGCTCCTCTTCTACGCTGCCCTGCTGAGGCTCGCCGTCAGGTCAGTCTCTCGGCTGGCACGGCCGAGGCACTGCCCTTCGCAGAGGGTGACGCGACCCTACCGTAGACCCCCCAGGACCCATCGAATCGGTCACAGGTCGACACAGGCGAACGGATCGCTATCTCTGACGTCTTCGCCCTGCCTGACCTGCAAAGGCGGCTCTCTCAACTACCACCAGCGCTGCCACAGCAACAACAACCACCTCATCCCGAACGGGACGAAACACCTCTCGTCGCAGACATTGCCCTCCGGCCCGGACTCGGCTCCGTGCTACACCTGTTGTTGTCCGTTGTTGGTTCAGGGTTCGAGGAGGCTTAGGAGGAGTACACCCGTGTGCCTTGGATCCCAGGACCACCACGCACCTCCTGCGTACCACCACGGTGTCTCCCTGTCTTTGGGATCGCCCGAACTAATTCTGATCTCCCTCGCGCTGCTGGCCTTGCCTTTTATCCCAGCGTCCAACTTGTTCTTCCACGTTGGCTTTGTGGTGGCGGAGAGGGTTTTATATCTCCCGTCGGCGGGCTACTGCATGCTAGTGGCCATAGGCGCTAGGGCAGTGTACAGTCGCTTTGTGAGAACTCGCTTCATGCAAGGTGTACTTGTGTGTGGCTTAGTGGTGCTAATGGTGACAATGGGTGCACGAACGGTGAAGAGAAATAGGGACTGGCATGACGAAGAGGCTCTTTACAAGTCTGGGATAACAGTTAACCCACCAAAAGGTGAGTCCATTTAATTAGTTTGCGTGCTTTTTCTTTGCTCAATTGAACAATTCATAACTTCGAATTAATGCGTTCTCCTCAGAATGTTAATGTATTCGGATATTTTTTATCTTCATGTAAACTGCCATGAATTTACTTTCTATTGAACAGTTTTATCATGTACATGGGTGGTCTGAAAAGTTTTCGACCTAACGAAGATACAAGACATTTTTTGTGAAATTTTCTCATTTTTTAGGTCGGAAACTTTATTATTTGCTATTAGTCTGGTGAGCCGAGGCCATTGCTTGGTGAGATAAGCACTCATGGCAATAGATGAATTAGCTGCCTAAAGGAATTATATTAGATTTCTTTCCTGCATTCATTGTCGCCCCATACGGGCACACACACCGTCCCGGTGGGCGAAAACCCACCTCAGCCAGTCATTTAACATATATGATAAAACCATGACATTCCAAAAAACCTCTCATCCGTGTACGTGTTGTTTTTCATCATCTCTGGGAATAACCCAAATCAGTAATTTATTTTTCACGATAACTTTCCTTCGCAGATCAGAAGCGTGTTGATTGGTGATGTTGGGGATAATGGAAAAAATATGGGATCAAAGGTCGAGGGGGATCGAGATGGTGCGGTGGCTAACGTACAGGCTTCCACCGAGGGGGCCCAGGTTCGAAGCAGACATTTTTTAGTGGTATCCCGATCCCTACTTGAGGTGCTTTGTGGAGAGCATTTTGAGTGAATATGACGTCCATCGGGTGGGATGTTAAACTGCGGAGCCCCTTTGCGCCTTTCGACAAGAGTAGACTCATACCGACGCCGGGTTGCTCCCCCCCTTCCTCTCCCATCTATCCCTATTGGCGCAAATAACCTTAGCTCTCGTTCGCCTCCCCTAAGACTACTACTACCATCAAATGTCCAAGTAAAATAATGGTGGTACATGTAAAACAGTAGGTTGCTTAGTAAATTCGAAATAGGAATAAAAGTTGGGTGTAGGAGGTATTGAGTGGTAATGTGATGGTGAAGGTCATATTAGAAGGCATATATCTTGATTATGTGGCTAAGAGGAAATATCAGCATTGCTTATCCAATTCAATCCTTATCCTCACGCCATATCACATTTGAGAATACAACCCAAAAACAAATATATCAAGAAAATAATATGGGACGAGAAAGAGAACCGTACACATTAGAAAATAATTAATAGTTGTTGTGGACTGTGAAAAACGTACCTTGGATAAGTGCTTAGTCAATGATCATGAACTCGATATTATTAATTATTAACTTTTTAAATATGACGTCTTATACCTGAGTTATTATCACTTAACGTAAGTTGTCATTCTTTTCCTCGTGTAACATATGATGCCGGGGATTGTACTTCAAGTTATTGTGATAATAATTCCATAGGAGCGTTGCAATGTAAAAAAAACTTAGAATTGCCTCTCTTAGAATAATTTTTGCGACCAACAACTGATAGTGAGCAGAGTAAACATGAAAAGCAGAATAATTAAATACAATCGAGCAAACTTAGATTCTCTCCAACATGGGTTAATTTTGATTCTAACTTTTCGAAGTAATCAATTTCTCATGGAAAGTGACTTCACGAGAAGGTCAATTATTTGCTTATGAAGCGGAACAATAGCAGATATTTAGTTGGGTCATATTTTAATGGTCCAATAAAATATCCACGAGAATGATTGCTTTCTGAAAAGGAAGTTAAATCTCAAGTCTCCTTTCTCTGCCCAATAGTCCCAATAAACATTTCATGGATTAGGAGGGTGGTTTTATGGGTATTGGTCATATAAAGTCCATGAGAATGTGGAACATGTAAAAACATATCTTTCGCTCTTTGGGGTGATATGGCCGATGTTTATTTCAGCGAGGCACTTTGTTCGGCTATTGATAAGGGAAGTTAATTTTCGGGCGATTTGAGAAGTGGCCGTTAGGCGAAAAAACTCATCCCGCCCAAAGCCGTCTCCTCTCAGTTCACTTTCGACGTGTTTACTAACCCGTTAGACGGACTAGACCCCTCTCACTCCATTTCTTCATCCAGCGCCACCCAGACCCTACTTCTTTCCCCGCCGACTTCTTTCAGCTGTCTCTTGCCCATTTCCCCATCCTCCGCCAAATCTCTCGCAGTGAACGACCTTCCCCCTTGCGCTATCAAAGAAAAAAAGAGTTCTTATCAGCGTACTTTGTCCATAGCAAACTGTTTTGCTATCAAAGGGTACGAAGTAAGGTCCGTGGAGGTGGGTTGGTTAGGGATTTTTCAGGACATGATTTCCGATAGCGTAAGGCCAAACTTTCGCTTCTCGTGACCGCCAGTCTGTTACTCCTCCCCCACCCCTCTCTCTCTCCATCAGCCCTCCCTCCCTCTGACCCCCAGACCAACCCCTCCCTTCTCTCTCACACCCCCTACCTTAACTCACCCGCAGTTTTCACCCCAACCCCAAAGCCTCTCGTCCGCACACCCCGACAAAGCAATTCAGATAAGGATATCGACCAGGCTTTAAAAACTCGCCCTATCTTTCCGTCTCCTGGAAAGAAATATTTGGAGACCTGGGGAAAAAGTGGAGGAGGGTATGTGGGGAAGGGGCGAAGGGCAAGAGAAATGGGCTAAAAGGACGGACAAGGAGTTTTTGAGGCAAAAATACGTTACGGAGGAATAAAATATATAGCGAGCCGAACAGAAAGGCATGCGTTCGGTTTTTATGAATTATGCTTTTCCGGTGGAGCTGTAAATATTTAAGTTTAGGAAGAAGTTTTTGCATGTAATAGAGGCACTTTTTCCGGATTAGGTCGTCGGGTCAGGATTTTTAAAGCGGCCGACCTAATGGCAGGTACATTGGAGCTATTGAATTTATATTTCTTTTCCTTCGAATTTAAATGAAAAGGAATTACTAAACATGGAAGAGTCAAAAGTAATCAAATATGAAATTTAATTACAGTAAGTGGTTGCATTTGTTATGTGGTGCCTATTAGAAGAAAGGATAGTTAAGTATTTTATACTTTTAGTACTCAATTTGCTTGTGTGATTGAAGGCCAAATTCAAGAGTCAAGGAGCAGTCATGTTATTAAGCATACCTTAGTAAATATTGAAAATTTAAAACCTATACAAATGATGATCATTCTTATATACTCCCGTATTCTTTCAGGCTAAATAATACGTGATCCGTGGGAATCGGTCCGTCAGTCCCAACCTAAGAGTTATTTAACTATTTACTTAAGTAATCGCTCACTGAAAATATCTTCAGTGATATGTCCCAGTGAAGACCAAAAATTCATATTTTTATTAATCTGATACATTTATACAGTCATGGATGAAAAATGTACTGGAGTACATAGGCAATATTAATGAAATATTCATTCCGAAAAACATAATTGGTGTGAACGACGTCCTACTTTCGCGATCAAATTTTGAGTATTTAATTCATACATAATATACGAATACCTCTCCGCATAGGTAATTGTTTTTACTTTAAATGGCTATGTTTACTCCGTTGTACGTAATTCTTTCGGAAGACCTGAATACTAATTGTGGCAAAAATTACTTTCTCCAGGCTTGAAATCCTAAAAGACCCTATTAAATTTAAACATTTTTTAGTGACTACATTATATCACTCACTATTCATTCCTCTAATGTTTTGAGAAATCGGTTCCAATCCGTCGGATATCCAACTTCGTTTGTCCCATCAAGACGGAACTAGACGGGGAAGAAAGCATATTAACCTTAATTCGGCGAAATTAAAGATGAGTCCCTAATGACATAGGTCTTTACCTCCTTTCGTTTCACCTCCTTTCACCCTCCTCTGATTTTACATTCCAACCTCATCCCTCTTCTCCATACCATGGAATTTTTGTCTGTATTTATTCACTTTGTCGGTATATTTTCATATCTACTCTATCTATTCATTTGTCACCTAATTATTATTTTTCGCGATTTTTTTCTTCGTATTTATTAACCCCTCCCATCACTGCCATTTCTCTGTCCCGTACTCTTTCCCTCTATTTAGCTGGAAGCAATGCACGGGAGGTGGCGAAAACTTTTTTGATGAACCGATGAATAATTCATCGAAGGAAAGGCTCCGTTAGCTGTCCCCCGCAAAAACCCACCTCCCTCCCCCCCCCTTCGTCCTGTCCGTCCCTGCCTGCCCCGCACCACTCGCACATGCCGTCGGCCTCGCTCCCCATCCTCGCTCCGATACTCCCCGTTCCCTCCCACCACGGGGCGCCACTCCCCACACCTCGAAGCCTCCCCCCCTCCCACCAACTCCTCCGTCATCTTCATCATCGGAGCCAAACCCTGGGACTACCTTGGGAACTCCCAAACCAATCAGGAGTACCTCATGTCCCCTAGTCCTCACATTAGCCTCGTTTTATTTCTTCGGGCTTAACGTAATTTGCTTTAACTTCACATTCCGCTTGATTTTTCTCGTATTTTTTTCAATTTAATGCTATGGAACTAATAAAAAAAATAAAATTACTAATAATCTTGATTAAATATTTCCATTGTTTTTCTTTAAAAAAAATGACTCTTTACTCATCCCATTTATTAAATATATGAATTCACAAATACATATGTATACGTGTGTGCAAGTGTTCATTTATTTTGCGAGCAATTCCCCCCTTCGTTGGTTACGGCTGTCAGTGGCAGTGACGGAATGATCCGCTTGGAACGGGGGTGCCTGGGTCTTTTATTTTGGGCTTGATGGTGCAAATCGTTTTCGAGCCGCCCCTGCTTTTATTTACAAATGACGCCTCGATTGCCTCGCTACTTTATGTGACAGAGTGACAGGTGCAGATTTATCTCTTTTCCCTGCCCTCCTCCAACTCAAACCTTCCTCACCCCGCCTCACTCCTCCCTCTTATTTCGTTTCGGGGGTATGCCCGGATAATTTCCGGAGAACCCTTTAGCGCAGTAAAAGAAGAGAAGGGTTACTTTATTTTAATAAACCCGAATCAAAATTCCTTTTGGGTTTAAAAGTGAACCAAATTTAAGGATCTGAGAAACAAGTACATTAAATAGTTCCTCCGTGTGGTGCGCAATGAATACATTTCCTCGGTCAAGGGTCAATTTTCGCCCTCACCATTCTTTTTAAATGCAACTGTGTTATTGGCCTAGTTTTTCCCAAAATAAATTCAAATTGGCTTTATTTAGGTAGGTTAGAATGGCAATGGAAAAAAGAGCTTTTAAAAAATGTATTATTTAATGTCACAAAGAAATGTTAGTGGCATTCTTTACTCAATACACGAAACTACAGGTTAAATATTATAAATTTTCCCAGTATATTTCCTATGAGCTCTTGGAAGCTTTATACATCTTTCCTATCGTACAATAATTCTATTTATGGAGTAAAATAAAAAATTTCAAAATTTTTGTGTTTCAATCGTAATTTTTGGAAAAAACTTTTATTCAATAAAATGTATGGTAAACGAAATTTAGGTATTTTCTTTTCGAGTTACTTTTTTATTTTTGCCCTGAATTATTTATCAATTTTCTGCATAAATATAAATATTCCAGATATTCAGTCACCAACCAGTTGAAAAAAAACTTTGATGGAAATATTCCTGAACTTGTGATTTTAGCCTACTCGATAGCCGATGTTATGACGTGATTTCTCTCCTCTAGAGGCGACGCTGAGCAATCCACAAGGTAATTTTAGCGCTCGTGACTTCGCATCATCAATCACTTCCGCTGAGCCGAAAACCTCAGGATAACCGTGGCGGGAGCAATCTTCCTACGGCCAACTTCTCTTCCGGAATAACTTGCGCAGTTATTGGGCAATAAAAAACGTGAATTAAAATATCCCATTACGCATGCATAAGTGGGCTCTTTTCGACTCCTCCACGCCCATTCTCCCAAAACCGCACACGATTCCTCCACTCATCCCCACACCCGGGGATTTTTTTTTAAATCCTCTCCACTTTTTCCCTCGCTTTTTTATGCGCAAATATGCATATATTTATGCGTGTATAAATATATTTATGTGAATATATATACAAATAAATATATTTTGTATGTGTGTATATATATACATGTACAAAATTATGTATACATATAAACACATAGTTTGATATTTTATTTTTTTTTCACGCGAGAAGACCACTTGAAACATTTTCAACGGCCCCGGCCTTGTCGCTCCAACAGGTCTTCTTCCCTCCCCAAGTCTCAAGCCCTCTTCAACTCCCCGCTCGCCCTTTTTGCTGCTTCGTTTTGCTCTCCCAAGGCATCGCTACACGCCCAAGGCCTTTTCCATAACCGTGAGCAGGAAGAGGATGCAGATTTGTACTCCTACGCCCGTGTGTTTGTCAGTGTGTGAGATCTCTCCAGTATCGTTTGCATACTCTTAAAAAGGTATGCGAGAAATAAAGCGCCAGGGAACGTCGTCACTCAAACGGAACGTCCCCTCCCTTGGCCCCCATGTCTCGTCTCCCACCCTCCCCCCGCACTGCCGGTATTACGTCACCACGCCGTCGTTCCTCCGGGCGGAACGCCGTCGGCCTAAGTTCGCACTATTTGCTCTACCGTTCCCGTAATTTCCCTCGTCTTGAAGTAGGATAAATAAAAAGCAGGTGCTCGGTAGAGTGCACCAAAAATGGCGATGGCGCTCTTTACGGTCATGAATAGTAAAGCATTGGGAGTACGACGGCGGGTCGTTACCGACGCACTTGACTCAATCGTTGTGTTTCACTCGACGAAATGCGAGTGCCCGTCGCGCGGAACGTCGTCTAATTCCGTCGAGGGCCGCCGTGCTTAACTGTCGCTGGCGCTTTAATCTACTTTTATTCATGCTTCCGTCGAAATCTTTCATTCCTTTTCTGCAATTAAATTTGCTCCCCCCCCCATCCCTCCCTCCCCCACTATCGTCCGTTTGATTTTTGCTCGTGTAAAACTCGCAGGGAATTCTCGCTTTATGCCATTTTATTAATGAGGCGAGGCGTTGCTACCGTGGCCATGCTTGGTGCTTCGAAACCGTCGAGCTTGAAGGCTTACAGCTATGGGTTCATACTGCATGTGAAGGTTAAAAATTTTTTTCTGCGTCATAACTGTGTTATAAATGTTGCTCATGAACGTAGAGCGTTCTAAAGTAATTCTAAGCACAGTTTCTCTTGAAATAAACTGGCAGTGCTGCATAAAAACGTGATTTTGGTCAAAATATTTCAAGTAAGGTAAATTTTATGTCATCTCAATGCAAAAAAAGAGAGGAATGCTAGTTTTTTTTGTCCGAGTAATTAACTTTGGTCGGTATTAGATATTACTTCATGGTGAAAACGTAGCCCTTAGAATGGATTCAATAAATTCTCTCGCGTGACAGTCCATTATAATACCGTAATGAGATACAGTATATATCTTACACCCAAAAAAGTTGGATTAATGCTTTTATGGGTAATTAGGCTGGGCATGTTGCCACCAGTCGGCACAGGTTTTTCGTGCATCAAGATTCGCATCGTTTAAGCAACTAGTTATATGTTTCATTTAATGAACTTTAAAGAGGTACAAAGTGAAGATATTAATTGATTATTAAGAGCGATTTCTATACTCGTATTTAATTATTTATCAAATCGACTATATTTGTCCACAAACTTTGGGAATTATAGCTGATACTTCGTGTTTTGGGATTTTTATATTTTCAGACTCTCCACAGTATCCAATCACTCAATAAGTGGATGGGAAGATTCAATGATATGTAGCATTTAGAAATATATCATTTCATATCGATTGGCATCGAATTATTACTTTCATAAAGTAGTGAAGTTGGTCGAGTCTGATTACTTGAAGGGTGTGAAATGAAATATGAGAAACTAATGTGATATTGAACAAAAAGTTGCTTGATGTTGACCTGTGTGATTTCTTACCATTCGGAGATGACATAACGTTTTGGATAATTTATTAGACTTCTCTTGAAATGGAGCACACAATACCTCTAAGGTGGATTGCTTTCCATGATGTTAATTTGTAGCCTACTACATAAAGTTGGTCTTGAATGGTTACAGATTCAATAGACTTAATCATCCTAAACTGGGTTAACAAAACATAACCTGCCAAACCACACTTAAATATACCCTTCTTCAATCAGAATGCATTTAAAAATTGGTTGTTCACAAAATGACAATATTTATTGAGAAATAATTATTTTCTTGCAAAATGTAATAATTATTCTTGTGTCTTCCTCTTCCAATTGAAAGCAAATTCATTAATTTTTATGCGATAAAATTTATGTCTCGCGTCCGTTCATGTTAAACCATCAAGTGTGATAAAAGTTGTTTTAAATATTTAAACCTACCATGAGTTCGCATGATTGAAGTTCCAATACGCATTTAAAAAATGTTCTAGCTTTGCTTCGTTAGTCTTCTTCAACAAAGCGTTAAAAATCATACATGCACTTTTGAACATTATTACAATCATCTTCTTTCGTTGAATGACATGTTTCGAATACCATGTCTACTTTCCTGATAATAATTAAAATGTTCTCTAAATATTCATTAAAAACTGTAATTGCGTTGAAGATATCTAAAAAAGAAGATGTTAAGAAAAATTGTACATACATATTATACCAATCGCATCTACAATCATTTTTATTTTTGAACAATATCAGTGGTGCACTTCTTAAGATCACCAATGCCTTCTTACACGCAAGACCTTAATTATTAATACACCTACGGTTGTAGTATATGAGGGCGAATGGAGGGTATTTACATTACTGATTTTGTAATCGTTTACACATTACTATCTCCCACCAAAGTTAACAATTATTTAACATTATTTTTTAAAAATCCATCTATATGTATGTACATGCTTTTCGTAAGTAAAAATTCATCTTTATTGTATGCAATGGTGAAAATAATTTCGCCTTTTAATTGTAAATGAAAACGTCTAAAATAAAAAAACGTGGCTATAGTAAATCTGTGACCTATAGGAAAAGCGCTTTTCAAAATTCTTTTGCAACAAGATACATAAATAATACCTATTCACATTAATCGCACTCGTTGCTCTAACCTAAACCTCGTTCCCGTTCTAGTCAACTTACGTCATGTGTAGCTTAGTAAATTTCGATTTTTTGCATGTTCCGTATTTTTTACTGAGGTGATTTTTAAAAAATGTAGACCTTAGAGAATATTGCTCTTCCCCTTGCTGCCTTCATCGAGCCAATTTCGTTGTCATTCACTCGCATCTGCTGGTAATCGAATAAGCCTGGAAATGAGGAAGAAAATGTTGAAGGATATTAGGACTGGGTCTTCCAATTTTCTCCCATCACTCGCATTGACGGCTGACAATTCCCCTCTCTCTGACGTTTGGGAGGGTAGCTTGAAACTCGAATGCAATCTTGGGTACAGAATCACATCCGAGACAATATGTAAAGAAAGAAGAGCGTTTTCCCTCTCTCGTGAACAAATATCTAGTAATTGTGTAAGGAAGGGAACACCCCTTCAATGGTGACCAATTCTTTCGTGGTTACGAGAATTTTATCAGTATTTCTCCGATAAATTGGCAAAACTACATTTTGTACATATTTTTTATGAGTGATCAAACACTTCTCGTATGCTGTCAATGATATTTGGATGAAAAAACCAAGTGACAAAATGGAGTTTTTATGAATTACGAGCGATTCATATTTTAGCATTACATTAAATATTTTATGGTTTTCTGCTTAGAAGGTTTGCAAACAAATGGAGACATTTTTATCCCTTCACTCAAGAAATTATCAAGTTCATCTCTTACATTTAAACTTCCAGGTTGAGGATTCTTCAGATTAATAAAAGAAATCTAAGGAATATTTAATTTAAGGGAGAATGTGGAGATAATGTAATAGAAGGTTCAAGTGCTTTAAGTGGGAAGTTACGTCACAGAAATGATAAGAAAATCAATTAATTGTAGGTTTTCGTGTGAGCATGAGAGCTGCTTATAAAATGTTGCTGTTAAACTTAAGTTTGAAGAGTGCAAACTAGTCTTTAGCCAATGTCCACAGCAAAAATATAAAATATGGCATCCTCAGACATTAAATACATATTATTTTGATATTTTTAGTTACATGACAAATTGATGGGATGAATTATATTTTAGTGATCAATCCGAAGTTAGCCATTAAAAAGTGATACGTTTCTTGGATGAAGGTTATAATGCTCAAATGAGTTTTTCAATAGGTATTTTCCCTAGAATTATTAACATAGCTAACTGTTTAATATAACCATTTGTGGATTCTCCTTTGAAAAAAATAACTACCATTATACGTTCACTCTGACAGACAATGGCTTTAACTATAAAAGTATACATGTTTTATAATAGGACATTATGATTGGTTCTTCGTATTGCACATATATATAGTTTTGCCTTCTTTATCTATGATTCTATGCTCGTTTATTTCAGTCTAATTATTATTCTGCAGTTATTGAAAATATTATAAAACCATAAGAAGAGACTTAAATGAATTAAAAGGTCTACTAAATTCTAATTTCATAAATGGATATTCCCTTGCTTAATGACAGATAAGAGGTTTACCAATGTTGGTTTGGCCTTTAGAAGGTTTGATTTTGCAACCCTTTATTCAAGAATCAGTCACAATGAATTATTCATCCAACTGATTAATTGCTATTCTCAGTGATATAATTTTTTTTGTTTCGTTGTTCGTCCCAATTAGGCAAATTATTATAATATTCTCTGGTGCCTTTTTCATTTATTATAAAGTAATATTGGTATTAATGACTGACAATAAACAAGATATGGGTATTGAAAATTCTATAAAAAATCAAATTTCTTTGAGGTATTGCATCTAGTTTTTTAAATGGCTTGATAAAAACAAGGGTTATGAAATCATAATTATGTGTAGAATAAATAAATTCTACAAAATACATGGGCAGAATGGGAAGAACTAACGCTTGGTAGATTGAATGATAGTAATTTTGTAGGATATTTCTATCTCTTCCTGCCGTAGAGAGCTGAGCCATGTGGCTGCTTTCCCACGAGACATTACATCTGAAGCATCCAGGGCCAATAACATGATACTATTCAATTTTCTAATTACCTACTCCTTGTATTGTACTCTCCAATAACTTCAGTTTCAATAGAGACATATCGCTTTGTACCTGAAGAACTCATAAGCGACATATATTTGTATTAGTTAAATGAAGTGACAGGTGCTCCTTCACTTTAGTTAAGTCGCATTTCGAATGCGCGGTAATTTTTTGAAAGCCATGGGAAAGAAATGCATTATAGCTATCGTTAAAAAGTTTAAATAAAGTTTGAAAATTTTGTAAAATTAGCTACAAGAAAGGAGTAAACATGACGGAATTAAGCTGAGAGCCCCTGGATTCACTAAGTCGGTGAGGTGGACCTTCGGAGAGGTACAGGTTACGTGAATTTTTTCGCGACATTATTATGGCACCAAATCGTATTGTTAGATTCGATCATTGATATAAAATGCTACAGAAAGACACCGTCCCCGACAGATTCAAGTATTCGTTCTTTCCTCCCACGGTACGTAGTCATATTAAAATCTAGCCGAAAAATTCAGCATTATTTACTTGATGATAATTAAATGATTTAGTAAATTATTTCATTGTGTCTTTGTACATGAGCTAATTTATATATATATATATATATATATATATATATATATATTAGGTTTTGTAGGTGATGGTAGATGGTTCACCCAGTACTAAGGCCGACGGCGTGTGAAATTCACACAGGTTACGGGGGGGCAATTCCTTTCCCTGTGCCAGTTTTGGTTTCCCAGTAAGACCTGGTACCCGAAAAATCACATAGCTTGGATAAATATATTCAATTGCTTGCTTGAACTAATATTTGTCGGTGTATGGCTCTGCTGATCTAACAATCCCTCGCTAATTTAAACTAATTTTGTTTTAACTTTCCCTTTCGAGATTATATATATATATATATCTTCTAATACTATTAATAAAAATAAATGTTGTCGTTTAGTTACGATTTGTTAGATTTTTTACTTTGATTATTTTTCTGAAAATCATTTCGTCTTTATATTCCATAAGGAAGTAAGAAAAAAGCTGTACTGTGTTGCTCTCTATTCCACATCTACCGTGGAGTTGGTCTCATCTAATCGACGCTAATAGTTTTGCAATTTGACGCCTAAAATGGAAATTTTAAGGGGAAAATTGTCACTTACGTGCAAAAAAGTTCACCGCGAACACGAAATTAAATCACGTTTTTGGGAACCACTTATGTTCTGAGATCTGCAGAGAACGGCAAAAACCATGCGAACAGCAAAGAGACTGTGGAGGACGATATAATTGGCATAAAATTCCTCCTGGGTGTTTGCTTTTTGAGGCTTGAGCCCCCTTGTCGTGTACATACCATCCGCTTGAAAGCAGAGCTGTCTTAATTTTTTTTTTCAATTCCCCACTCTCATTACCCCTCTCTGTGATACTAGAGGAGAGACAACATCTCGCGGGCGTATTCGTAAGGAGCCCAGAGAAGAGGGTCTGTTGGTTGGGATGGGAGGGGAGCGAAAAGCCGGGAGACGCAGGCCTCGGGAAAGTGGCAAGAAAAAGCGAGGTTGGCAGAGTTTGGAAATGATTAAAAATGTATTGTTTACACAGCCGTTCCCCGACCACCTCGACCCCCTACACCCTTCTGTTTGAAGGTTGCAGCGGCGCAGTGAGCATAAATGTGAGGTGAAGAAGAGAGGGTGTGTGATAAGGGTTTGTTTAAGGGATCCGGACGACTTCTCCAAGCTGTCGAAAAGGCAGTGGTAATGAAGGAGCCGTCAGGAAGGAATGACGCCATACAAAAGCGAACGAAGTTGACTCAAGCCTTTTGTTTTTCAACTTCATTCTTTTCTTTTCTAAAATTAACACTGGGCTTGCCAATTTCTTTTCGCTGTATTATTAGAAATTGAAGATTCTACACGTATGCTGTAGAGAAATAGGGGACCTCGACTTTAATTTGCGGGCCTAGTATTTTTGAGATGGTGGTATCTCTCTTCATTTCAGTTATTTCTATTTCAGTATTTGGAATTTGTCAAAATTATATTTGAATTGCTAAATAAATAGGGTGAAAAGAAATTGCACCAAAATACGTTCTGTTATCGTCTTGGGTTTGCATACTCGTATATTCGATATATTCAGGCCTAGATTTGTGTAAATACATTATAAATGAAGGAAAAAAATGTCTAAAACCTTCCAAAAATTGGTAAGTTAATTTTTTTTACTTCAGTTGTAGAATCGTGTTTGATAAGTTTTCTTGCAATTCTTACTATGTTAAAATCATTTTCGTTATACATTTGTATTTCGACTCTTGCAATCACTGGTGTTTTATTTCTCGTTAATTTTATTTATTTTAAAAAACTTTGGATTTCTTTTAAATAATCTAGTGTTTTCATTGTAGTTATATTTGTAATTATTTGCAATATCTGAGGCCTCAGCATGCGCAATTAGCGAATGACTTCTTTAAAAGTTACTCTCACGGCATCTCCCGTTGCTTCTTGGAATCTATGGCCACATTCTGGAACGATATTTTATTTGCTGAATAACATCAGGGTTCATCTCATGGAAATTTACGCCAAATTATCTTTTTGAATCGTGGCAGTATGATTTTTTGTGTATCAATCTTTAACTATGAAGACTCTGCAAGTCACAACGACTCATTTGTGACTTCAATATTTAGAAAATGAAGATTTAAAACTCTGAATACGAAAGTTTCAAATTACTAAAGATTTTTCTTGGCACTCAATGAAGCAGTATCTCTTAAAACCGTCTTTTAATTTGATAAATATTTCTTAAAGGAGATGAAAGCCTCTATAAAGTAAGAACAATATCTTTCTAGGACAATATAGAGCAATCGCTGCAAGACTAATTGACTGAGCTTCCACCTCGCTATAATCCATTTTCTGTTAGCTTTTCGCTGTGAGAGGATGGATGAGAAAAACCTTTTTCCTGGGGATCGCATAAATACACGCCATCTCGAGGATGGAAAAAAATATCCTCATTTTTCCTTTTAGTGAGTCCCACTTGTTCGCTCCCTTGCGTTCCAGTTATGATAGCGTCATTAATTGTGAACCTGTCTAGAATTATATATATATATACATATACACACACATATATAAATATATATATATATATATATATATATATATATATATGTATATATATACATATACACACACACACACACACACACACACATATATATATATATATATATATATATATATATATATATATATATATATATATATATATATATATATATATATATATATATATATATATATATATATACATACACATACATACACACACACACTCGCGAATGCACAGAATCACGTATGTACCTTGTACTTACTTAAAATATAAACTAAGGGCAAGCGATGTTTTATAGTATTAGTCTCACAGATAGGGAAGAGCGTTGATGGTGGAAAGTAATTGTCACTTCGCAACGTACGTAGAAATGTTGGAAACTTGTTGGGTTATTTGAGCGTGTGAGAGAGAGAAGATGGAATGAGAAAAATTGACGGAGGAGAGGAGGTCCCATTTGCTGGAAGAAAATGCAGAGGAATTCGCACTCCGAGATAACACCGTGGTTAATGACCTTCAAGCTGGGACACTTCCTAACCACCGACTATCGCCCTGAACCTTATTTATTCCTTGTATTTCACCTCTCTCCCGCCCTCCTCATTCTTCTCAACCTCTTTTTCATCTTCCTCTGACCTTCTTATCTGTTACTTTGAGAGAGAGAGATACATATATTTTTCGCTCCGAATTACAGCGGAGATCTTTTGTCTGAACGCTTTGTGCAGGGTTTAAAGGGGTCCGACGGTGTTGACTTTTGATTTTTTGCCCCACCGCTGATTTATTTGAGTGTGCACACACCTTTTTTCACCAAGTAGTGCAAATGCGAGTCCATATATTTCACCCACTCATGGTGCACCGATTTGAGACAACTCACTCTAGCAGTTAAGGTTAAAAACTATCATATAGTTTCACCGCTATTTGAAAATGTTATCACTTATAATGAATAAAATAATATAAATCGTAGTTTTGGTCATAATGACAGTCGGGGTTAATAGACTAACCGCTAAATATCATTATCATAATTATATGGGATCCCAAAATTTTAAGTACCCGATTTTTCCGTACAAATTACTTTCAATATATTTGCATTATACTTAAATACCCTCGAATATTTTGATAGGCAACACTTTTCCCGCCTCAGGTTGCAGTCGAACTCCAAATCAGTAGCTTAGTAGAGCAGGAACCTCACCCTTGCTAAAACTTGGACGAGTTTCCCTCTGAGACCAAGCTCTCTAACCACAATGAAATCAATTTCCTCGTTTTTTTTATTCTGTGAATAAAAATGTTTCATTACACTGAATTTCTTAGAATTTTTCTCCAAAGTTAAAAGTACAGTTTTAAATTAGTCTGGAAAATAACATGCATTGATGTTTACGGTTCCCTACTTCCATTTTGTAATGTTTTTATGAAGAATTTCTAGTGTTAGTGTTTGTGTGCATATATCCAAATATTTGTCAATAGTCATTATTTGTTAAATGGAAAGGAAAATTATTTTGGCTCAAGTGCAAATAAGATGATCAATCAACTAAAGATAAATTCTATTTGTAAATGAAATTCCAATTAGTTTATGTATGTTTACTTTGCATTTCCATCGAAATATATTTTCATTTCCTGGAGGTGATTATTATATGCATAAACCCTATTACCAGTAATCTAAAACGAAAAATCCTAATTGTCTGGTGCCTGATGAATTCAACAAAAAAGGCAACCTTTTTGAAAGCTTTTTTGCGTTTGCACTTTCAACTCTTTCAGAGGGTTCGGTCCATGTGCCAACGGCTTGTGGTGGGATTCATAAAGTCCTAGCGCGTAAAAGCAAATCCGCGTGCATGAAATTTTGCCTGCTCTCATGGGCCTCGGCCTTCACATTGTCTCTTTCGAGATTTTAAAATGGAGATATAGGTTAAAGAAACGATATTATATTTATAATACCCATTAATTAATTCTATTGCACAGTGGCTAATTTGTATGCCAAAAATGTTTTCTAAGAGATAGTTACGGCGTATCTTATCTATCCTCAGGTGGTATACTGGTTGATTTGTAAATTGAAATAGTAACTGTAACACATCCAAGCATCCGACCCATGGAATTCGTTCATTATAAAACATTATACCTACATTCAGTAACGACTATTACGTTCGTTCTGTGCACTGCTAGAGCATCCACGTTTTTTCACCAACCTATTTTTTCTCCATTTTTTTAACTTTACCTTCCCACATGTTATCTAAATAGTATATTTTGATCTTTTCTGTCCTCTATGTACTTATCGTTCTCCCTTCTTATCATGGCCTTTACGTATCATTATCTTTTAGATTTTCTTTCACTCACTTCTTTTCTCATACAAATTTCCTCTTACAACTTCCCCTCGTCGCCCAACATTCAAATCGTGAAATGTTGTCTTTCTTTGTATTCAAAGTATTTCCTCCCGTTTTTTTCATACTAACATCTCAAAAACCACCAAATCCACGCTCATTCTTTTGTCTCATGCACGAAGTCCCACGCTATGCACCGCCACGCTCCACACTTATGTGTTTATTATATTTTCCTTACGTTTCCTTCAATTAGGGTACCTCAATCAACTCTCTTCTACTGGTAAATACATTTTTGCTCATAAGTAATTCTTCTTCAAAAATATCAAATTCTACCCACATTTTCCTCTATATTACTGATCAAATATGTTTACTGCTACACATCCACCAGTTTATCTCTTCCTAGTCTTATCTTTGTCGTAAGTATTTCTACTTTAAGAGAACCTCATTGCCTTCGTTTTCCTTGGGTTAATCTTTACCCCTTTCTTCTCGCATTACGGCTGTAAATCACTCAACAAAAACTGCTATGCCTTGGTAGTTTGACTCCCTATTGCTTTATTACATGATAACAAAACTGAAAAATCGCCATGCCGTCTACTTTTATCCCAAGCTCGTATCTTTCCTTTCCTGCTTTCAGTATTTCCCCGGCATATATGTTGAAAAGTAATGGTGATGAGGAGTAAATCTGTCTCATTCCCCTGCACATCACTTCCTTCCCGATTTTCCCTCTGCTAAACTTACCTTTGCCCTATGTATCATATGCTATATGCTTAGAATAAGTGGCATATCCCTAATATCTACTCCTACAATCCAGACTACTTCATTACCTGGTCCATATTACTTGATCGAATGTCTTCTCAAAATCCAAGAAGGACACGTTCACATCTCTATTATGATCCTTTTTCCTTTCTACTAAAATTTCATCTTTAATGTGGGATTATGTATTTCTCTCCTCTTTCTGAGCCCAAACTGACCTTCGCTCGCGAAGGGCCAGGTTAAAGGGAAAACATTACGCTATTATGTCATCTCCGATTATCAAAATATGCCTTTATGTAAAATGTATGTGTTATAATCTTACGTAAAATTATTATTTTCGTTCTACAGTCTTCACCTGCAATCTCTTTGCTCTTTTTCGATTTGGAGATCAAAGCTTGAAGGATATTATTGTAGGGGTAGTTTCTCCCCTATAAATACAACATGCACAAAGATAAGTTAAATTTTACTTAAACATTTAATAATTCTGCGGAGATACCATATTTCACTTCATTTCTCTTTTCCACGTATATTTCTCTCTAGTATATTTGGACCTTGAGCTAATTGACATAATGTTTCACCTTGTTTTTACCCTTTTCTGCCTTCCCTGAATCTATCCTGGCTCTACTAATAGCTTCTCTTTCTTAACTTGACTGGTGGGTATTGCGTTTGCATTTTATATTCTATAAAGGTCTCCTTCAACATTCTCAAAAACTCCCCGAAACTTTGGGCTAAACTTTTCCCCGCATTTCTTTGGTCCTATTAGACTCTAGTCTCACTGTGACGAAAAACTAATTAGTAAGGTAATTAATTAGACCTGTGTCCATGCCTCTCCCAATTTCGGTGTTTTAGATCTACTATTCTCTACTTGCATACATTGTTAAAAGTATTTAGCCAGTGAACTATGATTTTTTTTAATTCTAATATTCTTGATGAAAAAAGGCAGTTTGCTTTTCCACATAGAATTTTATTATTAAGATTTAGGTTTCTTTACTGCGTAACACTTTCAGGTAATGTCACTGAAGTTCTACTACTACTGTTCACTTGAAGATGTTACGCGGTAACGAAACCTATGTCATAATGATAAAATTCAATGTGGAAAAGCAAAGTTTCTTCTTTCATCATGAAGGATTTCCGCCATTTTACGCCTGAATCCGTGTCATCTCCTATTCTTGTTTATTTCCTTATTTCAGGACAGAAAATATCAAATGAAAGCTGGAGAGTGAAAAAGTAGACATTTTAGGGGTGTATGAGATGAGATGGATGGATGGCAGGGATTATTGGAGCAATAGTTATAGAGTAATATACAGTGGAGGGGAAGAGCCAGCAAACGGGGGCAAGAGTATACGATAGGATCTATGATCAGTTGGAGAACATATTTGCGGGTGCGCCTGGATGGAATCATTTGATAGCGATGAGGGATAGAAACTGAGGAGAGAAACTAATAGGGTTGAAAGTAGTGTTACGGGTAGAAAAGGCATTGTTAGAGTGTAACAAGTTTACAAAGGAAGGATAAAATTAGTTCTCTATGCTATACACTTACCAAGCAGAAAAAAAAGCATTTTGGTAACTATGTATTAGCGATAGGGTATGAAAATTATTATTAGAGCAAACAGATGTAATAGAGAGGAAAAAGAAAACATGGAGGCTCTATATAGCAAAGGTACAAAGCTAGTGATTTCAATCATAGAAAAATAATATAACGTTATCGAGATAGCTTATGTCCAAGCATTCTTAATTGTAAGTTAGAACATGTAGGAACTGAAATCAAACATGGCAGTAGATATGCACGTTGATAGCATTGCGGTGGCACTGGTTAACGTTTTGTGTGAACATGGAAAGAAGAGTTTAAAGGACTAATTCGCAGAAATTCTGATGGAGGAATTTGAGCAGAACAATAATTTGGCACTAGTACAAATCTAGAGTGGTACGAGTATTTACGATTATCAATACCAGAGTGAAGAGGAGGGAGAAATGATTAATTGGAGGATGATCAGCTTGGTTTCATGTAGAGAAGAACGCGTGATTCCATAACAGTAATGAAGTGTAGATAGAGAACAGCATAAAATGCAATGAGAATGTATTTGTCGGTGTCTTGTGTTTCGAAAATGCGTTTGAAAGAGAAAAATGGAGGGAATTAATGAATGTATTACAGAAAATAGGAGTAGATTGAAGGGTTAGGAGACTTTCCCGTCCCTGTTTATGTGTCCGAGTGCTCAGGTGCGAATGGCAAATGGAAAGTCCAGATGCACACTTTTAGGAAGAGGAGTGAGACGGAGACCAAAGCTAGCTCTCGTAAGCCTCCTCTACAAAAGTGGCAACTGAGAGGAACCCATAAATTATTCCGATTTCTTTAAAATTCACATTCGGGAAATTCATATAATACCATAACCAGCAAATGCTAATAGAAATACAATTGGGACATTACAGCAATAATATCCTGAAGTCGGTAAGGAATAATACCCAAGTAAGTGAATCGATAGTACGAAGATATTGTGGTAAATCTGAGCAAATGGAATACGGACTTTTTATCTTGCCGTAACATAAAGTAGTTGTCGATAGGATGAGCACATTAGAAGAAGCGAACTAACTTTAGGAGTACCACTGTTAAATGCTATACTTGTATAGTATACTTGTAGATCCTACTTTTCTTGATAAACAATGTTCGTCCGGAAAATAAGTGTACTGAGCTCAGGAAAAAAAATTATTACACCCTTGCATATCTAAAGCTAATATTCCTCAAAATAGGACCCTTGTGAGTCGATACACTTGTTCCAGCGGCGTTCCCATTCCTGGAACGCTCCCGTGAAGGCATCATCGGGAACCTCTCGAAGACACGTCGTCACGGCCTCTTTGACGGCGTCCAAAGTCCCGTATCGCGTTCCTTTCAAACTCCTCTTTATCTTCGGGAACAGAAAGAAGTCTGGTGGTGCTAAGTCCGGGCTGTAGGGCGGGTGCGGCAGCGTTGCCACGCCGTGCTTGGCCAAGAAGTCCGACACGACAAGCGCGGTGTGAGACGGCGCATTGTCGTGACGCCAGATGTTTTTGATCGCTGGCCGGATGCGGACGACTCGTTTTCGAAGACTGTCGAGCACTTGGACGTAAAATGCAGCATTTGCAGTTTGTCGTTCAGGTACAAATTCGTAGTGTACGACTCCCCTTTTGTCAAAAAAGACAATGAGCATCATAAACTTATTTTCGGGAGGAACCCTGTATATTAGCAAAGTTAGTTTCCACGTTAGTGCAGACTTAGATTAATTGTAGAAGACAAATAGATGGGAAAAAGAGAAATAAGAATGCCGGTTTAGTGCGTGCTAATCCCTGACGATTTATACCCGATATCGGAATAGTGCAAGGAATTGCGGATAGAATTAAATATTAGAAAATCTACTTGACCGAAATTTCGGAATAAAATGAAGGAGTAACAAGTTTAAATTATAAAATAGATGGAAATGAGCTAAACATTTCAAACTGGTCAAATATTTGGCTATTGCACTGACATCAAATCTTTCATAGAATACACATATCATAATGAATTTCAGTGTTTAAATAACCAAAGTTTCATAAAACGGGCTGTAGGATAATTTAATGAAAAATAGAGTGATTCTATAACGCTTTAACTATGTCACATTTTGAATACGCGGCAAATATTTGAATATATGCGAGAAAACATTCATTAAGGAATTGGAAAATCTTCAGAGATTTATTTACTATGTTTGTTACCGGAATTAGGACGGCAGCCTCCTGATTCACGATGCGTGCAGTCAAGGCAAACATTTAGAAAGGTGCGGGACACCTGAGTCTTCTTTCGACACCGATGGGATTACGAGGGTTATTTTTAAATTTAGGTTCACTTAGTCAAAAAAATATATTCGTTAGAAAGAGTTTTTATTGACAATTTTAGTTTTCTGCAAACCTACCTCACTTTTCTACATAGTCGCAGTCCACTTCTGAGTCATTTCGTAACTCTCCGCCAGCTCTTTTAATCCCTCACCATAGAAGTTCGCCACGGGGGCATTGAAACAGTTGACAACGGTGGTCTTGAGTTCCTCGTTGTTTTCATACAGTTTTCCGCCAAGCAACTGTTTCTACTACCAGAAGAGGAAATAGCCGCTAGTTGCAAGATCAACTCTTCTCTGTCTTGTCGATAACGGTTCAAAAACGCTCGTCCACTCAGCATTCCTAGCTCTTTGTGTTTAGAGGATGCATTCGGGTACCCAGTTGGTACCTAACTCTTTATATCAAAACTTCTCCGTAACAATCGTGTAAATAGTTGTGTGTCCGATAAGAGAAAATTTATCAGCTGGAACCTCAATCATTAATCGTGGATTAAATCCTTCTTGGTCCACTTGTTGAACGATTTCATCGGTATGAATTTCAGTGGCACTCCGCTCTTCATCATGCGCATTTGTGTGGCCATTTTTGAAGTCTCGACACCATTGTCTAACTTTTCCTTCAATCATTACCGATGAATGGGGAGCATCTGATAATTCTTTTGCACGCAAAATTCGAACCACGGCACGCACTTCGCTACTGGTGGTAGCAAACATTTTCGCGAACATTGTTATATGCAATCCCCAACAGGAATTTGTACAATAAGTATTGTCTAAATAATCTTTCCTGGACGGACTATTTTTATCGTTTGAAACTAAACCAATGGAATAATTATTTTCGTGTTTTGTGCATTCTGTAGGATTGGCAGGTTCTTATATCGGATATTCTGGTTGTTTATTACTTTTCCTAATTGAGTAAAAACTACCCACGAGGATTAGTATGCTGTAATATAATATAGCCTTAAATCTTTTTTGCATATCATAAAATATAGCCTTAAATCTTTTTTGCAATCTCCATAAAAGGAATGAAACTGCTTGACATTTAAAATTTTTTTATTTCGCTGACGGTAAAAAGTAGGGTTTTACCAAGGATAAAATTTTTCTACAGGACAAAATTGGAAAATGAATATTGTCATTTCTTGCACTATGTAAGTTTTTCACTTGGTAAAGTTGATGTCATAATTCCCTTAAAGAAAACATCCGGAGACTATTTAGATTGATTTTTTTATGGGTTAAGCTAAAAATGAACTAGCTGCTTAAAGCTGCGTGGGCGAAATCTTGGATACAATTAAGTTTTCGGATTAAAGGATATACTTTATCAACTTCTTATTATATATATATATATATATATACATATATACATATACATACATATATATATATATATATATAGGGATATATATATATATATATATATATATATATATATATATATATATATATATATATATATATATATATATCCCGGATAGGGAAATATTTTTACTTTCGTGATCTGCTCAAAAACCGCCTTCCCCACATGTCCTGTCTTCGCCTATTATGTGTTTTCCTATCCCCTTTCCTTATACCTATTTCTGTTTGAATGAATATTTGTGCGCCGTATGGCGGGATTTTCAAGTTTGAATATGTATATATATATATATATATATATATATATATATATATATATATATATATATATATATATATATATATATACATACATACATATAAAAGGTTCATTACGTCTTTGCTTTCATTAAACTAATGCTTAACTTTTCAAGATAATATATAAATAATTGAATATTAAATCTAACCCAGAGGAATTACGGAGATTACATGAGATTCCATTGGAACATCTTAAAAAATTTTCATCGGCCTTTAACCTTCAAAACCATACCAGTTCCAAATTTAAAATATAATTCAATAGAACATCCACGTAGAAATTTAATGTGCTTAAATAACTATTCGTAAAATGTAATTGACGTGAAATTGGTAGTAATAAGTAAATCAAATTTTTTATGATAGACGAAATTCTGATCACAAAAAAAGATGTTATTTATAAGATGAGAATTTACCAGAGCTACCGTTGGTGATAGGCGAAAATTTTATGTAATATTTAAAAAAAAGTTTGTCTTAATTTCATTTTAAGTTTAATTTCTACAGGTGATGGTTGTATGCTTGTTTATCACATGGAGAGTTTTATAATTATTTTCATTAATATTTACTTTTGATGCTTTCGAATGTTTTTTGTGTGTGCCCACGTTTCTCGGTGCAAACCAAACCAAACTTGTTTTAGTATATTCTGGTGAATTAATTTTTAACCTCATCTAATTTTTCTTGTTGTCACACGGGTCGACTCGAGGTGATTTGTATAGTAGTAGGACCTACATAATAGTGCATTTGCTGCAGATTTTCATAATAGAGAGTAATATCGCCAACGTTGTTTTTTAATGGAAAAATAATGGATGTGGGGAGTTATTGGGGAAAGCTCCATGTTCATTTATTCAGGAAAATTTTGCAAATCTGGTAGAGCTCTTAGCCCCCTAAATTTATGATTTTGAGCTTATTACTAACTTGCTCATGTAACCTGAGAGCAGCTAGTTAATCATTTAAATAAATTACATCACGATATATTGCATTTAGACAATGCTTGTAATGTAAAAGCTTCAAAAATCTCCTAACATTCTTCTGTCACAGTTTTTAACTACATGCAATCATTCGTGTTCTATTAGCGCTGTGTAATTATCAGTCGTGAAATATCTTTGTGTCATTATCACGACTGTTAATCACCTAACTCCCACTCTTCGGAGTAAGTAAAATCTCACCTTTTAGTCATTACCGTTAAAATCTTCTGTATCTGCGGCTTCTTTAGGTCCATTGCGTACGCCTACGCTTGTATGCCCCCCTCAGTAATCATCTGAATATGCAAGAGCCTAAATGATTTGATCATATCAAGCCGGGAGTGTACATACGGATCATTTATTTAATAAGACTCTCATAGCGATAGATATTAAGAATTTTGTTCCTATGCTGGACTTCCATTTTCAAATTATTACTGCTGGTCATGTTTCATACTAGATTTTCCTTCATCATTCTATCATTCACTTTGTTTTGCAGTCTCAGGACGAGAGAAGTCCTATATTGTTCAGAAAATTGCTCTTTGAAAAACGTGGCTGGATAGAATCGAAAGAATATTTTTTTTATATACACTAAGGTAGGAAGTCATGTGAAGACACCTGAGAAGGATTTGACCTAGACAGAACATTCATTTTTGGAAAAAAATCTAGTAATGCAGGTGTACGGCTAACTGTGGAAGATATTAAGTGAGTCGCTCACGAATAGGTAAGCATCTGGAGCAGTGGTGACGAAGAAGACAAGCTTGCTAGACGTCAAAAAAGAAAGAAATGATAGAGAGGTGGCAGAGCAAGTAGTGTAAGATGTAATGCTTGAATAAGTCGTATAGAAAATTTCATTAGTACGTAAGTTTAACTGTTTCGAAGCACGTCATCATGTACCTCAGCTTACCCATGTCCATTGAACATTGATGGGTTCACTGATCTCTATAGGAAGGTGACACGCCATGTTGTCCATTGCGCAATAAAACTGTTAAGGAAAGTACGTCTGAGAATAACTGAGTCTCAAAAAAATGAATGCCTCATCTAGTTGTGGGAGTCTCTTGAATCAAAGACTGAATGCTAAATGTTGACGTTAGGGTGTATGGCAAGAGGTGGAATGCACAATAGACTAATTTTCACCCGAATATTTTTACCGCTAACTGCGGTCGAACAATGTTATCCCTTATCGTTATCCCCCTGATCCCTTATTGTGCATGGAAAAAATGACATCTTCGATCTATCTGTTCTGCATTTCATCTTTCTAATTTTATTGACATGATCTCGCCTACCGTATTGCGATGGGCGTAATAATACATTTTCAACATCATTGATTAAGAGACACCCTTTTACAATTGCAACTGCTCTTCCATTTTTTAGGTGCTGTGAACTTCGTAATACGACACTTAATTGCAATGCAGGTATTATATTTCAGGCGACAGTTAAAGTCACTTCTGTTCTTCATTTCCGACCTTTTGACATCTAGCCCTCACATATTGACAGTAATTAGGAGATCGTGCACCGGCCGAAAAAATGAAGCCGATTAAAAAAAGTCCAGGGTACCCATGCGTAGGCGTCCATGTTACCTAAGGGTAGCTGAGGGCCGACTGTTGAAGTTACAAAAGAAAGCGGTACACGGCGCGACATTTGGACGAGAGGGATCAGTGGAGTTGCGGGAGATGTGTGCGTATTTGTGAGTGGGGAAGGAGTCGGATGCGTTGGAGGAGAAGTATCGAGGTAGGATTGAACCACGAGGGGCAGCGCCCTCGTCCTCCCCACTTATGCACCGCCTTTTCCGTGTCTCCCGTGTCACTGACAGAAGCCCGTCTCTTACGCAACCCGGCGGCCCTAGGAGTATCTCTTCGTTTCTCTCTCGTCTTCCCTCCTCGCACCTCGACCCACCCCTTTGCCACTTCCTAATCCTCGCCTCTATCCTTTTCTCTAACTTCCTCCCCTGCCAACTCGATCTCTCTTCCGCTCACACACTCACTCATGTGTCTGGCCCGAGGCCCATAGAAAAAAAACTTTCTTTATTCCGTATGGAACCTCTGGCTCCACAGAAGCATTCGTAAGTCAAACTATAGCCCATTTTTCCATTTATTTTGAGCTAAATTGTGTGTTCGTCGTATAACTTGAGCAAATGACACACTGTATAGACGTTTCTCTTAATTAATTAAGGATTTAATAAACCTTGAAGCACCGACTATGGTATTTATTTTGAGGTGTTCTTCCTGGTACCATTAAGCATAGTTTAGGAAATAAGGGAAGCAGGAGCGAGATGAGATAAAAATGTTGAAGACCTCATAGTGTAGGCATGTTTAATTAAAGGCGCCTGAAAGTTATTATTCAATTAGCGTCCCATCTGGCTGGTGGTGTGCTTCTTCTTTTCTACACCTACACAATTATCCGGGTGGGTTGCCACTTGCGTCTGGAAAAATCTAATTCTTTTGGAAATCTACTAAGTATCCTCGCTGTCTTAGGTCAATGAGCTCGACTCTACTAATTCTATGTATAACCTTCCTAATGTCAATACTGTCATTTAGAAATGGTCATTATATTAACGATTATTTTAAGTACTCCATAATACTACAGTATAATAATAGTGAATACATATTTAGCAAATATTTTGAAACGCCATCAAAACTCGTTGTCCCACTCGTTCACATATTCCAATTGATAGAGAATTGGAGAGTGATTCAGATCGTATATACATATGTTTACATTTTTTTGCATGCAGATAGAATGTAAACAGGGTAGTTACAATTGCATCTACCGTTTCGACAGGAGCATTTATAAACGGAAAATGTATGTATCTGCTTCGAATGCAACACGATGTTTAGCTGTCTCTTGAGCTGAGTTATATATATACACTTAACTTGTGTTAGGCCGTTTCTTTTACTTTACCCGGCATATATACCCGTACGAATATACCTATCATTTTCGTCGTATCTATTTCCTTGTGAATGAGAATATATGTGTAAACAGGCATATGCTTATTTATTTATGTTTTCACTTATTTACATTTATTTTCTTTATATATATAAGCACAATTTCAGACATGGCTTGATGCGTTTCTTCGCAAAAAGTAATATTATCATATGATTTGATCTAGACAGACGATTTCGCTCGTGTGATTGTAGTGTGGATGTATTTTTGTTCTATTTTGCTGATATCTGTTCCTGGCTTGAGCGCACGACTGAGTTCTCCCCGCTGTTGCATTCGAGGTCCAAGTGTGAGAGAGGGCAAGGCCCGGATGAATAAACGTTTAGTCCGGGCGAGTCTCCCGAACTTCATCTCGTAAGGGGAGTACTGAATGGCCTTCGGCGGTGGAAGTTGAACGTGGCTGCCATATTAGCATCTCTCTCTCCCCCCCTATCCCATCCTGTCGACGATATGCAGTTTTGCAACGAGCATTTTACGAGCGGGAGTGTAGAGAGGAATAGGGAAATGCGTTGTTTCCCGTGCCTACGAGTGTTACGGCATATAGAGTCAGCGGGTAAGGCTAGAATGAGGAAGGGCAGCGAAGTAGTGCGGACGAGTAGAGAGGGAGGAAGGAGGAGTTTGTACGGTTAAGTAAGTGAGCTGATGATCCTTTGCCGAGCTGCGTTTCGAGCTCGACGACGATTTCTCTTGATGGTTACTGTTAACGTTTGCGGAACTATTTTCTAGAGAGGCTGGCATATTAAAGGGTTTTGGACTTCGGTAGGTCAAACTAGTCCTTAAATTTTGCGAAAGATCCCCGTGATCGAAGGCAAATATTCATTTATTTTCAACATCAGTCTTGTATCACTTCCTTCATCTCTTTGTTCGTTATGTTTGATGGATTTATGAACATCTTTCGCCAACGAGTTTCGAGTGGCTTAATTGTGATTATTTTGGTGAGATGGCTTCAGCCAAACAATTCTAATTTCCAGTTATAGTAATGTGATTTAAATTATTGGCAATTATGAGAGCATATGGTGAAGAGAATTAAGAAAAACTTCAGAGTTATAAAGTGATCCAGTAGATTTGCGTATAATTGAAGAAAATCTTTAAATAATAAGGTAATATGTGTGAAACTTAACTATTGGATGTGGATTTTCTTCAGTATTTAAATATGTAACAAAGGATATGAGCATGCATAAATCCAATATTTTTTCCTCAACTGACAGCGGAAGCGCATGGTGATAAAAATGAGAAACCAAGTAATCGGTTAAAATTTGTGAAAATTCAATTCATTGTTTTAAATCAATAATTTGCATTTTCTGTGGTAAAAACACGTGCGAGTGTGTCACAAGGAATCGTCAAATATTCATTTTAAAATGAAGGGATACTCCACTCTTTATCCTTGTCACAATGATTTCAAATCTCACTGTTGACTGGTTTCTCATCAACACCCTTCTTTTCCCCTTCTAGAAAGAACATAATGACTCTCAAATTTTTGTAAGGGAACTATGTTTAATGTTCAATGTATGCCCACAATAGAATTGGTATATCTGTATTTTAAGGTGCTAATCCCTTTGATAATTATATTGTCTTATTTTGTAAAATATATACGAATATCATCGCATATTATTTCGAGCTTGAACTTCAATTAATTGATTTTATTCATTTTTTCCTATCTTTTTTGTTATAAGAGGTCTGATTTCACTCATAATAGAGTACAGATTAACAACAGCTAATCCGCGTCGGAGTAACCAATAATTATTCTTGACTGCTCTTTTACGAGAGGTTTTTGACTGGTTGCGTACAATCTTATTTAGAGTCAATAGTATTCACTATAAGTAATTTTTTTAATATTTTCTAATTAATGTTTACAATGAGGTTATTTAAGTTTTTTTATCCTCAAAATGATTTAAGGTTCATTCTTTCAGGAGGAAAGTGTTTTATCGCATGATTAGTACACACATGGTTGATTATGAAAGTTATGCGCGTGATTTTATTGGAACGCGACTATCCATGTCAGCGCGGTAAAACCGGTTCGGAAATGTGGTGGGAGGTCTGTTCTTTGAACACAGCCGGTTGCCAGTTTGCTTCAAGCATTCTGAGAGTAAAGACGTGCCGCGTGAAGTGTGTTTTTCGACTTTGTAGTACGGCGCGATTGAGCGCCCAGCCATACGCAAAATGCCTTCAGCCACAATTCCTTCATCGTTACCAACTTTCTGGCCCAGGGCACCATTCCGGTGGTCCCCCGGCCCACTTACAGTCCCGACTTGGCTCCGTGCGACTTTTTTGTGTTTCCCTGACTGAATAGAGAGCTGAAAGGAAAACATCCAAAATCATGCTGCAACGTTCCTGAGAGACACTCACTCCGGTTGAGGAGTTTTAGGGTGCCTTCCAGGCGTGGCAGACATGTCTGCGCCAGTGTATTGATGGAGGGTGAAATTATTTTAAAGAATTTCAAGCATTTTGACAAGTACAATCAATGAATCTATTTTTCCCAGAGAATGCGTATTATTTGTATGGGAAAACCTGTAATTAATTTCCAACTGGGGATCGGGGTATTGTGGTGGCTAATGTATTTCTTCATGGATTCCATGTAATTGACTTCCAACTCATTGGACCCGGGTTTGAATCCTAGTTGCATAATTTTTTTGAGGTTTCCCAATTCCTACTTAGGGTGCTAAATGGAGATCATTTCAAGTGAGGTGCGCCTTCCGTCGGATGGGACGTTAAACTATGGACCCTTGGGGCCTTTCGTCCATAGGAGGGTAATGCCAACGCCGCGTCTCTCTCCACTCTTACTCTATTCCTTGGAGATCCTCCCCCTACCTATTCCTAATGAAGCAAATGACCTAAGATGCAGATCACCCTCATTAATAACTACTGCTACTGCTAATTTCATACTGTTACGCTTTGAAGTCCTGAGCCAATCTAAGACCAGATATAATTAAAAGTCACTGCGTTCCATCACCACGTCAGATATCTCGCGAACTGAGAGGAAACATATCAAGTTACATATCAATGGTTACATATCAAAGGTACATTATCATAGTTACATATCAGGGATATGTAACTAAAAATACTTCACCTTTCCTCACAATATTAAGAGTGGATATTTTGGCGTCAACTCAAGCCACATTAGACATTCCACTTCCAACTCATTTTTAATTGACTGAGAACTATAAAATAATGTTTAAAATGCTTTCACTCCGCTCAAGATCAAAGACATTAATTTTCTCAATCATGTTTAAATGGGATTTTGACAGCCCGTAGATGATTTTGCACCAGTGAAATCAGAGATGTGTTCTCAACTTGCATCAGGATTTGTTTCCTATGATAGATTCGAACCCGAACTTTGCGTATTAGCCCGCGGGTGTTTTAACTCGATTAGCTCACCATGTTGGAGTTGGAAGCCTTCCAATTACTGGTAGGCGTGATACGCGTTCAAGTTCAACCAAGCTCTTGAGGGTGATTCTCTGTCTCTGGGATACGAGAGGAAGGAAGGTAACGGAAGTTAGGAGAAGGCGTGCCCTGCCGGGCGGTGACGGACATGAGAACAAGTTGGCGCAAACCAAAGGAAGTCCACGGGGGGGGGCATTGGTAGTGTTTGGGAGAGAGGGAGTGAGAGAGCCGGAGGGAAAGGTGGGTTTGGAAGAAAGCCTTATTGAGATGCTCGGGGAGGATGAAGGGAAGAGGGGCACCAGGGAAGGCAGTATAGTCCGTCATTCCGTGCGGTGGCGAGTGGTGGGAATGCGGGTGAGGGAGTGAAGTGTGTGCCGGGCTGAGGAGAGGAAAATTGAGAGGCAAGGAGTGTTGGCGGGAAAGAGTGGGTGCGAGAAAGCTTTACGCTGTTCGGAGAAAGACGGACTGTCGAGGTCCGAGCGCGTGAGGACGTCCCAATGCTTTCCCCTTGTCCTCGATGAATTCTCCCATAGCTCCTTGCCCTAATCCCTTTTCTTTATCCCTTGGCATCATCAGAGTGCAGGCAGCATCATCGGAGGAGATATATCAATGAGGTTGTATGGTTGAAGTACGCTGCTACCAATAGGTATTGAAAGCAGAACAAAGAACCATCAGGAGGGAACTATAAATTAGTCAAGGATGCAATCTTTTACTATGAATCGCAAATTGCTTCGTAATTTCACGAAATTTCCCTTCACTATCTATAATAATAGTAAAATGAAGCGGAAAATAATGAAAAAGCATCTTTGATGAGGTAGGATTCCCGTGGTTATAATCGTTCTCCTGGATAAATGCAATACATCACCGATTTCATATAGCCACGTCATAAGGTGTCATATAATGAGAATAGTCGATTCAATGGGGTGTATTACGGATATCATGTATACGAGGTGTGTTCTTATTTTAATCAAACTCATTTTTTGCAACACTTTCACAGTATAAAAATCATTCCCCTCGACCAGGATGATTGTTACAATTGGAAATTGTTGCATTTTAAAGCATATTGGCGTATGATTCGATTAAAAGTTACTGTCGCGGCATTCGTTTAATATACTTATATGTCGTTTTCATCGTGTTTTGTTTCTAAGACTGAGTCTGAAATCTGCCAACATACCAATTCGACTGACAGGAGAAAGATAGGAAGGTTTATGACGCAATAATACGTTAAATTTTTATTTTACCATTGTATATTAAGGTACTTCCATCAGCTATATTTTATAACTATTCCCAATCACTCTAGCTATGCAGAAAATGCAATGTACTCGAATTTAAAGTATGCTTTTTTTCCAAAGTGTATTGCATACCGAGAACCTTTTTTTCCAGAATAAGAGAACTGGTACGGTTAACTCGTGTAATAAAAGTTTTCGATGACAAGAGCCTTTAATCTGCAACCTAATTTTAATAAGTGCGGAGGAGGGGTCGAGATCCTCCTCTGTAATCCTGTTTGCTGTCACCTAGACATCTCCTAATAAATTTCCTTGCTTTTAAGAAAACTCAGGGAATCGACAGTCGTGCGCTCTAAATTAAATCCGCCTCTCCTTTTGCATTTAAATTTATTGGACTTCCTCCGCTCACCATGCCCAGATTCTGCTTGCTCTCTCTTTCCCCATAAATAAAGCCTCCTCCCCTCTTAACTCCCTATTACTCCGCATTGGCAGCACCATCGCATCTCGGGTCCCCAGCGCGACATCACCACCCTCTTCAGTCCCCACGTCGAAGTTTCGACATTCTCCCTCTTCCCTCTCACTCCATCCCTCTCCCCAAGATACGTACTTCCCTTGTAGTATTTTTTTTTAACTTTACAAAGCTCCGTCTTTCTATCACGTCGAACCTAAAACACGTCTACTCCTGCGGATATTAGAATACTTTACATGCCTTGGTCCAGTAGAACCCTGCTTGACAGATATCTTCGCATACTTTTTCTCTCTTCTCGAACTTGCTACAGTTATTATTTGATGTTCCAACGCTTATATTTCATAACATTTTTGTGAAATTTGATAATCTTTGTGTAAAATTTTGAGTGTCATTATTCTATTTTCATTTATATCGCGTGTTGTATTCTCGCCATTGATTGATGAATTTACTTAATATTTACTAATTCATAATTGTACATTTTTGCGCTCATAATGACGCATGTCAGGTAAACACAACTTAGAGCCACCAGAGAAGAGAATTTTAAGTACATAGATATTTTGAAAGGCGTTTTCCCTCCATATTGAGCTCCAACTTGTAAATCTTTCCCAGTTCCTTTAAAAAAGGAAATATGAAAGAAATAAATCATGATTTTGACTACAATTGAAATTATTTTCATTAGCTTTTGCCGAGAAGAGAGTTTTTCCCAAAATATGTGCATATCCAAACAAATTTTAAGAAAAGTATTCATATATATTATTTTCCAGATTAATATTTATACGAAAGGTCACTTCTCTTTGAATGAAGCAAAAATATATTTTTTTCGGTCAAATCTTCTAAGGCAAAACGGATTTTCAAAATGGTTTTTCAAAGGAGAAATAATTTTGTCAAAGCTCTATTATATTTTTAATTTGTTGATTAAATTTTTGACTGAGCTTGGATGAACTCGATTATTACTAATTTATCTTGCGATCACGTACTGTCACTTGCACGAATTGAAGTTTTAATTCATTCAATTAGTTCAAATTCTTTAGCACATTACCAAATTTCATAATGACTTTGTTTCTAATGATCGGGAAAATCAGAGGTGTCATTTCGACTCTTTCTTGAGTATTCAGTTGAGCCTCTATTCATTAACCTTTCCATTAAGAAAAAATTCTCTTGAAGCTTTTATTCATTTTAAGCCTGATGCATAAATATAGGTTGAAAGTTCACCCACATCTATTTTTAAGTCTATTTTTTTAAATTTATCCGTTATGATATTTGTTTATGGTCATAACATAATTTTGTGTAAAATTCCTGTTGATTCACGAATTTTCGGAATAGCTTCTTTCGTCATATGGGAAAATAATATTTTTCCGATGTTAAAAGCTGTAATGAAACAAAATCATTTAAATACTAACATTAACCGTTGAAATTCCTTCTCGATAAACACTAACTCGTAACTTCATGTACGTCACTCACGTAATGAATACCTGATATAAATAGCTGGGTTAACCTCCGAGGCACCCGGTGACGTATTTCTTCATCACAGAGGGCTTCATCCATTCGCACGATCCCTCTTCAACCTCCCGCGTCCGTGCATATTCTCGCCCGTCGTGCTCGACTACCCTGCATCGACCGGACTAGTGACTCATAGGCGGGTGTGTTGCACCTGTCAGGGCCCAGGGAGCGTAGTTCACACATTCGGTTGTCTGTCAGGCCAAGGATGACGAGTTGGAAAGGTCTGGCGGAGGAGCAAGTTATTGCTATACAGCGCGACATTCTGGAAGACGTACGTTATATGTTAGGAATTATTTTGGAACGTACTATTCGAATGACGATTATATCACTTAGGGTGGTAGTACAAACTCTTTTGAGGACGATGAATCAGACAATGTTTATTCAAGCATTTTTTTAAAACTATAAGCTTGTTTGCAATATGGGTTGGATTTCACGATAGGAATTTACTTCAGAAAACTTTCGAATGTACTTCCTACGACAGTTAGACGAAGAGTGTGACTAATTGTAAATGGCTAATATTTATGTGCAAGATATAGAATGTGGTGTACTCTGTTAACAAAGAATCTCCATTTGGAAACTGCATTCAAAAGGTCTGTTGGATTTTCTATTGCTTGCAACAAGTTTTTAATGGTGATTTTGTGCTTTAAACAGCTAAAACTGAATGACACTGTAGCAATTAAAAACATACGTGAAGCCGATAAGGGAAATTATTGAACTGAAACGAGGTAAAATCTGAATTGGTTATTGTTTCGTTCTGGCATTATCGAACAATAATTTAAGAAACATGTACAGAAAATGTTAAGATATTTTTAAAGAATCGTAACGAATTTCATTTACATTACATAGATGACATGGGCATCTGCAATACCAGCATGCTAACACGGAGAATATTTTCGTACCTTAAATTCATGATTTAAGCTAAAATTATTTTAATTTTATTGCACGTATTATCCAATTTAAATAAAATGAAGTAAATGAGTATGTGCACTTACAGAAATTATAATTAAATACAAATGTCATGAAGTCTTGCAGAAAACCAAAAAACGATTTCACTTAGAGAAGAGTAAATAACTATATATATATATATATATATATATATATATATATATATATTCAAATACGAAGTCCCGCCATTCGGTGCACAAAAGTTAATTCAAACATAGAAATAGGTATAAGGAAAGGGGATAGGAAAACACATAAAAGGCGAACACAGGACATGTGGGGAAGGCGGTAGCACTTGGTAGCACATCCGCCCGGCAAGTGGAAGGTCCGGTGTTCAAATCCAGGCTAAGGAAATATTTTTACATTCGTGATCTGCTCAAAAAACCGCCTTCCCCACATGTCCTGTGTACGACTTTAATGTGTTATCCTATCCCCTTTCCTTACCAATTTCTATGTTTGAATGTATATATATAAATATATATATACACGATTATTTTGTACATGGTCGTAAAAATAGCCAAAATAGGCAGATATATCTTTCAAATACCTAATTCAGAAACATTAATTAAAAAATCTTCTCTCATTACTTAAATATTTCATTTTACGGTACATTAAAACGGGATCTTTTCAGACAGAGATGGTGGATCCAAAGTAGAGATCCTTATTTTAATGCAGCAGAAGAGGCAGGAGACGCCCATTATATATTTTCTACACAAATCACTTAGTTATACAGGAAATGTAAAGTCCTTTTAAAGCAAGCATGCTCGGGAATCAATAAAATTATTTTCCCGAGACTTGTAACGCCATCACGTAGCCGTAAATAATACTCCAACCTTTGGAAAGGATTGGTCGAAGCCTTTTCATAGAGAGCATTACTTTTTAATGATGCCACTGCGCTACATTAAAAAATGTAAGGTGAAGTCTTATCAAAGAGAGTACTCACGCGAATTGATAAATAATGCTGCTTAATGGCAGGGCTCTCTTGCCATCACTGTGTCGTTAATTAATTTTCCAACATTGGGAAATCACGGGACGGTATTCGAAGTGATCATTTATTTGACCTAATAATGGTGAAGCACAAAACGCCGGGATGGATCGCAAAGTGAAGTGAGTTTGGGAGTAATGCTACAACTAAACGTTCTTTGACGGTTGACTGGCAACACCAATTTCTATTAATACAGCTATATTGGAAAATCGGGGGTCAGAAATCATAGTGAGAAGTCCTTTCTGTTGACGCTAGTACTAGTATTATGTCACAGGAAATATGATGAAATGTCAGAAAGGGAGGAACTCGAACGTGAGCCAATAATAGTTTGCTTAGTGGCTGAGTTACAGTGCCATTAAAATGACGTTAATAAATTTGACAATCTTGAAAATATAATGATCATTGGTCACGGTAGTAGTTCAATCGAATTGATAAGGCATTACGAAACTCATGACCTTTTGGAATCGCTTGAAAGTTGCAACAAGCCACGATTTCATAACGTACCTCTTTTGTAGGCACAGGCCAATCATCTGAGAAGTGTGCATTTCACGTATGGTTGCATCAACTGATTTGTAATTTGCGAAGAGCATTAGCAATGAATAAAAAATTACAGTGAATCACTCTTGATAGTAATAGAGGGATAGAATTATGCTTCTTCAAAAAACAATTTTTAAATATATTTTTTGGGTATAATGACTACGTATTCATCAATTTTAAGAAAATAAATCAAGTACAAATATGTACAATAAAATAATCAAGTACATAAGTGGATGGAGCTCGTCATATACAAAACGATAATTGCCACTCACTTCAATTCATTGCTCTCCTTTCATTCCGCCTAGTAAAAGCAAAAATTGTGGTTAAGTCAAATATGTCTCCCTTAGAAACTGGCACAGTAAATGTTAATACTAGAGATTTCCCAGAAAATAACAGTGTTCGAAATGCTTCAACAGTGGTCAGAAATAATGTAAAATAAATAAGAAATATTTGGTAGTGAAATGATTATAATGTTATAAAAAGATATATAAAACAACATAAGGCTGAACTCTTGTTTAAGTGTAAATGAATATTCTCAAATAGATATGCTCATAGAATTGTCTCAAGTTTTATGTTCTGTTTAACATGTTTATATCCTGAGGATCGACATAAGTAGATTTTTTCTATCTATTTTTTACTATCAGTGAGTAAGCTAGATTAATCACCTCCGGGCACCGCTAGTGGTCCGTGTAACTTGGTATCCTGTTATGCCCTTGGCTTGTCATCAGATTTCCCAGAGGACGAAACACTAGGGTTGACGCCTATGTTCGTGATGGGATTCGAACCGGCGGCCTTTCGAATAACAATTGAGCGTGTTACCCACCTGACTAACTTGTCCAAAATGAGCATAAAAATACTTTAATTCAGTGAAATTAAACTTCTTTGAGTTTGCAATAAGAATATTTTTTAATCTCAATCGTAGTTTTCGATAAAATTGATAAAATAAGACATAAATTATCTAAACTTCCAATTCTATTAAGCGGATACTAAGTAAAAGTTATGGAGTCTCAACGCTGCTGGTGGACGATCTATTACGTTTTGTGGCTATTTAATATTCCTCGTGTTCATCGACAACCTTCTTTGCCGGCCTAGGTGACTTTACCTGAAACTGGAAGGGTGTCCATGCCCGTCTGGAGAGAATGCATGAAAAAGGATCCATTCCTTTGCATTTGTCTGATGCCGGGCGAGAAGAAACACCATAAAGGAGTTGGCGAAGTTCGAAAGAGAAGGAGAGGGGAGGAGGGTGGTTTTAGAAGTTGGCTTGTCGAGGGGCAGTATCGAAGGGAGGAGATGAAACAGGGGGAGTGGGAGGGAAATTGGGGTTTAGTCGAAGCAGGTGGAATGGTTTTCGGAGAAGTCGTGTCGAATGGCATTCGAACGTGACTGTACTTTGTAAGAACACCTCAACGACATCTGAAGAAGGGAAAGGAGTGAGGGGACAAGAAAGGAGAGAGAATATCGAACATCGCGTTAGAGAATCTGCCCCTCTTTGTGTTATGAACTCCCTTGAAAGCTGTCCATGGTTTCCTTTTTGCCTATGGTTTTGAGTATCCTTTCGAATCGTCTTTGGTGAAGTTACAGGATTTTCATAGACGGCAGCGCCAGTTACGTATCAAGATGTGGAATTCGGGTTTAAAGGTAAAGTGTAATGGCTCTAGAGTTTATGGTTGTTTAGCACATAAGTCCAGGACAGCGGAAGTAGAATACCGCAGGAAATGGATGCACTTGCGGATTATATAGCAAGCATTATGTGGAGTTGTTATCTCACGTAGAAATTGGGTTAAAGGAATGAAGTAGATGCCATCTGCTCTGTGATCCTTTTGTCGGTATGCTCTCATCAGTTATTCATTTTGTAACTCATCCAGAAAATAAAGTCATTAGTATCTACCGTTTATTTACATTCAGATAATCTAAAATTAATTCTAAGTTTGAAGTAATAATTTTACTTAAACGCATATAACTGTTTCTTATAACAACGCTTAATATTCCTTTAGCTCATCGTCGAAATTATACGTAGTAATGCTATAGCTGTTCGTAGGACATGGCATTCGACATTCATATACAAATGTATATGGTTGTATTTTCATAAAATTTCAGCTATTACGAGTGTTGTTACCAAAGCGTCTCATTTGTCATATTAATCAGATTTTAAATAATTTAATCGTAGCGTAATACGGTGATTTTTAACGTTCACTTACTTTATATCCTGCTCAATAAAAAAATGGCAGTTTTAACAACTTTTCATTATGATGAGGCAACATTTGATAACGAGTAATGAAAAATCATGATCAAAGATAGTGGCTTCTATTTTCGACGCAAAATGTGGAATATAGTATGTGGTTTCCAAAATCCAAGTACTTAAAGTAACTTAAATCCGTTTCAGAGACAAAGGAAAGACTACAGAGAAATTGCAGTGGTGATTTAAATCAAGAATATAGCGAAATGTTCATTATACAAATTCACCAAATATTCAAGGGATTTATTAGCAGCGTCCTAACAATAAAAGTTAGTTTCATGAATCAGTATTTTTAATGCCATTGTTAATGAAAAAGATTGAAGTGACATCAAGGTAGTTTTTCTTTATGAAATCTAAACTCACCATTTGATTCCTATTTGAATTAATTATTTCGACACGACTTTTAGGAGGTTTATTAAAAAGAATAATTTTGAGGTGATGGCTGTTTCTGGTCACGCTAGTAGAAAAAGCTTTTGGGTCTCGGGAGGTAATTTTATAGCATAACATACGTTATTTCACGAAGAAACGGCATGAGAGTGTAAAAATGAAATGTCTAAAATTTGAGAGTCCATGCTTACATACTCGTACATACGGACCGTTATCCTGCAAGCTGTTGGTCCCATTGTGTCATATCTCCATTTATAAGAGCGTATTTCATACGCAATTTCCTCCTTGAAGCTATCTTGCAGTACTCCCTTCGTTTTCCCGGAATTGTGGAGAGGTGTAGACCGGACGTTTAGGTGCGCAAAGGACGCATAAGATGCGTATAGAACCGGGATTTGACTAGGGCATGTGTCAAAGGGGACAAGGGCGGCCGCTTTTGGTGGTGAAGAGGGGTAAAATGTTATACAATGGATCCCTGGTATTGAGGGGTCGTGACGTGGTGGTACGCCTGGAATCCCTTTCTCGTCTGGGAGCGAAGAGTTTTTAGAGAAATTCCTTCTTTGACGTGCCCTTGTTCCCCCAGGTTTCATGTATTTTCCACACTAGCCCACGCATTAAACCCCTCCTTCACTGCCTTTATCTTCTTCCTTCATCATGCCATCCTCCACGTTCCTTCTCATCCCGGCTGCTTTTTGTCAATGTTCTTTTTTTAACATCCGTATGCAAATTACGAGTCTTTTATTGAAAGAAACTACTGTTTATTTTTTCTTATTGTATGAATGCCAATAGCGAATGAAATGGTATCAAGGTTATTTTAACAAAGGATGTTCATCCCATCGGTGCCTACTGAACTTAATTATTAATGCCAGTTCGCCTACATCTATCAAATTCATTTTAATACAAAAACGTCGGATGCTTAAATGTTTTGTTTGCTATGTACGTATATAATGGTAGTTATTTTGATGTATATTTCTTGAATATTAACCATAACATTAAATTATTATTTTTTATTCCTCTCAAAAAAGGTTCTACATATCCGGTAACTACCTTATTGTGTAATATAAGTTCACCCTGCGAATGTGAATATATTTAAAAAAATTACAATGAGAATATTGCAAATATTTGTTGATACATGCATATTTTTTATTGATTCATTTAGCCTTTTATCTATAAATGGTGATATATTGGATTAAAACTAAACTGAACATTGAGTTAATTTTTTAGGCTTAGGAAATATTAGAAATAAATGCTTGCATTTTTTCAAAAACATTAAAATAAGATGTTGTTGACTAGTTTATTCCAATAGAATGCTTTGCGCAAAATTCACCCAGAACTGTGACATTATTTTCTATATTTGTATGAAAGTACACGTTTAAACAAAGACATTCTTCTTTACATGTGAGCTCCTCGGTTGGATGTAGTCAATTATACTCTGCAAACTAACTTCGTCCTGCGAAGAAGAAGGACGAAGATTACGTGTGTGTGATCAATTTTGTATTCACTCTGTTATCGTTAAAATTGAAAGTGGTAGACTTATTTCTAGTTATTAATTGATATCTTTCCTTCTTTCAGCGTACGGAAACCTGGGAAATGTCCTTAGTTCGCAAGGACGGACAGCAGAAGCCGAGAGAGCGTACAAGATGGCGCTAAAATACCGGAGCAACATGGCGGATGTCCATTACAACCTGTAAGTACCGGGCTTTGTCTTCATTCAGTATTAGATATTATGTATCTCAGCAGATTTAGTCTCACACAAAATATCATAAAATTAAAACTATAGATTTACCGAAGTTTCGAATAAATATATGAAATGTATAGTTACAATGAAGTCTACCGTGAAATTGATTCTAGTGGCCTTATGTTCTAAAAATGTCACATGGAAAGGACAAATTCAGCTTCTCACGGTCTCTTTTTAAACCATCTATATTAAATAACATTTCCTTAAGCCGTAAAGTGTTTTTACACCACTGTAAAAGTACAAAAGGAGGGGGATATTTAGATTGGTGTGGTGATTTAAGGGGAAAGAGAAACCCTCGCCAGTGATCATACAAACATGATTTCATGGTTAGTAGAACATTGTATGAAGTAGGGATACCTTTTCAAAGTTATCTTCGTTCAGAAAAACTGCAGATATATCACACAGTATTATAGGTGTATTATGTCCATTTTACATTGAAATTGGAATCGGTTAACTTTTAAATTGGCCTTCCTAATACCCTTCATTTTTCTTTTACGATTTTTATAATTTTGCAAATATAGACTTGTTTAATTCTAAAAATTATCCTCAAATTTTGGATAGGTTCTTTAGTTATTATTTCAACCGTGAGAAATATTCATTTTCCAGGGTTATCAACTTAAGGATTCTTTTCAAAAAACTCATCAAACCATGTTCAATGCCAATCTTTTCATTCTCTAATTGCTGTTTACACCTATATATTCTGTTATTATTTTCTTATAGTTAAACCTTAGCATTGCGTTGTTATTCTTCCAATCTATGTTTATTTGCATAACAAACTTCAGTAAGCTATATTATACTTCCGTTTAAAATATTTTGTTGTTTTTAATTGCTTTCAAGATAGTAATTTTGAGCAATCTTTCTTAAAGTTAGCACAGTAATATGTGTCACGCAAATCGATAGCATTGCGAAATTGTTATTGGAGAAGAATTCCACTCTTTTTCCAACCTTTTGATATATATTATACAGATTTCATCGAAAATCAAAAATACAAGATGTCACATCATGCATTTTCTATAACGGTCAGCTTATTTATTTGTTCTTGTTTTATATTTGAATGTGCCAGACAAAGTTTAGGATATAAGTAACAATCATTATGATAACTTGAGTGAAGTTAAATGAGGTTCTTCCTCATCAAATGCACTATGTTACTTAACTAATAATTAATTCTCTTTGTTTTGACGATATTTAAAAAAATCGATGAACTCATTTCAAATGTAAGCATTTTTTAGCATATTATTTGTAATTGTCCACAATCTAGTACTACTGGCTAATTAGCATTCAAACACTGACTGTTGTGTAAAATTTTGGCGACTTATTTTGACTTAAATTTTCTTTTTCTTATCTTGGGGACATGCTTAATTTATCTTTGCGTCACTAAGAAGCAAATAAGTGGGTATAATGTTCTCATTTATCTTCTCAGTTATCATGTAACGAAGGCTACAGCTTATTCACTAAAAACTGACCGGCGACCTAATTTCATTTCGAAAATTTCCAAGCCGCCGAGTGAGATTTTTCTTGTCATAACTTCCTTATTTATTCCATTAGTTATGCATAGTGCACGGTGTGAATAAGGCGTAATTTTCTGCATCCATGCGACTTTTAATGCCTTAGCATGCGTAAATCTGATTAAAAATCCTCCTGAATTCACCCATTCCCAATTTGCCTCCAATTGCTTGATTAATCCCACGAAGTCATTTATATTTCTAAATCCCTAAATTTAAGCTCCTGGGTCGCGCACTTGGGCGTCGTTTTGGAAGGAAATCACTCGTATCTGGGCCACGCACAAATTATCGCATGTTTCACGGGCCTTCGCGCCAGTCGGCGAATAGTTATTCCAGCTCATCAATTCTAGGTAATTGTTTCGAAATGCCAACACGCAATTCGGAATTCACCAGACCCAAACGTCCGCCGCCACTCTCAAAACGATTTACCCGCCTGGGAATCAGACCGGATTCGCCCCTCTCAATCATGTTCTCCCAGTAAGTCTTCTCTCGATTTCATAGATTCCGCACCTACGTTTCGTGACCTCAACATCTCCTTCTCCACCGTGAAGCAATACTCGCGAATTTCACTTGGATCAAGGAGAGGTTTCGGGGTCCCAGAATGATTCATGGCCTTATTTTACATTCAAAATTCGTGCGCGGTGTGTACCCAGATGACCAATTGAGTTGCCATGGTGATACTCATACTTTTCAATTAGATGTTCAAAGGTAGCGTGTTATAGAGTAACAGTAGAGGGGTTGTGAGTGTTTGGTTTAATTTTTACCAATGAGCTAATATTAATGGCCGCATCAATCTAACTAAAAAAATGACTTACTTCTTTTTATTACCTTAAAATTATCTCCTATCCCCTAAAATGGGAGATGATTGTCGAGGGTTAATAATAATGGTTATTTTTTCTAATTAATTTATTTTGCAAATTATGTTCCTACTCGTACATAGGACCCACCATTACGGAACCGATAAACATTCAGAGTATTTCTTTTTTACTGATTTATAAGTCCACATTATGGGATAACACTCAAATAAGGGAAATGAATTTTCAGCTGCAAAATGTAGGCAGTATCATAATTTATTTATGCATGCAACGTTTCCCACGATTTACTTCCGTTTTTATATGTCATAAATAAAAATGACTATATTTTCAAACGTAGGTCCTACAAATTGTTTATTAGTATAAAATGACTTTTCCAAGCAACTTAGTAATGCGACCGTGTTTTATATGTAAATAAATATACGAAAATTGAAAAATTGCCGTAGAAGAGTTTGTAAAATCATCTCGTTTCTCTTTAGCCCTTGTTTTGACGGTGTAGATTATTTTCGTGGCATGTTCAACGTATATGCATGTGCATAGTTTTCGTAATGAGGGAGGAATACTTCGTCGTGTTCCTATTTAGAAACTTACATCGAGCCATTTTGTCCGTATCAAAGCAGAAATCCAAATATGGAATTCGGGACTCCCATTCTCATAAACTTAAAATACAGGAGGGACTTCTTAGTTTATTTCCAGCAGCATTTTGATGTGAATCAGTTGGAAGTTTCCTGGTCATTACAATATTTAAGTCACTTTCATGTAGCACAATATTGTTTCGGACAACATGCTCAGTGCAAGTTTAACTTGCAGTCAAAACTAATCTTGCACATAATAGGTTTGTACTAAAAGTACAAGTAACAAATTTTCCTGACGTGTGCGTAAAATACTATAAATGTCGTCTATTAAGTGTGGGCATGATCGAAAGTTGTATTGGCATTGATAAGATGACAATGCACCCTATTATCACTGAAAATTGGCCGATGCGAAAGATATTTTAGATATTTAAGTACCCCGCAAGCCACCGCTACGGTGTGTGGCAGAGGGTGAATATACAAAAGAGTAATTTTGACCCGAATATGATCTTACCGCGGTCGGACAATGTTATTCTCATCCCTTATCGATTCTGGAAAAAATAACATCTTAAATCTTTAAAGGGGCACCCTTCAAATTTCTGCAAGAGGTTTCAGTTGTAATTTAACCTTCTCTCCGTGAGTGGTTCCCAGCTTCTGTAATGTCTGGGTTCAATACTAAGGTTATAATAACAACGTTTTACAAATCTAGTTCTTCCACGTTGCACGTGACCAAAATATCCAATCAAACCAACTTCGTGAGGATCCCAAATCTGGTAACATATTCTAAATGAGGCCTAACTAGCGAAATAAATCAAAAGAGAGATGGTACTTTTTTCCACACTTTATTATTTAAAGTCGACCGGTTTCGTCGCATAGGCGACATCATCAGGTGTCTTTATCGTCGTCGACTTTAAATAATAAAGTGTGGAAAAAAGTACCATCTCTCTTTTGGTTTATTAGAATGGATTTCCACAAAGTGAAGCCTGAAACCACCGAGTTTATAATAACTAGCGAAAGATTTCTCTTTGATATTTTGAGCACATTTACCCAGTACTCATCTAATTAATCCTAATTTTTTCTTAGTATGTCCACATTCACCGTATGTGTTTCACCCAGGAGGGTACGTGAATGAGTGTAACGCCTAGGTATTTAATTGAGTGTACACATTCCATTTCGGTGTTCCCAATACAGTATGCGTTCGGGAGGGAATTGTACTTTCTCCAAAGATTTATGACTATGCACTTTCTTAAAGTCTAATTGTCAGATGTCGCTAGCATTGTATAGCATTAAGGTCATCTGATAAAGATGCTGTGTCCTTAGTATTAGTGATATAGCGGTAAACCACTGTATCATCGGCAAATCAACGTATCTTACTGGTGATCACGGAGTCAATGTTGCTAATAAAAAGTAGGAATAAAAGAGCTCTCTGGAGAACACCTGAGGTAACACTAACTGCGTATGAGCTTACTCGGCCTCTAGGTATGACTACTCTTTGTACCCGAATATGCAAACGGTTTTTTATCGGACGTAGAACATTTTTATCCATGGTGTACTTCTAGTTTTGTGAGTAATGTTTCATAAACAATTTTGTCGAAAGCTTTCTAAAAATCTACAAAACCGCATCTGATAAAAAAGATCTGTGCTTAACTCGGCTCGAAGAAATTGTCAGACGACCAAAAGTAGAGGCGATAGTCTGCTTGCGAAGACCTTCTGCAACGCTACGCGACGGTTTTGCAACCCCCTTACAGTTCTCACTTGGCACTAGTAGACTATTTCCTATTCCCAAAGTGAAATCCCCCCTCAAAGGAAACCACCATGGGATTGTGAGTAACGCTTAAAAAGCTTGAACGCTTACCCTCAAGGACCTTCCGGAACCCGCCTACCAGAGAGCCTTCGATTCGTGGAAAAGCTGCTGGCAAAAGTGTCCCGGCGCTCAAGGGATGTACTTTGACCAATTTAGAGACATTGCGGCAATATCTAACATAAATCTGTTTTTTCCGAAATTGTTCTCGAAACATTTTTTACAAACCATGTATGGCTGTTAATTTGTGAGCAAAATGATGCGGTGAATGAAATTATGCTGGTAACTTCAAAAGTGTCACCTGCTCCGGAAATTATTCTGAAAAAGGATTAGACTAAAAAATAGACACACGTAGGCACCGCATTTTCAGTTTCATTACACTTGGCAGACTTAATTTCAGAAAACGTGTAAAAGAAAGTATTCTCACCATGCCTTGTTTCATTACATAAAAACTTAGGTGGATTGCGTTATTCGCTTACATAGATAAAAATTTTTGATTAGATAAATTTTAATATTCTGAATTAGTATTGGAATTCTCCAGGAATATTTGTGCACAACTTAATAAACATATTAACACTCTTGAAATTCGGAATATATTTACCGGTAAGAATGCAACTCCATCGTTTTTTATTTTATCATCTATTTTTCAAGTATCCAAATGAGTATACATGGTTCGTCCGGAAAATAAGTGTACTGAGCTCAGGAAAAAAAATATTACACTTTTACATATCTTAAGCTAATATTCCTCAAAATAGGACCCTTGTGAGTCGATACACTTGTTCTAGCGGCGTTCCCATTCCTGGAACGCTCCCGCGAAGGCATCATCGAGAACCTCTCGAAGACACGTCGTCACGGCCTCTTTGACGGCGTCCAAACTCCCGTATCGCGTTCCTTTCAAACTCCTCTTTATCTTCGGGAACAGAAAGAAGTCCGGTGGTGCCAAGTCCGGGCCGTAGGGCGGGTGCGGCAGCGTTGCCACGCCGTGCTTGGCCAAGAAGTCCGACACGACAAGTGCGGTGTGAGACGGCGCATTGTCGTGACGCAGCCGCCAGATGTTTTTGATCGCTGGCCGGACGCGGGCGACTCGTTTTCGAAGACTGTCGAGCACTTGGATGTAAAATGCAGCATTTACAGTTTGTCGTTCAAGTACAAATTCGTAGTGAACGACTCTCCTTTTGTCAAAAAACCGGAAAAAATCAGTACACTTATCTTCCGGACGAACCCTGTAGAGTTATCAAATATTGGTACATATTTATTAGATCTTTTTGAATTATTACAATTAATGAGTTAAAGAAACAAAGTGAGTTTTTATTGGTGCTACCATGAAAATGTCGATTTTTCTATTCTAAATAAAATTCATACCGCAATTCTTAAAACTCCAAAATATTCATCAGACCAACTTTTAGTCATGCGAAGTAGGATATCATTATTTAGGGATTCAGGCGGCACTGTTTTCATAATTATAAATTAATATCTCTATTTTTAAAATAATCGCAGACATGCCAACTCTCCCGATTTAAGCGGGAGACTCCCGATTTTTCCTTCTTACGTTCTTGATGAACTGTTCAAATTGTGTACTTAGCTTAACATGTTAATAAAGTGTGACATTCATTAAAAATTGGCAAAGTGTCATAAAGGGATTAAGGTGCCATGCAAATATTGTGGTAATTAAAAGTGATTACTTCGTGATACACTTCTAAAAATCTCCCGATTTTTCATTTTTGAAAGTTGGCATGTCCTCCCGATTTTTCATTTTTGAAAGTTGGCATGTCTGTCTCGATTAAATCGATATTATCAATTAATCTGTATTGAGTTGTTATTTTCCAGGTATATAAATACCTGTAAATAATGTGTATACACTCCTTCAGCTAGTCCTATTTTTGCGGACATGCCGTGTAAATTGGAATATACCGTAATTTCGGTGTGTCATTTCAGGAGTTAAGTAGACTTTTTTCTTTTGTTTCATATATTTTCGTTAATAATTTTTTTAATCTTGCAATTTCTTTTTTACATATATGTGTGTCTACACGTATTGACAGCCAATACCCATAATGAAAGATTGATCAGTCGGGGTTTTAAGTCACGTTTCTCGAATAGAAAATTTTAATCCAAAAATTAGAGCCAATACAATTTGAAAGAATAATTGTGGCGCAATATTCTCAATACATCTACATGTTTTTGTACAAAGTGTTGCGAAAATTTTGTAAAAAAATTGATTTATTTCAGATATTACTGCAATGCCTCAAAATTCGTCAAAATACATCCAATGAGCGTCGACAAAATTTTTCCAGCGGTTTTTCCACGAATTGAAGGCTCCCTCTCTCCCGGGGGGTTTCGAAGGTCCTTAAGGGTACGAGTTCAAATCTCTTTGAAGTTACTTAGGATCCCATGGTGTTGCCCTTTGAGGGAGGATTACATTTTTGGGAATCGAAAATAGTCTGCTGGTGCCAAGTCAGAACTGTTTTGAGGTTGGGAAATCGTCGCGAAGCGTTGCCGAAGATCTTCGCAAGCAGACCCTAGACTACTTTTGGTCGTCCTTGAAGACCTTCAGGAAGAGTTAGTGTAAACATTTCGCATCGCCAAATTTTCAGTGATAATATGTGTAGTGTCATTTTATCAATGCCAATACGATCTATGTTCATGCGCACTCATAACCGACGGTCTGCGTTCAGGAATTCATGCACACGTTCCAAATCTGTCAGCGGTTCTTGAGGCCGGGAAAAAATTGTTTCCACTACTTTTTATACAAACCTTGTATTTTTAAGAATTAATTAAATAATTGCTAAATTATTCGGCTTTCTGTCTCCTTTCTTTAGGCGATATTTGCATAAAAAGCTTACGATATAGGATAACTCTTTGCTATTGTTCTTGAAACTGTAGCATATTAAATTTCAAGTTCAAACAGTATCGACTTGTTATGACATATAATTTTTCAAACTCCCTTCATAGTGGGAGATTTTGTACTTTGAGCGACGATTTGCTTCCGGAACTAACAAACTTTCAAAGTAATATCCGAATTGTTTTTCCGATTAAAAGCCAGGTATACTATCTAGTCTGTCCCTCAAATATTTCATTTGGAACAAGTCTAAAGGAAAAATGTATTCCTTGTGAGCGGCAGTTGCCGCAAATCCTCTCCGCCGCAAGCATCTCCTTAGTCCCTCATTCGACCCCCCCCCCTCCTCTAGTCCCTCTTTAACCACGTCAGCACGCATCCAGCCCTCCTCCACTCTTACCGCCCTCGCCTCTGCAAAATCCACCTTTCATGCACTCCTCAAACGTTTTTGAAGCCGTTTTTAGGGCAAAGCTACGGGTCAGGAGCTCGTTATCGGTCCTAGAAAACGTTTGGCAAAGCACGTTGGTTACCGACTTCCGACCCCGAAATCGGTCACCTCGCCTTTCTCCGTCCCTCCCCTTCCCACGTCCGCTTCCACTCTTCCATCCACCTCTTTCCTCCACTCGGCCTGCTCTCTTTGCAAGGAACGTCGACTCACGTCCCACGGCCGTAGCCAGTTCTCGGTCCTTTGCCCAAGGGATTATGGAGATGTATCTGTCTCCTCTCTAATTTCATACAGAGGGATACGTTGCATGGGATTTAATGGGAAGAGTTTGCATCCCTGTGGTCTCGAGGTTTCAGTTCCATCGGGTGTTTTTTTGCATGGTACGAGCTTGAATATTTGTCCTTTTTCCCTCCGTCATAGAAAAAGTTACTCTGTGCCCTGGTTTTCCGCTATATCATATAGACAGTGGCTTATTCGTACGTTCGGTACTTAATGTTTCTCAGGTCGCTGACCGAATTATTAATGGAATACTACTCCAACGATTGGTCTGTGCGTTGGATTCAATAATTGTCCTACTCCAATTGTAGTCGGGAATTTCCAATATTGACTTGTGTTTTTTTAATTCTTTTTTGCATGCATTCCTAAAATAGAAGTTTTAATCACGTTCTTTTTTTTTGACAGTGTGTACGTATGTGCGTGGGTCTTTCAATAACCCTTTGGAATATATTGAAGTGATAGTGCTCGTAGTATCTATCGGTTTTGTTTGCTTTTAGTAAGGCTCATCTCTCACCAGACTGATTTTAATGTTTTGGATATGTCCATGACGTGGTTTCGTTTTCTTTTTTGATTGAAGCAAAAAACATTTGTTCATTTAGAAAATGAAAAAAAATAATTGTCTTGCGGCGATTAAACACTTGTGCTATTTAATAGGGTTAGCACCGAGAGAGATCAGCGCTGGAAAAATTGTATCCTACTAGAAGCAGATTGTATTTAAAAATGAAAAAAATCTACCCAAAATTATTTATTATTCCATTTTATCGTAAGGAATTATTGAAAAACCGACGTCTTTGTGTGTTAGTTAGGTTACTAATCTATTTTCCTGACTTACGAGTCGTTTTTACTGCTCTAAAAAAGGTGCACTAGTTCTTATTTCTCCTATTGCTACTTCCTGCATTAATCAATTTCTGTAACCCTCAACATGAGAGAATGACTTTACATAAACCAAACATAGTTATATAGGTATGCATGAAAAATTTAATCTCAAAAAAGCACCCTTCGACCGAATGTTATGTGGACCACACAATTATAAAAAATACGAGTAATTAAGTTAGTCCTTGATTAATTTCATGTATTTGGTGAACATCGGGATGGGAACTAGATTTTTAATGTAGCAATCCAGTCTCAAAGGAGGAGAGATCGTCAGCAGTAAATCCGAAGAGGGGGTTAGAGAGATAGCGAGGGGGAGACCCTTCCACTGGATCCTCACCCGCAGCAAGTTAATGATCAGTGCGTCATCAGTGACGGATTAACTGCCTTTGAGAAGGGAACACAACGTTTATCCGTGTACCACTCACGCTGCGAACCGCTGCGAAAATATATGCTGTACGTTTGGAGCATACACTCGTGGTTAGAAGTTCAGTCTGCCATTGAATTTCCCTAACAAACGTCAGACTAATTTAACTAGGACTCAAGTTTTACTCATGTTGTGGTATTTCTTTCACTACGGTCATTATTTGCGCCACACATCATTTCAAAGAAAATTATGTATTTTTCGTTCCATGTATATATTTTTGTAATTATTAGTTAATTTTTCATCTATAATTTTGTTAAAAAATGGAAGGATTTGATAAAGAACGGGAAGTGTGAGGAAGGAAAAATAACTCTTATACCTAAAACACTAATAAATATCAAAACATTCCAATGTGTTTGTCGGTATAACTTCGTTTTTATTTATCATTAAAATTATTTTATTTGAAATTTCATGCAGGTACCATAAACATAATCTGGTTATAAATGATTTAAGTACACTTAAAATATTTTTACGATACTGGTTGGGTTATTTATAGTTTTCGCCAACTGTTAAATTTGAGTTAGGTGACAACCAGGGTTCGGCTAGAACAAAAATATATATATATTTATTTATTTTAAATTTGTTTCTGATTAGATTTTCTATAAATTGATTTTAACTTTCAAACTGTTATGATCCCAGTTTTCTGATCCTTAAAATATCTGAAAAGGAACTGTATGGGTAAAAATAATTCTTTTATTTTCGTTTTTTTAACTCCAAGATAACCATTATAAGCTGAATGTTTTCCCTATTTAATCCCATTTTCTTGTTTCTTTTGCCATTTTTGTAGGATAATTTAAACGCAACTTTAACAGGGACCCTCTAACTCTTTTACAGAATTGATTCTTAATTTTAAATTTCAAGGTCTGATTTTCAATTTTCTAGAAAGGTTTCTATATTTTCAAGAAAATATTTTAAGCACAAATATCATTGGAATAGCAGTGGTAGAATGATAGTTTTACTGCTATTTGTAAACATACCAAACAAGACTATGAAATTTATAGTTATGCTAGCAAAGGTTGAATTTACCAATATTGATATTGTGCTATAATAATGAAAGGTAAATATTCTACAGGTATAGGGAGACTCTTTTGGAAGACATCATTAGCATAACGTCGTTACAGAATGGTCGATAACAGTAAATTTACGGCTCGTGTTCCTCGGCTAGACATTCAGAGTATGAGCTTTGAAATGTTTTTCTTTGTTGTTAATTATAATTCTAGGATTTTTTAAATAAAACATTTATTTAAGGTCATTCTCATAATCCTACCACCGTTATTTTCATTTCCATTTCTTGAACGAAGGGGTATTCGTGAGTTTAAAAATTTACGTTAGGTATTTGAAAAACAGCATTTGGAATTCTTTTTAGCCATCCAGTTCCTTTCAAGAGTCCTAATAGCCTTGCACACATTCGAGTCGTTCCTAGCACTCCACACGTAGCGTCAGCTTCCTCCTACACTCCACTCCCTCGTGCCTTCCGAAAATTTAATCTCGCCCAGAAAGCTGCCGCTACACTCTTCTCCTCCCCCGTTTCCTCCTCAACCTCACGCAACGCGGCGTTGAGAAATACGTCCCTTTTCCCAATTTAACCTCGAGAAAAGCATATGCATATGAAGAACCTGGCCCTGGCACCCACTCGCGTTCTCTGAGTCAGTGTGTGTGTGCGCGTGCTTGTGTGCGTGTGATGAGTATGTGTGCTTGCCCACGAAGTGAGCTTCGCGCGCGCTAATGGCCGTGCATAATTCGTCGGATGGGTTGGAAAGGGTAACGGGACGAAATGCCTCCGTTGCGATGTGGGGGTGGCGGAGAGAATGGAGTTGTGGAGGTGGCTGGTTGAGCCGTGTGCAAAGCTTGTTTCAGTACCTACGTGTGCGTGCTTGTACAGGGCGAGGGTCGGTAAAGAGAGGTTAGCGGGAGTTGGGTGTTGAACGTTACTTTAGAGAATGGGCCGAGATGGGGTTGGATAGGGTTGGTGAGGAGAGGTTGAACCTCGGTGCGACGACCTTCTGCCATCTTCCTTCTTCCCATTTTCCTCGTCCCCTTCCCCTCTCCCGCTCACCCGGCACCCCTACTCCATGGACTGGCGGAGGGGCGAGGAATTGTCGGCCCCTCCGGGAACCCCCGCCACTGCCGCCGAGTGTGGTCGCGGGACTCGGTTAAATGACGCGTGCCACGTGAACGCCGCCGCCGTTTGTGTTCGCGTGGGGGAGGGTTGGTGGAGGGAGGTGGATGGTAGGGGTGTTAGGGCATGGGGATTGTGTTTTTGGCAGCATGTGGGCTTAGCTCGTGGTTGCGAGTGTGTTGCCCCCAAGGCCTGCCGCCGGCACTCGGAGGGAGATACACTCTTGCGGGGGACTAAGAGGTGCTTTCAAGACCAGGGATTAAAATTTCGGGTCGCCACTTCTTGCTTTTCCGTAATTGTTTTTTATTTTGGTTTCTTTCCGTGAAACTCATGATGTTTATTTTGCTTGGCGTTGCCAAATTTACTTTAAAAATTTTTTCCTGTTAACACTGCGTTCGTTTCTTTTCATTTTTATTAAAAAAAGGAATATAATTCATTATATTTTGCACTAGAAATTGTATTATTTGTCGAAATGATTATTGGCAATGCTATTTGAAATATCGTAAGTCTTGCTAACGATCGTAAACTAACCAAACATTAACACTAGCTTGTCTATTCTCAGGAATAATGTCTTCATATGATTAACACTGATTTTCGTTCCTATTAATCCTAGTTTTATGCCTGTTAAAGCAGGTATTAATCAAACTTAAATGATATTATTTTGTTCAAGAAATAAATATTGAATATTATGCCATATGATATTACACCTTATTTGCCTGTATCTTCTCCTTCTTAAATATTATCTCCTATGGCTTATCAATATTTAAAAGGCAGTACATTGTTTAAGGTCAATACTTGATTAAATGAGTCTTCAAAGACATATAGCCGTTACGTTATTCCACAATATTTTAATTCACATATTAGTATTTAGCTAATAAGAGATAAACATTTTATAAAACACTATCAAATGAAGAAGCGAAAATCACCCTTATTTGTAGTGAATTACTATATAATAAGTCTTAAAAATCATTAACACCTGAGTTTTTAAGAGTGCCGGCCTAGAATGCGTATTGAATTAGACAAAAGTGATATCCTCTTCCTTTTTATTTTGTCACAATAGCACACTGACTTTTAAAGTAAGGTTAGACACCTACGGTTCGGTGCTGTTTCGTAGATTTGAATAAGAAGAAACAACATCCCGTTTGCCAACCTGTTGTCGTATTAAGGTTACAGGAAACCGGCATTCTCCCGAAGCAATTCCCTCTGCCACAGTGAGTTTGCTCCGTACTTCTGTACCTAGTTTCGTGGGTCTTCTTGAAGAGCCTAAGATGACCGTGACCCTTACACCCCACTGTGTGGATAGCTGAGTGCACGTTGCATGCTACATAAGTGAAGTATCAGAAGAAACCGACTAGTTCATGAGTTTACTGTGTGTAAGCGTATGTGATTCTTCAATTGCGTGCAGTAACTCCTGTTTGCCTGCATAAATTTCCTCCGGGTCGCCAACACATGGGAACTCCTTTGAGTACCCGTCTTATAGCGTTAACGTCCGGGAGGCAATGAAACCGAAAAAAATATTCATTTTCGTTATTCTTTTGATTTGTTAATTATTTCAAATATTTTACTTTGGTTTCTCGGCGTAATTTCTAAGAATAAATTCAGTAAAGTAATTGGATGAAAATTTGATAAGAATGATAACTCTACAGTTCGTATGATGATTTTTTTAACAAAGAAAAAGAGTTATAAGGCTGTAAAACATTCAAAGTGAGAATCTTTTACTTCCAAAATACAATTACTGCTTAATGTTAATGTTTAAAATCAGAAAACTGAACGCGCATGTTTTGCTTGACCTATAATAGTTTGAATAGGCCTTGGAATAGTTTGATTAATTTGCTAAACTCCTCATTTTTATATCTACAAGGTTTGTATTAAAATATCGGGGAAAGTTTCGGAGAAAATGATTTATTTCAGATATACGTAGCAAAAAAGGCTTAACGTTCTTACAGGTACATCCCGTGAGCGTCGAACCTTTACCAGCGGTTTTTCCAAGACTTGAAGGCTCCCTGTTAGGCGTATTTTTCGGAAGGTCCTTAAGGGTACACGTTCAAGCTTCTTTGACGGTACTTAGGGTCACCTGGTGGTGTTCTTTTGAGGAAGGATTTTAATTTAGATAATAGGAAATAATCTGCTGGTGCCAAGTCGAGTCTGTCCAAAAAGTCAGGGTCTTCTTCAACGCATTTCAGCCTCCGCGTTGAAGTCTTCGCAAGACTCGACTCTGCTTTTGGTCGTCCGTCAAGATCTTCGAGACAAATTTAGCGCGAATCTTTCGCATTACCAAATTTTTAGTGATAATATGTGCACTGTCATTTTATAAATGCCAATATGATTTTCAATCATGCACACACTTAACCTATGGTCTGAATTCTTGCTTACTTGCTCACTTCATGTTCATGTTGCACGATGGTCATCGGTTCTTGACGTCGACGACCGTCCAGCGTGGGGCCATCTTTGAATAGCTTGTGCAACTTAAAAACTGTAGTTTGTAACATGCTATCATCCTTGAACACTTGGCGTATCATGCCAAACGTCTTCGTACCTGATTCCCTAGTCCAACAATATGTCGAACGCAACACACTGTATTTTGCGCTGGAAAATGTCACTCTAAAGAGGTCCACTAAAAACACTGTCTAGCCTAAACGAACGCACGCAAACGATTGGCGCTTGGCGCATGTTGAAGTTCAGCACCTCCAACACTGAGCCTGCGCAACGTGAGGGCACTGCGACGTACAGTCACGTCAGAAAAAATTGTTTCCGATAGATTTAATACAATCCTTTTAATGGTGAAATAAAATATAATAAATTTCAGTATTATATGTTATGAATGTATATTATTATGTTTATCATTATATGGTTACATATATATCTTTGCATGCTGATTCGCCACATTTATATTTAGCCTAAAAATTGTTGTAGCTATCGGCATACTATTTTCTTGTGCATATTTAATGCAGCTTCAGTGATAAAAATAAGAGATGTTCAGTGTAGGTACAGATGATGAAACATTTAATTTGTATGCATTGCCTCGATTGACTGCTTCAAGTAAATACGGAAAACCTGTTGTGATTGAAAATGTTTTCAAAATTTCCAACGTGGATATTTGATGCCACGGAATAATGAACTTTACTTGGAGAATAAAATGTGAGAGTTAAGGTGGAAAAATGTCCGAAAATTTCTCATATCATTCTTTTTTGATTGATGTATTGCTGCCTTTTCATCCTGTTTAAGAAATACTATATAAAATCCACTAAAGATACTGGGTCACCTTCGACTTCTACTTGGCAGTTAAATTTCATTACCTCACTCTACTTATTAATATTCTTCGAGAACATTTCCAAGTTTATTTTAGAGCTTACGAAGAATGATATTCCTTAAACCCTTAAGTTAAGAGGAACTTTAACTCTTGATGACATATTTTCTCAGGATATAGAAGACAAATATGGGACTGAAAAGGGGATTATGGGATTATTATTTTTTTTTCATTTTCTCCTCTCTCTCTCTCTCTCCAAACGTCGCCTTTTGCTTCTAGCCACTTCTCCCACTCTTCACGTCTTCCCCGTTCTCTCAGACAGCTGTCAAAAGGCTCAATCCCTCGTTTTCTCTCTTAATTCACTGTTACGTCCCTGGTCTTGTCATTACCTCCGTTCGACAGTGCTAAGCTCGCCTTTCCCTCGCTCGTTCTCTATTCCCTTCTTGCTTTCAATATTTTTCTTTCCTTCTCTCTCTTCATCTCTTCCTTGACTTCCTCATTTTCTTTCACTGTCTCTCTCGTTCAGAGTCACTCAACTATTTTGGCATCTCTCCACCCAATCGAAGGAGTTTCACTTCCTTATGATTTTCAGATTCGTCCTCATTCTTTTTGCCACTCATTGCTCTCAGCACTCCACCCGCTTTTCAGCCTTCCCATCGTTCATTTTTTAGCTAGTAGCTCAAGGTCTTTATTCCGTCTCAGAACAGGATACCTTTTTCTTTCGGATGCTATCCAACAGGATGAACTTCTCATACTTTTAGCTAAAATCGTGGTCACGGGGAAGATGAAATGAATTTCACGAGAAATACGTTGTCAGTTTGCTTAGTGTTTTCTTTCTTCAAGTCACGCGGCTGCTCTAATCATGTTATACCATTTCCGAATTCAGAAATAACATTGCAAAGCCATTGAGCCTTTCGTGTTTCTTCGTCGATGCTGGCTGGGCCTACTATTCAAGTTTGGATATCAGATATGTAAATTAAGGTAAACGCGGGTTTAGATAGATATGATACATAAATTACGAGTAATATGAGCTAATTTCTGGATTTATTCTTTAGCAAACTGTGTAGTGCTAATAACCGTTATATTTTGGTTCCTAAATAGCAAAAAAATGCCTACTATGGAAAAATGTTTACTTAATAATAGTTTACATTGATTCAGGACCGTATCTACGTTCCTTGTATATTTAAATTAATAATAAGTATTTATTTTAAATATGGTATCTTTTAGCATTTTAATCTCAGTTTTCCTTCTTACTACTTTGATGTAATTGAAACTTTTTTGTGTCCCTTATTACTTCTGTTAGTATTTTATTATAATATTCATAAGGTTATGAGTTAGGATATTCATGTCTAACGAATGCGTTGAAAAATAAGTTTTTGCAATAAACCTTGTGATATCTAACAAAATAACGGCCATTCTCAACAAAAATCTTCAACCCCCACAATCTTTTGTTTGATAATTTGGATTAATCATATTTCATTGAGTTTCCACAATATTTATAGTCTTACCTGGCGTCATTTACTGCCTCTGTCATTGACTCAAACAATGCTAATTTTATGTTCACTGCATTCAGTCCCAAAGTGTTTTTTTACGAGAGCTCAAAATCGTCTTAAATCCCCATATCGTTACACTTCCCTGAGGTAAAACCATTGTTCCAGAAAATATACCAAGACATTTATAATTTTTAATCTGTCTAATTTAAAAGTTACTATTGTGTGAAAATGTTTCTGAATTTCGAAATTGTGATAATGACTTTCAAAGAAAGCTGAGTTTACTGCAAATCCTTTGTTCGGCGATGTAAAATAATTTTTACCTGGTATTTTGAACATGATTCAAGCAAATTTCATTTTCCTATGTTTTTAGTGCTTTAAATTTGGTCGTCGGATGTCTCATTTCACTCTAGCATTGCACTCAATATCAAAGGTCTTCCGTCAATTCCTCAACTTCCTGCTCCTCATACCATCCCACGCACGTACACACGGAAGAATTTTTGTGGACTTCACGGCCCCAATATTGAATTCTAAGCCCCTTGATGGGACTCTCATTGAGGGTCAAATCGTGGAGGTCGCTGGCATCTGGTCTTTTAAATCCTTCAACTAACCCGGCCTAAACATTTCACGATAAAAGAAGTTCTTATTGATCATTTTTCACATTGCGTAATCACTTTCCTCGCTACAATTGTTTACCTATCCCCTCGTCCCATCCTCACTTTCACCCCAAATTGCCTTCATTTTATTTCAACCGCTTATATCCTCATCTCCACCTGGTCCGAAGAAATACAGAACTATTCGATTCTTATTTCATAGCAGGACTCTGGTTTTCCTTACATAATTTACTTCTGCGCATTATATTTCTATTCAACGGACCACAGGTTTAACACATGGAATCCCAAAAGCACCTCTTTTTCCATTTAGTCTTGTCCCCGCGTCTTTGAGCGTACGCTGGCAGTCACTCCGTCGTCTTGAAGAATCTTTTAGAAGCCAGCACTTCACATTTAAAGGCGTTCATTTTGTTTTTTGTGTACTATTGCTCCCTATTCTGTCCACTAGTCGTCATTTGTATCGGTTAACGCTTATTTACAAAACGTAGAAAGAATTTTTTATTCGTAACTAATGAAATGCAGATTTTTTTCATTGATCCAGCAAAGAGATGTCGAACACTGAAATGAGAGATAAGCCTTCTCCAATTGTGGGCACCCAGGGATTTATTTAATTTATTCTTCAACAATTATTTATTCACACGATAAAATATTCGAGAGAATTATTTTCCCTTACTATATCGAGTGATTAAAAAATTGTTTTAAAATGTTTGTATAAAAAATATACTTTAAAGCAAATTTAAAATGGCCATGGTGTTACTAGAAGCCACAATGAAAAAGAAATGTCTGATTAATTATTGTATTTAGTAGAACTCATTTTAACTATTCCATGTGTTTTGCTACATCTAAAAGTCAAACAAATTAATACACTCTCGAGAGCAGATTAAGTTAACCGTGCTACTCACTTAGAACACTTGTTGTTTAGTCGGAATGAAAAGATATTTAATTCTCTGCTTATCGGAAGCATGGCCCATCTTTTACCAACACCTCTACCTAAAACTAGTCTTAAAGATTTAATTTTTAAGTCTTTTAGTCTTAAAGTTTTATTTAATTTAAAGTTGAATTTCGACGAAATCCTCACAACCGGAGGTATGGCTCACGTGAAGATGTCTAAATATATATTCTTACGCAAATTTAGGATAAAAAATACCCTCAATTGCCATCAAGTATATGGCAACCACGTTCTTTTCTGATTATTTTCCAGCTTATCTATTTATGAGAAAATCCATTGGCATCTCGCATTCAACCACTTAGTTAGATTCCCTTCAAATGAGAAAGAACAATGTTCCAGAGTGCCAGAGGCCATCTGAAACGATTCCTCGAATGACTGCTGTTTAAGTGAAGAGGATAAGGGCAAAGGAGAGCTCCAGCCACCCTCTCTCTCTTTCTTTCGCCAAAAGAAGCCAATCCCCTTCCCGACTTCACCCGCATGGCCTCCAATATCGCTTCGTAACCGGTTTCTCCGAGGGCTCCTCTTTCACCCGCCCGTCCGCCCTCAGCTCCACTCCCGCCATTCCACCACCTCCGCCGATGCCTCACTTGTAATTCTTTGATTCCCATCTCCGAATGCGATGACGCTTATCCCGATCCTCCTCCCGGAATACGAATCACCTCTTCTTTTTACGGCGCGTCGTTTCCACACGCCCGAAAACCCCTCTCTCTCTCTCTTCATCGGTTTATTTTCTTCTTTCATTTCCTTGGCCGTGGAACTGCATTTTTACACGTCCCCTCTCCTTTTTTGTTCCTTCCAAACGCGATGAAGTAAAACGGTAGGGGAGGCTCGAGCCATTGTGCGCTCATTTTGGAGAAACGTCCGGCGATAGCAGGAGCAGCGGGCAAGCACCCGGCGTAAAATTAAGCAGGAGGCCGTTGAAATCGTCGACGCTCCGTGTAAAAACGGTTCTTTCGTCCCCAGTAAATATAATTGTTAATGCGGTGGGTTCCTTTATGCTTCTCTCTTCGGAGTGTGGGTATATTTAAATGAGGTTCTCCAAATTCCCCTAACACAATTGAAATTAGATTTGACTTCAACTCCCTAATTTTGCCCAAGGAACCGAATAATCTCTTGAGACGGCCATCCAATGGAATGGTTTCCACGGGGAGGCGTTGCTTTTATTTTCCTTGAAATAATATTTCCATTCGAGATTTACAATTGGTGTTAAAATTCTGCAGTTGGGACTCCCAACTTAAAATTTTAGTATTTCGTTATGCGTACTCATATATTTACAGCGAGATCACCGCGCCTTTTCCTCGTGAGTAACATTTTTGTAATTTATTAATTGAAATAACCTAAATATACTATTTTTAAAATAACCCATCCTTTATTTGTTGAAATAAAATCTTATTTCATGCTGAGATTTTGTTTTATGCTGCAATATTTTATTTAAACGAAGGATTATACTATATGTATATATATATATATATGTTTATTTATACACGAATATAAAATATATATACGATTATATATATATATATATATATATATATATATATATATATATATATATATATATACATTCAAATGGAAATAGATATTTGGAAAGGGGGATATGAGCACACACAAAGGACGAGCATAGGTGAGGTGGGGAAGGTGGAATTGAGCAGATCACAAGGGTAAAAATATTTCCTTATATCGATTTCCATGCGAATGGATGTGTGCTCGCCACATGGCAGGATATAAGGAAATATTTTTACACTTGTGATCTGCTCAATTCCACCTTTCCCGCCTCACCTGTGTGCGTTCTTTATGTATGTTCTTTTTTCTTCAAAATCTGAATATTTAAGCTCAAGTAAAATTTAAGTAAAAGCCTAATTATTGGTTATACGAAGATTTAAAAATGTCAGTATTGTGTTAAAATAAGATGAAATAGAAACTATCATGCAATGGGAAAGCAAAATCTGGTGAATTTTGTGTAATATATACTTAATCACTGTATCGAATATGAGTTATGTTAGAATTAGTCAAATGTAATGAATACGCGCATTAATTTTAAATGTATTCATAAAGCCATACTCATAACCTGATATATAACTTAGTGTAATATATACGTTTATAACATTACAATGAAATAATTGAGGAAATAAATTTACCAAGGTTTAAATTATACCATAGTTAATATGTTGATTTTAATTTATTAAGGCACTTCCTGGAAATGTTTTAACTAAATATCTCGATTTTAAACAGGTAAACCTAAACTTGAAATTTGAACCGGATTACCCGATAATGAGCGTTGGCTTCTTCCTTTGGGCATGCCGATAATTCCGATCCGCCGTCGGTGACATTCAGACCCGACCCTACTTTCCGTCTCCTCTTCTCCTGAACCAGTCAAGCTTCACAAGCTTGGATCTGGATCCGAGCAAGAAGTTACAAAGGACTACCGCAGAGGAGCGCCACCGGCTACGTCCTCTTCCTTTGAGCATACTTTGTTCACGTATCATACCGTGCATGCGCAATTAACGTTAACGGAGGCTTCATAGCACTAGAATGCTTCCATGAAGCCTCGTCTATATCCTATTGATTATTGAGGTAAATGGATCGATGTACGATACTACATATTTGTACTACCTTGCTATTTTATCCCGAATAGAACCACAATACCTCGGATAGTTCTTCAAAATTTTCCGTGGAATAATTCTTTGAGCGTCTCCGAGTTTAAAATTTTATGTGCAATTCTTTTTAAAAAATAATCTAATTCATTAAATAACTCACCTCCACAAAGGAAAAGATTATTTCTTTCTCCAGTCCACATTATACTATTGAAAGGGGAAAAGCATTTTCTCCTGGTGATTTAATGCTGAACACAGAGCAAATCCCAATGGAGAGTCGGAGCTTTCTCGTTAATTAGCAGACGCGCCATCCATCATTCTCATATTACGCTTGGCAGAATGCCGTAATTTAGCATGTCCTTCCCTTGCCGCATCTTAATTCTCAGCTCAGCAAAATCTCAAACCACGATTCATATTGAATACATTTAATTTAACATTACCGTTTTTTATTGCCATTTCATCTACTTCCAATGGAGTTCTAACACAAATGAGTCCCGTCTGAAAATAATTCGTGTCCGCGTTTTCTGTTTTCATACACTTAATAGCTAATTAATAATCAACGTTTACACAAAATGGAAACAAATATATTCGCTCCTAAACAAACATTTCATCATAAAATTATTCAATTTGTCCAAGAAAACAGTTTTAACTGTGGGATACAAGGAATGCGTGGGTCAAATTTAGAGTAGTAACCATTTCAACAGTAACAGTCTTACATACACAAAGGGGCGAAACCATATTTCTTTTCTTGGAATATGATGATACTTAACCTGTAAAATGAAATGTGTCGCGAATTACGATTTATAATTGAAGTGAAAACATTTCAAACGACGTTTTCCGAGATTTCGCGAAAGAAGAGAACCCGTCTTCATAAAAGCACGGTAGGTTAGTGTGAAAGAAGCTAATCCTTCTTCCTGGAATAATAATAATAATTATTATTATTCGGGCGAGATTGAGACTTTGAGGCAGTCCCTTCTTTCATCTAACCCATCGTAAATACATTCAAATGAAATATAGTTCATCTACATCTACATAAATACCCTGTGAGCCACCAAAAAAGGTTTGTGGCAGGGGGTGTAGCACCATGGTAGCACGATAGAACAACAAGGTAGCACCGAGGGAAGGGTAAGGGATGAGGGGGTTGGGGTTATCAAATAGGTGAAGAAAGGTGGGGGGAACCTGTAAGAAAAAAATATATATATATATAAATATTTGTATTATATATACATATATTTATACATATAGAAACATATCCTCGCGCAGTCCCTAACCTGTACGTTAATACTTATTGTAATGAACTAACTCCTGGGGAATTTCGGCTACAAGCATTCTGGTCCCTTATCGTTCTTGGAAAAAATGACATTTTAAACCTGTCAGTCTTGCAGTCTATCTCTCTAGTCTCATATTCGTGATCCCTTCGACCGTAATGCGTTGGGGTTCGTATTATATCCTTGATATCATCGGAAAAGGGTCCATCTTTAAATATTTTTAATAAGTTTAATTATATTGTAAACGCCGCTGTGTAAGAGAATCCCAACGTAAATTGTCTAGCAAAGTGGATACGCTGCTGCGTTGGTCATAACAATGTTTGACAAATCTAGCCCCATTCCGCTGAACTCGATCTAATTCCGAAATCAAATTTATATTATGAGGATCCTATATTCTGGCAGTATACTCTAGGTTGGGCCTGACCAAGGAAAGGAAACATTGTTCTTTCACTTTTTCGTCGCATTTACCTAGCACTCTTTTCACAAATCCCAATTTTTTATTAGCACGACCGCATATTTCTCGTATGTGTTTTCCCCAGGACAGATCGTGAGTAATTGTTACACCCAAGTATTTAAAGGAATCTACCCTCACGATTTTGGTTTGTTTCAATTTGTAACTATAAGGGAAGGAATTACTCTTTTCCCAAAAATGTATTACTACGCATTTAAAAAAATTTAATTCCCATTGCCATGTATCGCACCAATTTTGAATTGCATCTAGGTTGTTGGCTAACACGACTCTGTCTTCGTGACTTCGAATGTCCCCATAAATTACTGCATCATCGGCCAAAGACGGAGCTTGCTATTAACTACGGTACTGAGGTCATTTATGTAAATAGGGAATAGGAGGGGGCCTATGACCATTTCTTGTGGTACACCCGACGTGAACTTGAGAGTATCGGATGATACACCGTCCAGGACGACTGTTTGGACACGTTCACTTAAGCATTGTTTAATCCAGTTAATAATACTCTCGTGTATTCCATAAGTTTCCAATTTCGCGAGTAATTTCCAATGAGGGACTTTATCGAATGCTTTCTTAAAATCTAGGAATATCGCATCAACTGGAATATTACTTTCACCGGAGTTCAATATATCATTTGCAAAAAGTGCGAGTTGAGTTTCGTAGGATCTACCCTTACGGAACCCGTGTTAGTTATTAATCAATAAATCTTGGCTATCGAGGTGCCTCATTATGGAACTAACAATGATGTGTTCAAGAATCTTACAGGAAATGGAAGTGAGCGATATTGGCCTATAATTACTGGGGTCCTCCCAGTCTCCGTTTTTAAATATGGGTGTTACCGAAGCTACCTTCCAGTCGTTTGGCACGCTTTCTTCTACGAATGATTTCTTAAATATTATATCAAGGTAAGGGGCAATTTCAGCCGACAGTTCTCTATACACACCGCGCCGGTGTCTCATCAGGTCCCGGAGACTTGTTGGGGTCTATGTTTTTAAGGAGTAATTCTATTCCGCAGGTGGAAAAATTGATTGCTTGCATTGACTGCGGAAATTACAATTACATTTCACATTTACAATCACAATTACATTTCTCTGGTACATAATATAAAAAATAACTAGATAATTTCGATCAATCGATTCGCAATGAATATGCATGAAGACAAAGAGCATTGAAAGTTATGCTAAGTTATGGGGAAAACGTAAGGAATTAGGCGTTTACCCTTGAAGAAAAAAACCCCTGCAGGGAAACACCCACACATGAAGGGGAGTGTGAATAGCCGGCTAAAACTTACAGATATATAATGCTAAAGTTATAATTTATCAAATTAAAAGGAAATATAGTAAAAATAAAGCAATGCATGGAAAAAAGTGAATAAACAAAAGGGGAACTGATATACACCTATAAATGTGGAGAAAATTAATTAAAATTAAATTAATGATTAATAATATAGAAGTAATAAATATTAAAGGAAAAATATTACCAAAGCACGTATTTTATATTAATAAAAATAATCTTTTTATACTATAACTAATCATTAGAAGTGAGATTTCAATAGGAATATTAATACTTGAAGTGGATATCGGACTAATAGCTGTGTGAATATGATGTGACCGTGAGCTACCTCTTTAAGTGTTTCATTGCAATTCTGCTGTGAATGGTGAAATGTTCTTTTAAATGATTCAATTGAAGGATCTTCAGCCTAGGGTGGACTGAGTTAGTTCCACTCGCAGCAAGCAGTAACAGTAAATGATTTATTGTAGGTGACCCTTCCAAGCTGCGCTATAACCAGGTTTTTATTCCCTGGTATGTTTGTTGGAATGTGTAATTATCAAACACCAACTGAAAGAGTTAGCAGGTTCAATGAGTGTCTTAGCAGTGCCCTAAAAAAATTGCCGCCAGTTTTAATCTTGGCAGAGAAAATCCAATTTTAAAACCAGCGACTTAAAAAACACGAGTCACTTCGATACAGTAAAAATGTTTTGTATAACAGGGACTTTTAATTTCATCTGTATTCTTTACCATCATCTTTAAAATATAAGATTTCAGGAAATTACATTTTTTTAAGGTAAAATTTGATCTTATCCTTTCACTGTTATCTTCGGAAATCTGTTCATCGATCAATTTCCTGTTTAAGTTAGACTCACTCATCTTCCAGCAAAAACTGTGTAAGACGCTGAACTAGTGGCAGCTGGTTTAACCAGGCATAGCGCGCCGTGAATTTATACTGTCCGCATTACATGAATGTGTCTCCAGCTGCATAACGACTAAAATATTTTTTCTTTTTATATTGCCAATGCAAAATTTTAAACTACAAAGGAATGTATGCCTGCTGAGTGATACATGGTGTCACCAGACAATACAACCATTCAATTTTCAAATATAATACGGGTCAGACTTCTTCAGGTCAAACTGAAAAGACAGAGAGCTTAAACTATCTTAAATGTGTGTCCTTTAGTGTTTTCTAGGCATATTATTGTCTCCTGTTGCGCTGTACAAGTGTAATATGTATGGCATGTGAATGTGTGTGTGTATGTATACACACACACACACACACAGGGTGAGACAGAATGGCCTCCATAGTTTCAAAAAATATCAGCGGAGGGGGAGTAGTGGCGCTAGGAAACGACGCCATTTTCAGTAGTTACCATGCAGTCAGTAGTCTGGTGAGCGTCGAGGCCTTGTCGTAGAAACGTTCTTTAAGAATAATAATAGCGGGGTGGCGACGCAGAGGGAGCTGTGGTCTAGCTATGATGCGCATTTTTACCACTCTGGCTCAGTAAATAAGCAAAAGTTTTGGCACGGGGTGACTGACAACCTTCGCGAACTTGACCCAAGACCTCTTCATTGCCCCAAAGTGACAATTTAGGGCGCTGTCTCCTCCAAAGGCATATTGGGCCTTACTTTTTTGAATTTTGAGGTTCAACTGTTACTGTAAACTTTGTGCTTTATTGAGAGATGCTGGAGAACTTTACTCTACAAAATGGAATATTATGGCGCGAAAATTACACAGAAATTGTACAAAGACACCCAGTTTCAACAGGATGGAGCCACGGCTTATATCGCCCGTCGTTCACACCAAATCCTGCAAGGACAATCTCCTTACGAGGAGATGTTCCAGGGCCCTCCCTAGCTCCTCGAATTTGGACCCATGTTGTATTTTTTCTTTGGGGATATCTCAAAGCTGAGGTTTACAAAGTTCGACCAAGGCCCTTGGAAGCTCTTAAAGAGGGAAAATACAGATGTCATCGCTGGAATGACGCAAGATTTGCTGAGAAGAGTTTTTGCAAACTTTTTTAAACAACTCAGCATGTGCATCGCTTACTAAGTTCGTCACCTGGATGAAATAATTTTCAAAACCTGATAAAATATAACACTGGATCTAGTTTTCAGGAATAACCTTTTTTAATTACCTTGTTTGTATTTTTACAATATAATTTTATAATACAATAAATTCCTTATTTTCTTGTATCATAAGCAACTGCCGCAAAACCTGCGTACGAACGTATTGCTATCATAGTTATCAGTCTTCACTGAACCCAGTGGGCAACACCACGTATCATGTCTTGTGACTGTTACGTGACAATGCACCTAATAAAATTTTTAATTATTCTGATAGTGTTCTAAATGCTATTTGACGACCTTCCCTCAAAACTACATAGGAGGTGTTAAATATTTAATTCCATAGAGCAGTTATTGGAATCCACCTTCGTTCTCTTTCAACATTTAAAACCGTTTCTGGCTGTTTATACGGAATTGAATGTTATCAATAAGTTCCGTGTATTATTACTCGCGATTCGTGTGACGATTGTTTTCAGTGGAAAGCGAAATTTTAATTAAGAGTATTGCTTGAAACGTGAACAAGAAATCTCCGAATAAAAATTTGATGGTGACTCTTCATTGAACAGCGCTTGTAGTAAAAGATGGACTGTCCAATTATCATATTCGTTTTTCGTGTGAAGTATGAAGTGCTTCAACACTTAATCCCAAATATGAATTGCTTTTTTATTATTAAAATCAATTCTAATTTAGGTGTTATCTCATTCCATTGCACTTCAGATTAGGGATGTCAGCTAAAGTTTCTACAATTCCAGTTATTTCTAGGAATTCAGGATTCTGCAACTCTGGCGTGTAACACGAGAGTTTAAATACAACTAAGAGACCGAACGGTAAAGTGCTTTTGTATGGACCAGTATGCATCCTTGCATTCACTCGTTTGGGGCCTAAGAGTCTCGGTGAGCCCGGTAGGGCTCGGGTAGCGAAGGGAAAAAGGAGCCGGCCTTCAGGAGGTTCTCACTGCAGCCTGGTGTTAACATCAAACCGGACTTCCGTCCCGCGGGAATCGGGAGAAGAGGAATGGACCCAACGGGAAGCTCCAATTTGAGATGGAGTGTAGGAGGGACGGGGAGGCGAGAGGGGTGTGCCCGGGGGTTGGCAGGAGGGAGGTGAGAAGGATAAAGAGAAGTGACGTGAGCTGGGGCCTCGAGGGACTTTGCCGCCTTGCTTAGGTGTTTCGCCGTAGTTACATGCCATACAGCGGGAGGAGTAAGTGGTGTAACCTAAGCCAACTAGATCTTGGAGATGGGGACTCTAGACTTCCTAATGAAAACTATTTCGAGTATTAAAGGAACTAAATGGGAAATTAATAATGGTGAAATTTGTGCGAGAGGTCGCATTCCCTAAACTAGTAAGAATACTTTTGGAGATGAAACAAGAGTATATTGTATTCAGTACAATTTCGTTTGGTTTGCGAATTCGTAAATGTATTAGTTTGAATTAAGGATGAATTATGGGGAATGAAATAATTTACTGTCATTAACTGAATGAAAATGATATTTATCTGAATTATTATGCCTCGAGTTGGTATTTTTTAGAAAAAATCATTGTAAATTAAAAGAATCGTAGAAAAAGCGGGATTTAATAACAATATAAATAAGAAGGTTTTCATAAAGGAAAAAAATAAATACAGTCGGAAGTCAGTTTCATAAATTCAAATTGATGTTGTTTTTAAACAAGTGGGTATGCTGTCATCTGAACGTATCTGAGCTTTCATCAATTTCTCAAGTTAATAGTAATCGGAATTGTGATTATAAAATGATTGGCATCAATCTTGGCGTCATAAAAAGAGTATCTAAGATCCTTTGTTTATGTTGGGACTAATAAAATCCTAATTTATCATTATCAACATTCAGTGAAAATTTTATTCAATGTTTTTGGCTAATATTAGGTGATACTGAAACATTTTTGTATTCCCTCGGTCCAAGTGAAATGTGTGAGTACAGCTCAATTTGTTAAGTCCTTAGCTGTGTGAAAATGTGCGAGGGGGGCAGTTCCTTTACGCATGACGAATACCTAGGTAGTCAGAGTAAATAGAAAATGGCAACGCTGGAGTATTTATAAAGGCCTGCCGTGAAGATATCATCTACGATGTAACGTGGTCCCTTCCCTACGTAGGTCAGCATGTAGTAGCGTTATGCCTACTGCACAACCACCACCTGGACGGAGTAAATGTTGTCCAAAAAAATGACGCAACCTTGGTATCACAATTAAGCTTTTGTAAATGATGTATACCAAACAAAATTTCCGTTTAATCATGTATATGATAATGTTGACTACATATTTCTAAAGTTTTATTCGAAGCAGCAATTGATCATTTACTTATTATTAATTTGAATAAATATATTTACAATGAAAATTTGTAGTCGAATGTACGTCTAAAACGTGTAGTAAGCAAATTACATTCAATAAATATACTATGACGAACTATGTTTTGAAATATTTATACATTGCATTAACATAGTTTGAAATATTTTCATGTAATTTTAGATTAGAGTAAATACGAGTATATTAATCCTCAAGAGCACTACGCACGGAAATCAAAGCAGCAAATATTCTGAAACGAAAGTATCTGAATAATTTAATGACATATTTATTGCAAATATGTATTTCTATTTTATTGAAGTTAAAGCCTTCCAGTTACTATAATAATTAGGTTTTCTTGCCCTTTATCGCATTAAAATCGCTCCAATCTACCACATAAGATTTGAAAAATCACGCTCGTAACTAATTTATGAGTTTGTAACGGTCATTATGGCAGAGTACTATATTTCCATTTTCCTCGATCTTTCTTCCCAACAACTGTGCTGCTGTTCCTAAAAAATCAGTTCCGTTGATTTTGTTGTAGACTGTGGCCGTAGGCATGAATTAAATCAATGAATATTTTTATTAAAGCTAAAACTCTAAATGTAATCTCGTGAAAACCTCTTTACAGAATATAACATCAATACCTGTTTTGGTTAAGTTCCTGTTGAAGCTGTGTCATTCCATCTGAGATTTTGAACTACTGTTCTGAAATGACACATATATTTTGATTTTTAAGAATTTATTTCTGGTTCTTTGGTTTGGGCTACAGAACATTAATGATTCAATGCAAATCTTAAATTTTTTACTAAATTAAAAAAAATTGAACTTTTTTCTAAGAATAAAGAAAATTGGTTTGTGTGTGTATACATACACAAAATTATATTTATATTTCTATATAATTTATATTTGTAACTTACGTGAAATTCTCACGCATGTGAATAATAATGTGTGTCAAGTTAGCGTGTATCACTTTCGAAAATTCTAATATATATATATATATATATATATATATATATATATATATATATATATATATATATATATATATATATATATGACGACGACCGAGCCGTCGAAACATACTGTGTCCTTCCTTTATGTTTCTGTGTGTTGAATATTTTGTATTCTTATAAAAACATGTATTTTTATATGCATATATGTATCTATATATGCACATAATTATACATACATACATGCACAGAGACACACACTCCTTAAATTATTGATTGTTTTGGTTTGAAAAAACTTCAAAGTTTCAACAAAATAATGAGGTTGGTATATATGATTTAACTGGGTTATTAAATTCCTTTGGGTCAAAGGACGAAATAAGCTCCATTAAGACGCTTTGCTGCCATGCAACTGATATGCCATTTGAACATGAATGCATCCCGAATAGTCCAAGATGTTATCATCCGCGGGCGGGCTCTCGGGGTGGGGAAGCGGAGGGCCCCTTTAGTGCTTCGCCATTGTTCGGACAGGACGTCCGGGCAGTCGTCTCGCGGCCCAGTTGTGAAAGAAAGGCAGCGCGAGAGGCTGAAGGGGAGTAACGGAGAAAGGCAATCCTGGCGAGGAGGGGGAGAGGACCGAGTCCGGGACAAAAGAAGGAAGGCAGGAAGGAGGAGAGACAGGGAAGACTGAGTCTGAGAATGGCGAGAAGAGACTTTTCATTCTTTCCTCCCACCCAATCCAATACTCCTTTAAAGGCTCCCCTTTCACCCCATTCCACACTTTATGAGCCTCAAACCAACGCTCTCTCCTCCTGGCGTGCCGCTATAGTTTTCCAGCCCATTGTGAAACTTTCCTAACCATTCACATTTCATTAATAAAGCGAGAGGTAAGGGGAGATGGAGCCCGTGGACTCATTCCTTACCCGCTCTTGTCATCCCCCTCGACGATGCTCAGCTTTCCTCCACCCTCCGACTCCCTGAACAGGAGCCACCGCCTCCTTCTCCCTCGTCATCCCTCATTCTTACCTCCACCCGCACTCTCTCTCACACACACCTTTCCGAAAACTCCCCGCCAATGCTGTCCCAAGAAACTCTGCCTCTAAGCCCCATCGTCTCCCGCACTGCCCCCTTTGTTCCTCCATCTGCATCTCTCTCCAGACCTCCCTCCATCAGCGCAGCCGCCAAGGAAACTGCCACCCCAATCCGTCCTCCCCTCTCCCACGCCCTCCGCCCCTCATCCCGCCCGCGAGAAACTTCAGGGACCTCGCGCTCTCTCTTTCCAACTCCCGCGACGAGCGAATCTCCCTTTGTCTTCCCCCTGCCCTGCTCCCTCCGCACCCCGCGACTCTACTCCTCCCCGGTGCCATTTGCCCGCCGTTTCCTCCCTTCTACCGTACCCCCACCCACAAGGGTAGTCCCGTCTCCTTCCCTCCTCCGCCTCCCCATCCCACCAACACCACTCCATCCTTCTTCTGCCCTTCATCTTCGTCGCGAAAGGAGTCATTTGAGATTTGTGTGGGTGGGAGGGTGCTAGGGGGGTGAAGGGGGGGTTGACGGCATGAAAATAAGGCATCCAAGTGGGGTTTTCCGGTGTTCGAGGGCTTCAACTCACGCCCTCTCCCCTGCCGAGGACCGTTCCCATGAAATAGACGGGAAGGACGGAGAGAAAAAAGAGGTGGGTGGAAAGGGGGAAGGAAAGGATTGGTGGAGTGGGGAGGTTGGCGAGATTGGATGTATTTTTGCGGAAAGCGTGGAGAGATGGGGGCGGGGGGAGGAAGGTTTCGAGAGAAAATAATTCATGCTCCCTTTCTCTCTCCCCTTCTCATTCGTGTACATGTACTATCCGTTCCCCTATCAGCACGCTTCCCCCTCCTTTCCTGACGTTTTTTCGCTCATGACCACCCCCATTCCTCTTCCAATTCCCTTCTTACTGCCAATTTATTTCTCGCTTACTCTCCCACCGGATTTCTTTCATTCCTTCCGCAATCTTCGACCTGCCGCCCCTCCTGAGGGTGAAAGGAATAAAGATCGGGAGGTCAGTTTTTCAAGGGCGACGCCCTCGCGACTTTTGTTGAACGCCAAGCGGATTCTGGATGCCGTCTCTTCTTCATTTTCTTCTTTTTTATGCATGGTCACCCTCCCCCGTCTACGTTCTAGTAATCATTTAAACATTATCTCACACGGAAAGGCAATAGTCTGTAAAGTCATTTTTAAAATCTTTTTCTAAATGTCTTCGTAAACCTTTTTGGGACTACTAATGTCTATCTAAACCATTTGAAAGTTAACAAACTCAATTCTATTGCTCGAACCGTCCATTTTATTTTAGCCAATTCCTTGATATTTGTTTTCTAAACTAGTGCATTTACGAAATAATCATATAATTAGTTTATCTTGTGACAGAAAACCTGCCGTCCATTTGATCATCGAACTTGATTTGGTTTATCTTATACACCCACTTTATTCCGGTATATCTTAAAACAGTTTCTGGCGTAACTTGGTGGAAAATCTTCATATTGACATTTGAAAATTAAACAACTTGGCTTTTCCAATTAAAATATTTAGAATTCCTTCAGCACATGAATTACGGAGAAGATGTTTTGACCAACGATTTTCTTTACTCTTCACGTCCCCCGTTATTGTTTTATCCCTCACCCCCTGCCAACTAACCTTAAACCAAGTAAAACTTTTTCAACAATGTAGCAACCCTCCCAGCCCGCTACTGAGTCACATGACTAGTTATTTAGTGCCGTTCTACCCGTTCACGATAATCATCCCCCTAATCCTCTGCCAACTAATCCGACGTCAGACGGGCTTTTTGCAATATTGTATTGACCCCCATCCTCCCAGTCTGCTAATTTGTCAATATTACCAATCCTTCTTCTCCGCCTCAAACCATAGACTTTTAGCCACCTTCTTCCTAGCTCAACCAAGCCTTTCTTTCCTACCTCCTCTTCTCCTCCGCCCAGAGATATGTATATATACTGTGCTTGACTTGCATTTTTACCTGATATGTTATACTATAACGAAACCTGGGTCGGGAGAATAAAAATTTTATGTGGAAAAGCAAAGTGGTTTAATTTTCAATTGTCTGGTGTATCTTGTTAATGTCCAAACAGCTAAGACAAGAGGTTAATGTGGAGTACTCAGGAAATCATTCTAGATTTGCATGAATATTGCAATGTGATATTAAAATCGCGGTTTATATCGAGATAAGTTGCCGTCATCAATTTTTACCCTTGGCACCTTTATGTTTGGAAAATTTGAATTTAAGTGGTACACGCTCATTCACATTCTTGATCCTTCTAGCTCGAACTCAGCAACTAACGTTTGGGTCGATGATTAATTCATCCTGAGAAAACCATACTGAGGTATATATTTAATGAGTACCATTATTCTATTTTTCTCATATAATTTTGTTTCAGAGCTGTAAAATGTCCCTTAGTATATCAATTTTATTGCTGTTTCGATTTCAAGATTTAAACTTCTCTTTCCTGTGGACTTCTGTGAAAACTGGGAATTCAATTCATGTTTCTAATCATTAGCATTATCTTGTGGTATGATTTTTGTGCATTTTTTTGGGTATCCTGGAAATTATCCAGTCTCTCATTGTTTTATTTTATTATACCTGTGCACAAGCTCGAGAGTTACAGACGTCTTCTGCCATGATTTGATTTTATAATCATTAACCATTAAGTTCATATTTGCTAACCTGCATGTACATTGAGATATTCAGTTTGTTAGCTTTAACAAAATTTTCTTTTTATTTCAGGTAAGTTTCATCAGTCATGCTTGTTCGGGTGTTTCTGTACGTAAGTGGAATATTTTGTTGTTTAATTAACGTGACCGCATTTTTAACAAGTAATTCAAACCTGAGGATAGCGCAGAGGTCATTTTTATATTTTGGACGTGCAAACTTTCAACTGACGACTTGCTTTCCGTAATTTTGTTTCCATTTTTTTCATTTTCTACTGTGCCTCAGTAAAACAATATTGAATCACAATTTGATTGACTCGCCACTTTATTCGACGAACATAAGCATACATAAATATCAGCGGAAAGAATGGAATGTCAACTGATAGATATTAATAAAATGAGTGACATTGGAAGAAACCTCTTGTAATTTGCGCTTACTTTTCAGCGAAAGGAAAACGTAAAAGATTGAGCCTTATTCCCTCTTACAAAACAAGTTGACTTTTGCTGAAAGTTCGACCAGATAACAATCCTCTACAAATGAGGAGCTCGTACCGGAAGAAAGAGGGAAGCATATAAAACTAGAACGAACGTAAAAATGTGGTGTGGTGGGATAAAATAAAAATCTCTCTTTTGATCCTCCATCATGAATACACTTCTGTCGTATAGTTTGGAATTTAGATTCCCAGAGAACCGTGTGGGGCGAGCAAAGGGTGACCAAAAGGCAAAAAGAGATAGCTCAGAAGAAGAGAATGAAGCGTCAAAGGAAAAAGGTAAAATTTCTGATTTCGGGATAAGGGAAGAGGAATAATATTTTTCATCCACGATAAGTTGAAATGGAAAAAGAGGAATTTGGAATAGGGACAATGGTGGCTATGACCCTGTGAAAGCATAACAGAGTAAGGGATTTTGGAAGACGATACGTCCGAAAGAAGGAGGCAGAAAATTATCATTTAGGACATATTCTTGGACTGGAAAGGGATAATCAGATTTAAATATATTCCTTCATATGTTGACGGGTTTGAAATGAGAAGACATTAAGTGTATGAATCTCATCCATCTATCCCCGTTATCTATTCTGGTCTCCACATTCATTTGATTTGGACACCCTCCAGGCTTTCCATAGAAAGCAAAAATGAGTCAAACGGGGGATTCTGGTCGACATAATACCTTTAAATTCCAATATCAAACTAAATGTTTCACAGGATTTAAATGCATCCATAATAATCCTAATGAACGATTTTGATAGTGAGTATCTTGGAAAAGAGGGAAAAAATCAGATGAGTTTTGTCCAAATTAAGGCGGTGGAAGAAAATTGATTTGAGACGTGTGTGTATGTGCGCATAGATGCATATATGTGTGGGTGTGTGTGTGTATGTATATATATATCGTATATCTATACACACATACAAAAACAAGTATATACTTACATACATGAACTCATTTCCTCAATCTTAATATATATATATATATTCCAACATAGAAATAGGTATAAGGAAAGGGGATAGGAAAACACAGAAAAGGCGAACACGGGACATGTGGGGAAGACGGTTTTTGAGACGGACGTTGAGTAGGGATGTTAAGACAAGACTAGTAAAAACTCTGATATGGAGCGTAGCTATGTACGGCGCGGAAACGTGGTCACTGAAGCAGGATGATGGACGTAGATTGGAGGCTTTTGAAATGCGGGTGTGGAGAAGAATGGAGAAGGTGAAATGGACCGAAAGGAAAACAAATGAGGAAGTACTAGAAATGGTGGGGGAGGAGAGGGGTTTGTTGAGAGAAATCTTATGGAGGCAGGAAAAATGGATGAAAGGCGTATTGAGCGGTAGTGGAATGTTGAAGAGGGTAATAGAGGGGAGAATGTTGGGCAAGCGAGGTAAGGGCAGGAACAGGATAGGGATGTTGGACGGGATGAAGGGGGAAAGAAGTACACCGAGATGAAGAGGGATCTGATATAGATTAGTTTGCTAGGTGGGGAGTCACAAAATGTCTATTTGATAGTTGTGTCCATCCAAAAACCTACCTCAAACGGTAGATTACCTAATAATAAATAAACATATATATATAAACACACAAACACTAAGATAATAAATATTACACACACAGAAGCATAAAAGAAGGACACTTACAGTAGATATTTACGTTTATATATATATATATATATATATATATATATATATATATATATATATAACTTAAACAGCAACACACAGCACGAGAAACAATAAAAGAACACTCACAATAATATCTTGATAATTTCGACGGACTCGAACTCCGTCGAAATTATTAACATATTATGAGAGTGTTCTTTTTATGTGTTCTCGTACCGTGTGTTGCTAAGTTTTTTATTCAACACTTCCGTGTTACTTCGAAGAAATCATATATATATATATATATAAATATAATAAATAAATATATATATATTATGTGTATGTATATACGTATGTGAGCTAAGGTCGTGAAAATGTTCATTCAGCAAAGGAGAGGTAAAGCGAGCAAATTTGGAAGGTTCTATAATAAATTTCGCAAGAAACATTACATAGTATGGAGGACACGTACACTCTGGATGACAATTAAGTACAGAATATGTTGTAGAAGCCCCAATAAAGATGTTCATTGTTTTCGTTATTTCAATATTTCTTTTGCTTAATGTAAACCAACTAATTTAAAATAAATTTTTGATTAATTGTCCTCATTTTCTATACAGGTTTCCCAAATAAGACATCTTTACGTGAATAGTTTCTAGTTAGATGCTTTGGAACAGCATTACATGCATATAATATCAAGTCACCAATTAACTGTTACTATTACATCTATTTCACCAGTTGTAAGACGTAAAAGAGCTACTAATCGATATCCTACTGTCATTTACATTTGCACGGGCGTTATAAGATTCTATATCTGTTGGATATTGCTTTGGATTCCGTAGCATATTATTGTAATACTCAAACCAGATTATAATTTCCATTCAGATAATTCGGTAAGAGAGGAGCAGTCACGTTCATCTGTCTTTCAGTATCAGTCATTTGTATCGTGAGTGGAGGGTGTAAAACAGAAGACTTGCGGCGATGGAGAATTGAGAAAAGAAGGGATGTAGGATGAAGAAACGTTCAGGGCGGTGAATCAGGAAGGCGAAAGAAATGAATTCAAACTTGCGTCAAAGATTCATGGCGGAAAACGGGAGATATGGGACGTGGCATTTTGGGGGAGGGAAGAGAGCTAGGCTCTATTTTATGGCATGCTGAGATTCGACTTCCTCCCGACCCCTTCTCACTCATACTCCCTCATCTCCATTCTCCCATGCCCGTCCGTGCCAAGGGTGGACCGTGGGGCGTTTTTAGGAAGAGGGTGGGGGACGTGTGTGCGGGATGGCGAATGGGACACAAGGCCCGGGGAGGACGAAGAAGGCGGTCGCACGAGTCTGACGTGTGAAATTGGGGGTGAAACTTCAGAGGACGGGGTCGAGGGCGGAAGGAGGAGGCGGGGTGTTGGGGCTGGAGCAAAGACGGGAGCAGGGGTGCAAGGGGAGAAGAGAAAGGTCAGAGAATGCGTGGAGGACAGGAGAAAGCGGACAGGGGGAAGAGGGGGAGGAGGATAAAGCGGGACCATGTAATAGAGAGGAAAGGGAGAAGTTTAGACGTCATGGTTTTGGTCTCCTTTTGCGAGAGCTATAAATGGGTGGAGGAGTGGCACACGGACGGGAAAAAGAGAAGAGGCACGGCGAGGGGGGGAAAATAAATATGAGGAGGAGGGTAAAGATGCCGTGGTGGTGGAATCTTAGTGGCTTTCCGGGGGAATGTTTTGATGCCTAGCCATCCGTATGATAGGTCCAAATGCTGCCTTGGAATGCCTCATCCCGCCGCGCCTCACCACAGGCTGCTCTGCCTCTCTCTCTCTCTCTTCCCTTGCGTTCGTTTTATTTCCTGCACGGAGAAAACTCCCTCCAAAGACATCTTGCCAAAACCAGGAGTGCACGTGATGCGAAAGTCGTCCGTTTTTGGGAGTGGAAAATTTTTCGGATCGCCGTCAGGTCCGAGCAATTGGCAGGGATATTTCTTTTTCCTGCTGAAAGTAAAAGCAGTTCGTCATCTCTCCTTTGGGTCCGAGCTGAGATCATTTGAGAATTCAAACCGTCTCCGCTTCTCCTCTTATATTCTTTTTTTCCGTGCTCTGCTATAGAATTCCAATTAAAAAAATTAATTAACCCATAAATCCTTTCATCATTAAAATATGTACCTGTCTTTTTGTTTATTATTTTTTAATGCCACGAACATTCCAATTAGAGCTTATTTTTATATTTGACCGTGAAATGACAATGCACCCTTAGGGGTATAGCTCATGACAGGTGTTTGTTTTATATTTGATTGTGGGTAGCACTCTGATTTGTGAATTAAACAGAATTGTGAACTCAATTTTAGTTCCTTCGAGGTGGATAAAGAGGATTTTCATTGCATGAATCATTTATATATAGATGACAATGGCCAACTCTGAAATCTTCAGAAAATCTTCGTAAATAGTTCTACGGAAGCTATCAAAGAGCACACTCTTAAGTTTCCCACTGAGCCAAGCATTCCTTATTACTGAATCAAGGAAGCCCTCGGAGAGAGGAGAAAATACACAAAAAAGGAATCCTATCTCCAATTTCTCATCAATTCTGTAGGTTCTTGCCCACCTCCGTACACATCCCCTTAAATGGACCGCCTTTCCTTTAAAACCCTGACTCCTAAGCCGTTAATGCCCATGGGGTCATCCCAACGTTCCCACCCATCCTCCATCGCCCCTTCCCATCTTGACCCATTCCCATTGACCCTCCGGGCTCCCTCTCAATTCAAGCCTTAATCCCAAAGTTCTGTGCTAATAGTCGCGCCTCTTCCTCCTCAATTATTAATGCAGGGTGTCGAGGTGACCGTTTGAGGCCCCTGGCTCCTCCCCTCCCTCTGGCCACCCTCACCGCTTCCCCGAAAGGGAACCAATGGCAGCCGAGGAGAGAAGGTTGCGAGCTGAAGGGAGGGGCAGGGAAGGTGGGTGGAAACGTCATGGAGAGGGTCTAGAATGATTTCGAATTAGAGTGGTGAGGGGACGTGGGTGGAAGGGTAGGGGTGGACGAAGGGAGGTTGAATCACACTTGCCAACTCACCCCAATCTCATCCTACCTCGCATTTCCTTCTTCCTCTCCCTAGTTCCATCGCCTCTCCGCCATTCATATTATCCTCCATTCCATATCCTGAGTTTTTCTCGAATTGCGGTTTGTTTCGATTATTTATCCATGTTCGGCCCTCTCCTGGGGCGACTAAGTCAACTTCTTTCTGAACTTCACTCGCACGTGATGAGCCGTAGTCTAATGCTTGGTTCAAGTAGGTAATCGTTCCTTTGGACCCTAATATTTTATTCCTGACAGCAACTTTGCCTGAAACTCTACCCTGGCCAGGTACCTAATATTGTAAATTTTGTGAAAGAACAATAATGTTACCGCTCCTGCACTCATAATGATTCTTTGATTTTTTTCTGTTAATATTTTCTCTGGACTGCTGTGCCGAGTGTCCTAAGAAAGCTGTAACCTGATTAATCACTTCTAGCTTGAGAGAGTGGGAAAAGGAATCTGAAGTCCAATTTACCGAAATTTTCTTGGCTCAATTTCAAAACTCCTCAAGTTCAAATAATAATTATTTTGTCATTGATAATAATTATTTTATGCATATTGTATTTAAACAATGAAGTCGTTTCGTGGGCTTTGAGTTGAGTAATTGGGGTAAGGGGAATAAGAAAATTGCAAGTTTCTCGATATTTTGGACGGAAGCGTAGATCTACAATAAGGGAATTGATTTTACCGAAACGTAGGGAGTGGGGACAGAGAGAAAATGGGTATATTAAATTATATCGAGAGAAAATAAATGAACGTATCGTATGTGATAAGGAGGAGAATTATTTGTGCGGGATTATTAGCTAATAAAAGAATGATTAAGGTGTTCTTCAGCATTCTTAAGGGACTATATTTGAGAATAATAATAAATACTTTCGGACTATTGAAGATTTCATTGTTTTATCGTAACTTTTATTGACCAAACTTCCTTTCATTTTCCAAGGACTATTAATATTGGTTATCATTGGTTGCGAGTAAACATGAAAACTAGAATTTTTTTTATATCCGTTCTCATCCAAAGTTAAGTGAATGAAATGATTTCCATGCAGAAAATCGTGTGATCCCGGAATATTTGCACTTTTATTGTTCTCCATTCTGACTACGTGTTTTATATATGTACAGTATTTCATAGTTCCGTCACATTTTGACCACATACCACAGCGTGGGTTCTTGAGGAAAAAAGAATGCATCAATTTTTCAATGCGGGTGAGTGATTTATCCAATTGAAATTTGCCTTTACCTGTGATTTGCTTCTCGTTTGATGTAGTTCCTTTTGATCTAATGCTTGCGGAGCTTCCTTACGCTCCTACACCCTACTTCATTCCTCTCAATTTTGTGGCTACCGATATCTTACCGCCCTTACTACTTACCCATTCTCTTGCCACAGTCCCCATGCAACCGAGCTGTGGTTTGTTCATTTCGAAAACGTGAATTCTGCTTTTGCCGTATGCTCGCCTAATTTATCACCCCAGGGAATATAATTCCCAATCTCCTTTTGCGTTAGAAGTTCTGAATCGCCCAATCTGGCTCAACAAATCTCAATATCTGCCTCGAATCTGGTTCCCCTCTACGGATTTCGTTAAAATTTCACTTCGGTATTTTCCTTTCCGTTCTTATAAAAAGGCTCATCATTTTCTCATTCCGAGAGCAAGAAGTGGAGTGTACATTTTATAGTTATGTTTAATATTAATTTCATTCGTTGTGACATTCCTCAGATTTCGATATCATATGTTTTCCCGTTTCTCCTCAACTTAGCTTAATTCATGTGCTCAATTTTTGTTCGTTAATCCATATTTCTCCATTTAATTTATTCGAAATATTAAACTTGGATAGAAAAACTAATTATTTTTTAAAAGATGATTTAGCTCTCTCCACTCTTTATTTTAACATCCATTCAGCTCTAAGACCACTCATTTTTTTTTAACCCACTCCCTTAAAAACAAAATGGTATCTATTTTTCAGAAGAATGGCCTTTCTCACCCCACTAACGCCCGGGAAAATTTCTGGACTCAATCCCGCCAAACGTAAATTTCCAGCGGTTGAAAAATAGCCCGTTTGTAATTCTCTCGATCCGTCATCCCCGGGTCCAAGTTACATTTTGGCTCCCTGCATCTTTCCATTCCTTCGCCTCCCCACCAATCCACCTCACCGCCTTCCCACGCCCCTCTACCCCCCCACCCACTGCCCGGCTTGCCTCCTCACACCCCCGCGCTCTCTTCGCACCCCCGACGCAGTCTAAAAATCCCACCCGCCAAACTACTCCTCCCTCGGAGAGCGACGTTCCCATCCCAGAGGTGAAGTGGATGAGGTGGCCCCGAAGTTAGTCATTTGATGAAGGGTAAGCTTTGACAGAGTCCGAATGTAATTCGTATGTTCCCAACGTGAACTGACTGGGCGATAATAGAGTTTTCAATTCGGGAGTGAAGGGGGAGAGAGGGGTTCGGGTAAAATTTTTTTCGACGGTTTCAGGGAAGGTTTTGTCATAAATTCCGTCTCCGAAATTAGTTGGAAGAGAAGGGATAGTGTGGGCAGGGGTCCGGAGGAATGACGAGATAAGTGCATTTCCAGGGCTGTCAGTCATGTCGCTTTTGGTGGAGAAGGGACAGTGGCTCGACTGATTTAACATTCCAGGAAATTATTTGGCCCTTAATCTAAATTGAAATCCACTTCACAAGTATCTCTCGAGCCACTTTCTTGCTCGGCTGGAATTCGGTTTCGTAAGATTTAGTTGATAGTACGAAGTAGTCCACTACTTCATCCTTTTCAAATGTAACGAAAGTACATTTCGTTAGCATTTATCTCGGTGGCTAGCATATACATCACCATGCGTGCCAGGTTACGGAGCTAAGCGTTAAATATTGTGAAAATATTACATATTCTCTATTAATTTCTATTTAGCTTTTATCTAATGAATTAACAACTTTATTTTTTTGTTCATCATTTATCATGGTTTGTTCATCCCTTAACTGCTACAGTGTTTTATTACTGCATTGGTTAATGAAAAAGTTATTAAATCATAACTAACATATGTAGCTTATTATTTTACGGAAACAATACCATGAATAAGATTTAATTGAAGTATCAAGTACAAAATTTGTTAAATTCCAGGAAACTACGGGAGATATCGCAACAGTAACTTTTATCGGAGTCATCCGCTATATTGCTTTTCAATGCAACAATTTTAGAGTTTAACAATCATTCAAAATTTCAGAGTTTAAGAGGACGCCTCAATAGCTTAACTTGCTAAAGCACTCGCCCGGATGTCGAGAGACCCGGGTTCGAATCACTGTCAAGGCGATTTTTACACTCTTGAATTGTAGCAACAACAGTTGTTATTTGATGAGAAGAATAGTTGTCTTTTTATTGATGTTCATGTAGACAGTTCCTGAGCAGTTGAAGATTTAGAACTAAATATGTTAATAAATATAAATTTAAGTGTCATAAATATCCTATTATCATGTATCAAGACGTGCCTTTGGGCATTCCATCTGAACTTCTTATTTCCAATAATAGGATATTGCTCCATGAATTTTTTGTATTTTACAAATGCCATTCCTTTTAAATTATCAATCAAAACACGTAGAAAAACTCTTCACACCAAATTAAATGATATATTTTAAATGAAACATTTTAAAAATTAAAATTTATTTAGATCCATGGGAAGAATCTCATTTACTCTCCTTAAATGACTGAAGCGATAGAAGCCATCTACAAATTTCTCCTGTATCGGTATATAATATTACAAACACCTTAAGCTTCTTTACTAAATTATTGCATAGTTAATTATGCTGCTACCACGTTAATTTGTTAAGATGTTCCTAAGTTTTTTAATGAATAACTCTAATTGGTAAAATACGTTCAACCTGATAGAAGCATTTGCATTAAGTTCGTGTGGAGAATATATCAGAGAAAGTCAGCTGTATGCATCAAATATTTTCTAACTACAATAATTTAGCTTCCTAATGCTCTAAAAATAATTACCAATCGCCTTGAAAAATGTTTAGGACACGAAGGTTTAGTAATTGAAACCACTACAACAGCCATAACACGTTATTCTCGCAGAAAACATAGGTAAGGGTTCAGACTATTTATTCTTTTCTCACTCTCCCCATGTCATAAATAACCCCGGAAGTTGTTTGTTGTTGGGTGATTACAACTTTTAGTCCTTTCCTTATTAAATTTCTCGTTTTCGTCTTCTTCCCTTACCTCCTCCTTTTCGTTCTGGCTGACTTTTCTTTCCCCTTCCCTCCCGCACCGCTTCTTCTTTCTCTCGTCCTTCCTTATAAGCTCCCCTCTAATTTAGAGCCTCGTGCAACGCCCCTTTCCGTAAAATCTTCCACCAACTTCTCCCCCTCGGCCTCTGGCTCATATGTCCCCCTCCCCCACTTTCATTGTAACCCCCTCCACGGCCATTCCACCCATCCCGGAAACAGCAATTTTCACCCCATCCTGCATGCTCCACGTATTGCAACCCAGCCTTCCGTCGTGATTCCGCATCCCCTATGCCCTTCCTCCCAGCCCGTTGGTGCCTTAAGGAAAAGGTTTTTAAGATGGACTCTCCTATAATTATCATGCGTTGCACGCATAAATATCACTATCTGAGAATGTAACTGTATTGTTATATAGTATACCATTTTTTCATTATATTTAACATTAAAAATTGCGGAACGAGTACTTTGTGAGGTAGCTTATTGGATGTTATGGTAACATGTGCACCGCAATTTTAAGCCTGAATATTGGTTAGATGGGTCGTGTGCTCGTGTTAAATTCACAAGGTAGGTGGATTAGGTTTTATGCGTTTATTTCCGAGACAAAATCAAGTAGAGAGTACTCGTATTTAATTCTCTCATTGGTAGTCAGGAAAGGGTAGTTTTGACACTTCATTTCTGATTTGAGTGACGGTATTAACTCCGAATGTTACCTGTAATATATCCTTGATATTTTAGCTTGAATACTTAAAAGTACACGGCAACTTTTTGGCGCTAGAATTTTCAGTTTATTTCGAGACCTTCCATGATGGTATTATTTTATGACGGGGAGACTTCTCAATGTAGGCTAATTACTCCTTTTTCTCCCCTTTTAGGGTCCTTAGAATGCGTATCCACAGTTAATAAAATCGTGTATGTAGGACACCCCCGTTACGATGAGTATAATTTATTTATACTTATATTTCATTGTAATGATGGCACTCCATATTCAATAAAATCATGCCATGCGGTAGAATGTTAAGTGAGAATCTTTTATAGCATAAATCCGAGGGTAATTAAAAAAATAAGTCGCAAAATAAGATAGAGGCAATAATAATCAAGGCAATTTCCTTAAATTTATTTCACTGTTCTACTTGTTCACCCCGTACAGTCAGGCTCCTATCCCATGTATTTTCATGTCCGTGATAGCTGGTAGCAAAGAAGTTTTTTTATTTGCTCTCGCAGCCAACGATTAACCTGCCGGATATAGGCATCATCATTTGCAAAACGTTGGCCACGCAAATGATGGTTAAGATAGAAAATAGAGGTTTTTATTTTGGGGGAAATTGTGACCAAATTGTTCCTTCTTTCACTCAGTCTTCCTTAAATCCTGGTGGAGGGTTGACGTGCTTAGCGGTCCCTCCGTCCCAATTTTACTCCTAGACAATACTCGCTGCTGCAATGTCTCCAATAGTCAAGCATAATGAATAAAAGACGATCAGTCCCACGACCATGCCAAGTTGAAGATGATGTTGGAAACAATAAATAAAGCCATGGTGAATTTCCAAGAAGAGCTTGGAACTGCAATGACGGACGGCTATAAAAAAAGAAGTTGATAATTACATCGCTCGAAGAAAGATTACTCAAATTCAGAAACGCAAGCAACGGAGACCTACAGCATATTTTTGAAAGGTTGATGGACTTTAAGGGAACTTGAAAGGATTACCATCACTGGAGGCCAAGTTGGGACTGTACGGTGGATATTCCAAGCGTTCCTGATGAAATTTTAGGAACATTTCCTGCGTTTGTGTTGCGAATAATTTATTGAATAACCCTCGTGTAAAGCCCCCTTCCTTGCTAACTAAGAGGTTTCATTGTTGATCATAAGCCAACGCTTTATTAGAATCAAATTTATCATGTCCATAACCCATATACTATTCCCAAATTGAAGTATTCAGTGTTACCTTAGTACAAATGAAAATTGAGCTTGTTTTCCAATGTTTTATGAGGTAAGGTGTGTTATTTTGCCGAATTTTAATATTTAAATTATGACCTATGTGGGAATCAATTTTTATTTCAATTAATTTCCGATTCTTGACTAAAGCTAGTCTTTATTAGGTGTTAATTCCTTTAATTCTGGAATAATTACTTTTAAGTAATTCTTAATCCTGCTCTATGCAATCCTATTTTGGTATTAGCCTAACGTGAAGGATTTAAAATGCAACAATTTTATAGTGTAAAAATCATTCGCCAGTGAATGATTTTAACAGTAAAATATTTGCATTGGAAAACACATGTAGCGAATGACTCCGTTTAAAGTTACTGTAACGGCATCTCCCGTAGTTTCTTGGATTTTTGAAAGATTTATGTAGAAAATAATTTTTGTGTCATCAAATGTCCGTGGTACATCTACAATTATTCGTGCCCCAAAAAATAGTCCCTGTAATTTCTCAGATGCCCATCTAAATATTAGTATATAGGTTATCAAATCCGTCTGGGTTTGATAGGGGTTTTTGTTTAGTTATTGTAAGTAAATGTTTATCTCTTTTATTGATTTTAATAGCCACGTTTGGAATGCTTAGGTGCGATGCTAATCGATTAAATTTCTATGTAACTGAAAAACTATTTAAATGATACGTAGGCTCAGTCATAATATTAACATTGATTTTTGTGTATTGTTGAAAATGGAAGAAGACCCCTTGAGAAACAATTTAGATAACTCGTAATACTTTCGATATATTAATAGTCAAGGAAGATTTGCTTCATTTTTTGTTTTAAAACTTTGAATTAGTTATTAGGCATAATTTATGCTTTTACGGAAAAATTAACCATCGCGCTATTATTTATCAATTCGCTCACTCTTACATTTTATTAACCCACTCCTGTAAATTGATGTGGCGATATTTTCCTTTTTTCCACCTCAAAACCCCACAAATACTATGTGACCTTATACGTAGGTGCCTATTAGGGAACAACACATTTGAATGCCGATTGGAATGATTTTGAAACAACACAAGCGTTACCGGTAAATAGTTCCCATTTTTTTGGATACGCCCATGAGAGAACTCCTAAATTTGTTGAAGTGGTCTTTTTCTTCAATATTGACAAGTTGTGAGCTGGTTTGATCACTTTTGGGCTTCGGTGAAAATTTTAATGTGTACCAAATTTCCTAAACCGTTTTTTCTTCCATTTTTGTACATGCTGGAAAAATGTTCCTCTTTTTAAGATCTACTTAAACATTTAAAAACATCTTCGCTGTCCTTTTCAAAAAAACTTTACGAAGTTGCTTAAGCCATAATTCACGGTGTTCATTTTTGTGAAATTAAGAAATTGGTTATAAGACTAGAAAATAATTGGTTTTGGGTTTCCCAAACAAGAAGTTCAGTAGAGTTCCCGAATTGAATTTTAATTCATTTGTAAGGTTTGATTAAAAAATCGCTATAATGTCAAATTTGATTGTTGTTTGCAATAAGAAGACGATTCTGAAAAAAGCTTTTCAATATGTTTTTTTGGCATTCATGTATTATTGCTTGTGGCATTGAATTATTTTTAATATGTGGTTTTAAAATAAGCTGCTTGAGAGCTCAGTAATGTCTTCCAAAGCATTTAATGCTCATTAAAATGTTATTTTTATAACATAAAAAAAGTTAGAACACATTTCATTCAGCATAAAAATGTAATCAGAAAAATTAAAAATAATTGTATGTACGAGTAAATGTTTGTATGAAATAGACTTTTCAGTATATTTCTTTCATATATTTCTTATGACATTAAACGTAAGTTCAAATAAGTGGTCACTAGAGTTCTCATATTTATGAATAGGATTTCCATAAGTGATTGTAGAATGGTATCGACCGAAAATTTTCCATGATGAGGATGTCGAAATCGATTAAGAAAATATTTCAAGATTGTACATGAGAAAGAACAGTATGAGTATCGTAAATTGCTATTGTTCCATCTCTTCAGAAAGTCTAAAATAATGCCTACCGTGGAAACTTGAAATATTGTTATGAAAGGCCTCTAGTAATATGATTACAAGGTAATAATGCTTGATTTAATCTATCCTCCGACAAATCTTGTATTGTGTAGCACAGAGAAATTTGTGTAACCATTGTCTTGATATGTTTTTTAGAGAAGCAGGTAGGAACATTTCCTCTCGGATATTCGAAATTCCTTCCGTGAAAATAAGCAATCTCACGGGCGAAGGGAAAGCGGAATAAAAAACTTTTCTCTCATTGAAAAAACAGCATTTCTCTCTTGTAATCCGAATTCCGCATTTGCTCTTACGGATTCGCACAAAAGCGGAAATCCTTGGGTGGGAAAGCTTTTGATATGGCCTTCACATGATTCCGCAATTGAAGTATACTCATTTGGTGCCCTCGGACCAGCACGTTTCGAGGAATCAAGTGATTCTAGAATGCCCCGCTCCCAGGAAACGCACACACACCAACACACCCACACACTCGCATGCAAAAGTTACACCCTCGTCCCGCAACTTTCCCGCCAAAACTCCTTTCTAAATCTCCGCGAAACCGTACCGTCTCATTCCTCCACCCCCAAATGACACATCCCTTCCCTTTCTCTCTCTTTCGCTCTGCCTCTCTCTCGTCCCCGGTCTCCCGATCCTCTCAGACTGCCACGCGATACGCTGAAGATGCGTATCGCGTTTCCACTCCCGCTACTTCCTTCACCTCCCCGCTTCTAAACTCCCGCTGTGCCGGTCTCCGCGTCCTTCAGCCTCGGCTCTCGAACCCCCTTCCCCATTGCTCCCCATCGAGTTTCCTCTTGTTCTTGAACTCCCTCCACCACCTGAGCACCAATATTGTCAGACACCCAGCATCGTCGGCAATCCTCCGCACCATTCTCGTCCGAGTTTTCGGGATCACGGAAGCTTGAAATCCGTGTCGCAGCAAATTCTGGAACGCAATCGAAGCGCAAAAGCACTATGGTGTGAAAGAAGAATGGCTAGGGATGCTTTGGAGTCAAAGGTCAAATCCATTTATGGGAGAAGGCGGGAGGGAAGCAAGTTGATGCTAAAGAGAATAATTCTCGTTCACTTTTTCTGGACAAGCATGGATTGCTGAAACATTCCATTTTGGGCTCGTCGGGTGACATCTCTTCAGATAACATCCAATAGTCATTGCATTGAAGTCCTTGAAAGGCTACACATGTTTTTGACTTACCCTGCAATGAGCTTCCTAAGCATCTTCTTCTACTCAATACGTTGTGCTGTACTTCATCTGTGAATTGAAGTAACCTTCATTCACCTAGTGTCACAAGTTAAGAGTGTGTAGCTTTTGGAATTTTATCAAAACAAAAAAGGTATTGCGTCGTCAGAGTCATGTTTCACTTAGGGCCTTTCTCTTAAAACCCCTTGAAACTTGCGTTCAAAAATTTGACGTATTTCCCTAAGTTACGTAGTATAAATTAGTTGTGCGGCTTTATTCCAGTCTATTTTTTGCTTCGTAATATTTTATGTTTGCACTTCGAACTTATTTTTTATAAGCTTTCCATTAACACAAGAACAAGATCTATACACTCATCATTACTGTTTTCGTAAGCGCTAATAGTTAGGAAATATGTTAAATTGATGAGATTATAACATGCTCATTTCGTGCATTGATAATTAAGAGTATTCAACTGAACAAGAAGACCTTATCAACTCGTAAAGTTCGTATAGGCGTCATTAATTTTCGCAGTAGCAACCTTAGATAGACATTTTGGTGGCTGAATGGCTGTACCATAGACATATGTCTTTAAAATGTGTGCCTTAGTTGACACTATGAGTATCTTTACAATGCTGTTAAGGAGCAATCAGCTGTCCTGACCAAAGTTGTACCAGGAGTATCAGGATTCAAAGGGCGTATATCTATTATTTAGGAATGATCTTCAAAATCTTATGGATTGAAAACCACCATGCAAGCAAAATGAGAATTTTCATTGTTTTATAGCCAGGACATTAATATTTGTAATTGAATCTTCACGGTAAGACTAATTTTCTTTCGAAAAAATCACGTGGGAGCTGAGACGAATTAACAACGAAATCTTATCAAAAACTTAAAAACTAATTTTTTGCTGATTTCCTCTCCCACTAACCCTTTTCGTTCTACTAATTTGCCTAAGTTGACAAAACTTACTAGGCTGGCCAAATGTATCAATTGACGGAACCAAGAATCTCTTATCCTAGGCACTTAAGATCATTACTATCTTTCCTCTTTTCAGTACTATTTATTGATATTGCTTGTTGAATTGACCACAGCATTATTGTTAACTATACCGAAATAAGCGGTGGTTGCTCACAACACATAGTTTAGCATTACGTACGAGTTGTAAAAAATAAGGGAAAATTTCGTATTTTCCACCTAATGAGTATTATTTCAGCTTTTGGCAGTTTCAGCTTAAATAGTTTCGGCAATCTCAAAATGCCCGTAACAAAAAGGTGCCTACGTTGAATACGTGTAAAACCAAATTTCAGTCTCCTTGAAAATTTCGATATTATATTTTTCCCAGGTAAACTTGAGACGTTGTCTTACCCACCTGGTCACGTACCCAAGTCAGTGTATCATAAAATCACTCACGCCCTCGTTCCCTCGATGGAGAATGTACGATAACACTCAGTGGGCAAAATATTTAAATCGAGCAACATGATATATATAACGAGGGCGAGGGTAATGGGGAAGGGAAGAGTGTGGGTGTTTCTGGGTTTGAGGGACTGGGGGAGCATGGAAGGGTGGGGGGATGAGTTGGGGAAGGTGCCAGAGTAGACCACGCGGACGGGGATGAATCATGGAATAGACGGAGGAAGCAAGCACGATTGTTAAGTGACGATTGTTATTTCTTTCACGAGATCTCCTCTCCTCGTGGACGTAACAATGTGGTCGACGGCTGGGAATTGAGAAGGGGTAAGGGGAATGCGGAGACCCGGAGCTGGAGGTGGGGAGTGCGGAGGTTTGGTACTGCGGGAGGGGAGGGCAGTTGGTCGGTACAGAGGAGGAGGGTGGGATGGGGTGATGGGTTTAAGTTGCGGCGGTGGGGACGGGGGATGCGCGGAGGCGAGGATGTGAAAAGGATCGGATGGATGGAATTGGGAGCGAGGGGGAGGGAGCAGGGAAGCAGAAGCCGCCGCAAATTAACTCCCCAGGGGTCCGAGAGTGCCCAGAGAAGGGAAATACGGGGCGTGGGCGTAGAAACACGGCGTGGGGTAAGAGGAATGTGCGAAAGGGTGAGAGTTGATTAGAGGGGGAGGGATATTAGTCCGAGTCGTGAAATATTAATTGTGGTGGTGGCAATATTGATCGGAGGGCTTGATTTCTCAGTCCTACCTTCCATTCTATATTTACCTATGGCTCGATTTGTCCAGTAATGGCGCAAGAGAGTGACTTCCGCTCTCCGTTTAACATTTATAAAATTATCCTTGACCGTTTCTTGCGTGCACGGTGCGGGCATAACAGTTGCAAATATACAAAGAGGGGCATATATTTCGTCAATGGACGAAGCGGAGTTCCACCATTCCGTTTTCACCTGGTCTCCAAGAGGATAAAAGCGATCCCCACTTTCTTTTTCTTTTATTTACCAACCGTTATTCACTCCCGTTTGTTTCTCGTTCATTCTTATTTATACGAAACGTTCTTTTTATCATCTTTCCGTTGCCTTCTCGCTGCCTACGTTGTTCTCCTTCTTTTCTTCCGTGGCTTTTTCATCATTTTCATTAATCATCCTCCGTCCCTTTCATTTTTTACGCTCTTCTCCTCTTATCCATCGGTTGATATATCATTCCCAACTTGGCACTACTCCCTTTTGCCTTCTTCCCGAGTCCATCATTATTTCTGCCTCCAAGCCCGTCTTTCTTCAATCTTCACCAATCTTTCTTTGTGTCTCGGTATTTTTATCTTGTGGTATTTTTTGGGAAGACCGAGTGTTTTGCCTTAAGACTATCGTTCCACGTGAGATAAAGATATAGAAATGTCCAGTTGGAGCGACGATTTTGCACTTTTTGTTGGATTAAAAATTTCCAGAATATAATCGTAAATAATTTACCAAAAATTATGTGTTCTCTTTTGACACTTCAATTTTTTCTCATATTCCCAATTTTGCTATTTTAAGGTCGTTGCTGGCTAATTTAAATTATCCTTAGCTCTCAAAATTAAGATAATTCATCCAGCGCTAATACTTTTTTCTTATAATACGTATAAAAATTTCTTATAGCACGTTCAATTTGTTAGGGACCAAAAAAACTAACTTTAATTGGTAGACTGACCTTTCAATTAAATGGATGATTTTATTAAAAAAGATGTGTAATTATTCTTATTTCGATTTATTGCTGCGTATACCATCACAAATTCAGTCATCATAAGTTAGTTGTTATTTATTTATATAATTCACTCTTGTTAGATACGTTCCATTAATTCTCCTGCCATCGTGAATTTGGCAGTTTTCATCACGTTTACGTATATCCTTTGATTTTCTAATGTCTATTAGTTGGCGGATCCATTGGAGAAAAAAGAACTCCTGCACACACCCTTTAATAAAAAATTTAAACAAATTGACGGGCTCAAAGAATCTGATGATTCCATTTGTCCTATTAATTTCCATTTCCTTCCGGAAATTCCGTTTCTAAATCGGTGTTTCTCTTTCGCATACGTTCTCCCCCGTCTTTCTAAAAATACTCTTTCCTCCGAATCCTAACAGCCACCATGTGCAGCGCAAATTCCAATCAGTTATAACTTTCCCTTTTAATATTCCTTTCATTATTAATCGTTGTGACCTCTTATACTTCACATTTCCCCTTCGGTCCGCGTATTCCACGCCCACTCTGGGCGGGTACGGCCCCTTTGCAACCCTCCTCTCCCACTCCGCAGACAGATCTGCTCCACTTTCACTTTCTTCCGCCTCGTTTTTCGTTTCCTGACCCATCCCCCCCGACTCTTCCGTCTCTCTCTCTCTCTCTTACCCCACACCTATCCTCTTAGCCACAGCCCCTCCCTATCTTCCCATTTCGGATTCCCCATTCCTCCTCCTCCCGTCATCCGGCTCCTTTCTTCGCGTCCGCGGGCCGGCCCTCGCCCCACGCAATTCCCCCGTATCTCTCTCTCTCTATCCCTTATCCGCCACCCCTGGATCCTCCCCCTCTCTCCACCTCCATCACCTTCCCCTCACCCCTCCCCCTCCGTGGTGCTCCGCACTCGCGCTTTTCCGCCGCTTGCCTCCGTCGGCCCTCGACGTCCCCCTTTTAAATCTTGCCCCCAAACGACCACCTTTCAAACCTCTTCCCTCCGCCCCTCGCCCGCGCGGATCTCCTCCCATTTTCGCCCTCCTTCCCTCCCCAATTCAAACCTCCTCCTGCCACCCTCCTGTCTTCTCATCCGCAATAATTTAATTCCATTTTCAATTGCTCCCCGTTGAGTCGGATGGAAAGAGAGAAAGTAGAGGGGGTGGGTGTAGGTCAGATCGGGGGTGGCATTTTTGCCCGGAACGGTCCTGCGATCCACTGGAAAAATGGTTTGACTGGAGGAAATGGTCGAGTGGTTGAGGGATTGAAGAAACTCTTATGGCAACCGTTCGTGGTACATTGAACGGGGCGGAATGGAAATTCGTGCGGGATATACATTTTTTAGCGATTTGTGCTGGGTAGGATGTGCATCACATTTAATGTTCGTAGTATCCCCCAACACCATTTACATATACAATTTGGACAGCCCTCTTCTTTCCGGAACATGCCATTACCACTTAACCGTCCGAAGTTACTCAGTTAAAATGCATTACGCACAGCTATATTATCTCTAATATGCTCTGTTTTTACACGCCAAATTAATATGTTGAAATAGTGACAAGACATTCATGAGTTTTTTCTTTAATTATAGTAGGAATTTCACTATTCATTTTCTTTTTTCGACGCATTCTTGGTGTCAACAATGATCGTTTTTTTTACTAATCATCAGTAAGAAAGCTAATTCTGTAGTGTCTGAAGTCAAGTTAAACAAACAATTACAATGTTCTACCGGATTTATGACCATAAGTAGGAATTCAAATTTTAAAAAATAGGAATAATTTAACTTTTTTAGGTAATTGATGGGAGAAAAACTCGAATGTATTTGTTTAAGAAAAGGTTATGAAAAAATATCTTAAATATATAATGGGTTGCACAGAATATTTTTACGACTCATTTAAGTGAACTAATTAAGCTTGACGTGAATATGCATTCACGTTATGCTGATAAGTATGGAAATATATTTAATTGTACTCATGAAGGATAACGTGAATGCATAAAAATGTGGGAAAAATATTTTTATGGATATAAGATTACATTAGGTCAAGAGAATACAAGCTTTTTTCATTTGGAGAATTAGGAAAATATCTAATCCAAGTTTTTTTATTGTTAGAATATCATTGTACTGAAGCGTGTACTATCGCGGCATCCCCGCAATTTGTATGAATTACAATATCACGTTTTCCCTTTGGCTGGGACAGAGTAGGAAGCCTTCTCAATATTTCCAAGATAGTGTAAATATGTAAACTGAGGCCGACAAAAAGTCTCGTGGTTTCTTATATCGAGCCATTTTGTTTACCAATAATCTTTCTTAATATAGTTTGTCATACAACGGAAGCTGACTGATGGTCACTAATGCAAACGCTTCCAACATTAATGTGCTGAAATAATGAATTTTAAATTATCACTCAAGTCCTTCTTTCATCGTAAAATATATAACAAGTGCAAATATCGATCCGGTATACTGGCAGTTTTAATTTTTTCCAGGTAAACACTTGACGACAACACTAGGATATGGGTAATGATGCATGAGTACGATGTTGTAATCTTGTTATCACTTCAGGGTGGCGATAATAGGAAGAGTTTGAAGCGAAGCAGATTTAGTTCGTAAAATCCACTAAGTAAGTCGGACAAAAGTACCGACAAGAACCTGAAGTAAGTAAAGAATCCCACGTTGTTTTTTTTTACTGGGTAAGGAACAGCAATTTTCCGTGCGAGTACAATGGAGTGAATGAAGTTCGGCGGTGCGGAGGAGTGCAAAAAGAAACTTGTGACCGCGATGGGTCTGATGGGAGGGAGGGAATCAGTTTCCCAGCGGCGAAGTCGGAGAGGGGGAGGAACGGTGGGCGACGAGGGTAATGGGGGAGAGTTCGAACGGCTGGATGGTTTAGTATTTGCGGCTGAGGGCGATGGGGGAGGATATGGAATGGAGAGGGGAGAAGAGGCGCTCGAGAAGAAACGGAGAAGTCTTTTGGATAATCGTCCGTGGAGTTCGTGAAGGGGATTAAAGAAGAGCCGAGGGACACAAATAAGGGATAAGATAGATAAGCAAGAAGAGAGGGGTGGAGGTGGTGGAGAAAGAGTTTTTCCACGGCCCACCAAAAACTTCGCTGCTCGGCAAAGAATGGTGAGTTCTCGGACGGCGTGAGAGATAATATGCCAGGGATAGAGGAGGGGAGCGAGGGAATAGGAAGGCACAGTCTTTGTTTGGAGAAGTTAGGAACTATGGGATAGAGGAGGTCAGGAGGATCCGCATAAAAAAATAATGAGGAGTGTGGGAGGGAGATCTTTGGGGTTTCATGAGGATCCGGCATGATCAATGCATTGGGTCGGAGACCTAGGTTTGGAAGAATGGGGTATGGGGTCTTTTTTTATTCATAACGTAGGTTCCGGTAAATATGTGAAGATAATTTATTAATTAAGAGCAACCTAAGGTTAATTACAATAATGTAATTGTTAACCGGCATAAGACACAAAGATAGTTAGCCAATAAATTTATATATATATATATATATATAAATGCAAAATATTTGTTTAAGAGTGATTCGAAATTACACAATTACGTACCTGTATATCGTTGTGGTGCGCACGCCCCAGCAATCGTAAACACTTTTTTTACAAAGAACTAAATAAAAATAGAATTCTAATCGATAGTGATTAAAATAGTCTTCCCTGTTAACACTTATGCAAAGCACTAGTCGGATCTTACAAATCGCGATATTAATGTTTAAGGTATAAAATATGACTTTGTATTGCTTAAAAATGTGTATTGTCAAAAATGTGAGAGTTTTGGCTCGATAGCAATTTTAACCAAAAATGTATATTATCACCGAGAAATACAATGGCTGAATCATATTAGTCATTTCCATACCTAGAATTCATATATAGCCATTCATCAAGCAAATATCTTCCCGCACGCATACTGCCATACCGAAACAAGCAGACGCTCACCTCACTGATACATGCATGTGTAAAGTGCTATTCGATGTGTAAGATAGCTTTTTAATTTATTTTTTGTGTAACTGTTATACTTTCGGTAGCAAGTGCAATGGAATTGATTATTTAATATGCATTACGTCATTTCTTTTACCATCTATTTTTTCAATTTGAAAATGCTGAGAAAATACTAGTATGTGGCGTTTACTTACTTTACCTTACGTATTTCAATTGTAAACCTAAATACTTAAAAAACGGTGACTTTAACACATTTATTTCCTTTTATACACGGACGATCGGTTTCGACTAATATTTTGAAACTATTCATTATATGGTCAGTTGTAGTTTCTGCTGTAATAGAATTGCTGTTCATTCGTCCAAAATCAATAGGATGTAAAGGAAATGGTGGTGAAAGGCAATGGAAATGAGCAGAAATCACGGAATGAAAACGAGCGAGGCACAAAGCGATGCTGAGGGGAAAACTGGAGGAGGAACAACGTAGGGGCTTTACCATGGAGATAAGGGAATCAAAGAAAATTCATGCCTGTGGAAAGGAAATCTCAAATGAATTGTTCGGGTATACTGGATTTCTCAAATAATTGCACCGTGATTTATGGCTCTACTGCGTGCCGGTAGTTATGAAGTGGGAGTCAAGGGGAGTTGAGTTAGGATGTAGACTTGTATGAAGCCTATTCAGAGTTAGAGAACGAGCCGAGGAACTTGATGCATTAATCACGAGCGCCATTAGATAAGAAAGGAAGTAAAAGAGGGATGGAGACGGGGAAATATTGACAGGAGATAAAGAGTTTAGCTTTGAAGCGCATGTATGTTCAATGCGACCGTCTAAGTAGGAGGTTTAGCCGTTCGTTTTAACGCCTTGTGATAATGAGTTATTACCGATGGCTCTGTTGGAATTGGTATGAATTTTTAAATGTTCTCGCAAACGCTAGAATTCAAACCCTACAACCTTGAGATATTAAGTTTAGATTCCTATCAAACTTTACTCGCCTACAAAAACTTCTCCGGGAGTATTATATCATAATTTGTAAAAAAAGCCTTGAATAAAAAGTATATTAATTTTTTTAACCTCATAACTAATTAAGGATTATGCATCTATTTAATTATTTGGTGAGCATAAATAATTATGAAGACCCTTCCATTCTCATTGCTGTGAATTCCGAATCAAATTCTAACTAAATCAGTATATTAAGAAAGTATTTTGCTTGTTGAACTATTACAAAGTATCTGTGGTCATCGTGAGGATGAAATATTGATGTAATTCGGTTGTGGTAGATTCCATTGTTGATGGAATTCGCCGTGTTGAGAAGAAATTCATATGGCTCGAATAAATTACCTGCTTTAAAGCTGTCGATATATCCAGTTCATTGAATTAAAATGTTAGGATTGCGTAACATTGTTAGAAAGAGATAATGTCGCCTTTGAATAACGAGCAAAAATGAGAAAATTAATACTTCATTGGGACCATTCTCAGCGACTTTATTAGAGAAATATGTTTTTTCTTGAATATTATCATATATTAATGCGTCACTGGTCGCGTGCAACTAATTGCTTTTTTAGCGCGGATGCGGTTTCATTTTAAACCCAAACCATTTACTTCTTTTTTATAGATATTAATATATCCAATTATATTCCATATCTCTGGAAAACAATGTGAACTTAAAATCTACATAGTTTAAAAATTAAACGCACGTACTTGTATGTATGCGTCACAGGATAAGATTTGCATGTTCTGCTATTCCCTATGAACAGTAAACCATTTGCTATCGAAACAGAATCCAAACCAACAGCCCTGAACGAATGCATAATGAAATTAATCACGAAATACCGTATCGAGGTCAAAATCTTACCCGTCTTAACCTGTGGAAATCACTGCCCTCCTTTCCATCCCTCAAGAACTCGCTTTCGTTGCCCCTCCTCCTCCTTGCCTCTCCAAACAAACCTCACTTGATCACGTCCTGTGCTTCGGCACAGGTGTCTGCTCGTGTTTCAGTGATAAACAACACTTCCCATATCTCTCAGCTGTCAATAGTCATCTAGTTGACGGAATTGTTGGCGTAAGGGTTCATAGTGAAAACCACTTAATTTGCTGTCAGTTTTTATCCTTCTAATTTACCTTCTAAAAGGTTACTCATTTCATAACTCGTAATGTTACATAGGGGAAATATAATTTAATTTGGATTCTCTAAACTAAAGATCGAGATAACAAAAGAAATTTTTTCATGCTGTGAGATTGCTAATGACAATGTTGGTCCATGAAAATTGCTTTTACTTAATAGTCCTAAAAGTTTTGCATAACCATTCGGTTTCTACGTTCCGTACGCTGATTTCTATAAAAAGCATTAATCATTATAATGACAAAAAATTATAATACGCGTTTAAAATTTTATATTAACAAATTTTAATCAGAAACCTTACTGCAAATGATATTTTGTGTAATATTCCGCATTTTTTTGGGGAAACAATTAAATTAAAATTTTGGTAATTGCACCTTCCTTAACCTTTCAAGACACAAAAACAACTAGAAACATCATACATGTATAATAATGGTACTTGTAAGAAATTCATTAAAAAGGTATATTAAAACTCCCACCTCATAGACTACATCCTCACATGATGGAAGAGATTTCGGGTTCTGTTGAATCCTACAGCTGTGCTGGCAGGAGGTTTGATAATTGCTACTGATAGAGTCATGCTAGATAAGTCGGAGGGTAGGTGCCAGACGAAAAGCAGTCTGTTACTCGTCCCTCGGTGAGGCGGCTGCAAAGGACTGACTCTGGAAGAGGGGCCAGCTGGTGATGGTATCACAGTAAAATACTATTGCGGAAACCCACGAAAATGTTATGCACATGGATTTGAGTATAGGTCCTGGTAACTGCAGGAAATGTAGGAATTGGTTCAGATTTAAGTGTAAGTAATGGAATATTTCGATATTTTTAATTCATTCCCCGAGTCATTACGACTCTTTTAGCATAAACGTGTGACCAATCATAGTTCTGGACAATCAAGATAATTTTCTGCGAATTCCTAGCATTGTACTGCTAAACATTGTGTTTTTTGTTCAATTCCATCGGAATAGGGTTGTAAGGGGATAAGCATTTTTGTACTGCATCTATGCGTAAGACGACGTCACCCTTTTTTGAAGAGGAAAAATAGTTACCCATTTTGACTAATCTATGAGTATATTGTGGACAAACAATAAACAGCCAAAGTAATAGTTCATGGAGCTGCAGGGTGAATTTTCGATTAACTTTATTCCACGAAATTCTTACGATAACAAAAATGTCGCAGAAAATTGCATTCAATGTGATCCACGGGAATCTAACTAGCGACACAATTAAAACATTGTTTAGGGATGAGCAATAAATTTAATCAAAGATAAGCATTGTGAAAAAGGAAGGCGTTGACGGCGTGGGGAGTTCGACGCAAAACGGGCGCGTTAGAAAATGGAATGGAATGAGGGAAGAGGGCGAGCGTGTGTGTGAGTGTACACGAGGAGATAGTGAGGTCTTCAAAGTGGAAGAGGGAGAGAAAGAAAATGGGTCGCTGGCCAACCGGTGGGAGGACGGGGCGAGGATGAGGTGCAAATGGGTAAACGCGGGATCACTGGAGATAATGGGTCAGGAATAAATAGCCCTATTATTTCTCGAAGAGATGGGGACCATTGTTCGTTATAAAGGAGGTTTTGGAAGGTGGTAGTAGTTCGGGGGAAGGTGGGTGTTTGGGGTGTCGCCTGGAGCCGCGGGGGTAGCGAGAGGAAAATAAAGTTTGAATGAAAAAGAAGAAATGAGAGGGAGAAGATTTGTGCTGGGGAGGGGAGGGAAGTTGACGTAAAGGACACGGTCTGCGGGTAATGGGTGGAATTAGGACTGGGGGGGAAGGGGGAATGAGGGGGATCGGGGGAAAACGGAGCCCTGAGGCCGGCGGACAGGTTGAGAGAGGCACCTGCGGTGATGAAATCCGCGGAGCGACATCTGGTTTCTCAGCGCTGGTGTTCATATGTGCGAATTATTTTGAATTTCGCAAAGGTGTGGGCTCGGACAATGGTGTTCTCGTCGAGTGGAAGCGCTCATCGCTACTCTAATTCATTGTTCCCTCCAACTCCCCTCTTGGAAAACTCCAATCGGGAACATTTCTGAGCGAGCGGTGACAAAAGAGTCGTAATGGGTGCATTAAATGGTGGGTTTGTTATTTCGGTGTTAATTCGAAATTGGTATTTTAAAAAGCCGTCGGCTAAAATACTAGAGTTAACCAATTGATTACTATTTGTTTTCTTAAAAAAATTGAGATGAACGATATAGATTTTAATTAACTCTGCACATTTCACTCTATCCTTGGCTTCGTCTAATGTCGATAAAATAATGCTTCCATTAGTGTTTATTTGGCCGTATTTTGTGGAGTTAATGTTTTCTATGGCATAATAAATTCAATTTTCAAATCCATACAAACTAAAAAAATTAAATATTAAATCTTTTTGCCTTTTCTGTCGCAGTAAATCCTGTATGAATTAATGTTTTAACCGCGATGTGATGGACTACTTAAATCACCTTAAAACCAAAATATCAAATAGACTTCATTAACGTATCAGTGACATTGGGACTAATCTAGGAGAACTTGTATCCTATTATTCGATGTTTTCATTGTACTACGAGAGATAAGCTGCCTTGCTCTTTGGTCAATAAATACCCATTCCTTCACAAAATTCATGGAACAAGGTTAGTTTACAGAAACGTAGATTGAAACGTACACATCCCCGACGGCAGTATTTTATTTTTCGTACTCGTTTCCTAGTATCCCCTTCCCTTATAGGGTATTTTTTCTCAAGTGATGCCCATTTTTATATATAATTATTTTCTATCTCGCTAATTTTGTGTGGCATTATATCTCAAGAACGTTTATTCGAGTGACAACAAAGAACATCATTCAACATTTAGTTTTCCTTAATTTTGATAATGTGGTAATGGGATTGAGGAAAAAGTGCTTGTAATTTCATTTGAATTATTCCAGTACATTGTTAGTAATCCTGTAATTCTTCGGAAGGTTTTCCATAAAAGTACTTCTTTGTATTTTTGATCACTTACGTAGCCGTGGATATTTTGCATGCGGTCCTTTTAATTGGTCACGAATGAAGGCTAAAGGCGCAGTCAAAGAGAAGCCTTCACCTAATATCCTATGATCTATACTATATTTCGTCAAATCCTATGTTTTTCGCGTATTTTTGGGTAACAATTTTCATACATTCGGTGAAGGGCACAGCAAATAGTGTCGTCGTCACGCTGTATATAGGGATGGCGTTTTACGAGATTCCTTGGCGCCCTGCGCTATTTGCGTTTTTCTATTAAAAAATGTATGCTTTTTTAATATGATTTATACGTATATTTATTGCTCTGGTCTAATTAGAAGAGTTTTGCATGTCTCTAATTGTAATGAAGACGTCAGGAAATGAGTACAAATACACTCAAGTGAATTTAGCTTTTAGAATACCTTAACCCTCTTATGTCTTGATAAAAATGATATTACATTTTTTTCTGTTTTCACTAGAAATAAAATTCTGGAGATGAAAGCTTAATTAGTTACAATGCTATTCTTATCTTTGTACCCTACCAAATAAATTCAACTGAAGATTTATATTAAAATTTAAAGATAAACCTCATCCCGAATTAATTTTCGTACAATCCAAACATAGAGGGTATGGGGTAAGTACCTTTCTCTGTTAACACCATCGAGGTTCTATTTTCACCCTTTGTACTAATTTCACCGTAGGATAACTTTGAAATACTTTGAATAAAATTTTTCTGTTATTTCACTTGAAGCAAAACATTATCGGCGCACCCGAAATAAATGTTACTATTCAAGTTAAACATCTGGTAACTTACGTTTGATGTTTCAATTTTCCGGAATATTCACGTAGTATTCAGGAAACCCTAGAATCAATCATTTCTGGAAGTGTAAACTTAAATTGAATTTCAGAATTTCTTAATTAATGATATTTTAATCACAAGCAGTTAACCTCAGTATTGGTGGGCCGAAGGTTCTTAGGGTAGATGGGAACGTTCGTCATAACATTTGAGAAGTGTTATTTTCCCAAGAAATATATTTTACCAGATTCTACATTGAGTGAAGCTGTTTCGTCGTTATTGTTATACCTTTACCATGAAGGAAAATATAATTTATCTTTCCAATATTTAATAAGCTTGAATTTAGAGAAGCCTAGGTATCTAAATGTTGCAGACTTTTCTTACCACTTTAAAATTGTTCCTTTTCTCCACTCACTCAGAAAATTCTTCTCTTAGCATCATCATGACCTCGTACCAACCGTTTCGTTCACTTGCCTTCAATTCAGATTCTAATCTCCCCTTTGGCGCGGAATGATACTCCACGGCGCTTGGGGTACTGCCTGAAGAATCTAACGGATATGGTAACGCGGATGGCCTTCCTCAACTGGAATACCGGTGGGATATTATCCCGAGTGGAGTACTTTGCTAGGATGATGAGAGCAAAGCTATGATGGGGGCTGGTGGCTTGGTTGATCTCTTCCTTTCCGTGAAATTCACGAGATTTCTTGGTGCTCCATATCCCTTTTCAAATAATCGGATCCCGTGGGTTCCTTCTCTACCTCATAAAGGGTATAAAAATGTATGTATATGGTCCGCCTTTAGCAGAGTTGGTGATGTAAATATATCTTCCGAAACGGAGATTCGGCAAGGACCAATTTGATGCCAACGCTTGGGTAATTGGATTTCCATTTCCCTTCAGGAATATATTATCATTATATATATATATATATATATTTTTTTTTTTTGATTGGACAATATTTTTTTGAAGATGTAACGATGACGATTTTATAAGCAATTACTTGAAAATACTCAAAGAGGACATCATTGAGGGGAAGATATTCCCGGGTCAAAGGAGTATTTTAGGTTTTCAAGACGTAATTCGTTAAGATTCATCCCCGACCCCACGAAAAGTATTTTCAAATAACAACGAAATAATTATATTAAGAATTGTTACACCATTCTCTTTCTGACTCATAATTATGATCTGAGAAATTTAATGCAGTAATTCGTTCGTGTAATTTAACGTCTTCGGTAAGGTTATGCGTTTTACTTCTTTTTTTCAGCCTAATAAATTTCGAATGCCTAATTTGCTCGTGAACCTACAGAGAATATGTATTTTGGTGAATTGGATGCATTATTTGTAAGGAATATTGTAGAAATTTCCCTTTTAAAAATAATGCTTAAAGAAACAATCGAATGAATGATTTATATGCGTGACTACCTTGAATGAGAAACGTAGAGAGAACAAATTATTACATAAATGAACCCAAAACAGCTGTAGAAAACTTCGCATGCCAAACATTTATCATCATTGAAAAAGTGTGACTCACTTTGCAAAAGTCTAAAGTTTGTGATTTTTTAAAATATTTAATCCTAGAATGATTTTGTTTAATACCTTATGTTAATGATCCACTCCATTACGATTCATGGGAGTAGATACGATCCGAATACAACGGATATCTCAGGAAAAGATGGTATGTTAGACTTGCTCGGGATAAAGGAAAGTTGGAGAATATGAGCATTTTTGAAGGCTTTTGGAATGAATGAGGGATGTATGGGAAAGTAAAAGAGGGTTGAAAAGAGATTGGGTGAAAAATGTGGGAGGATGATGGAAATGGAAAAGAATGAGGAGGCGGCTAGGAGAGGAGGAAGCTGTGGTCGGGCATGATATGAAGAGGAATGAAGGAGAGAGAAGGAGCAAGAGATAGAGAAGATGTAGAGATGGGAGGAAGAGAAGTACGGAGTAGGGGAATAAAATAGGGATGGTGCGGGAAGGGAAGGGTACGCGTGGGATGGCGGGCGTGGGAAAGTTGGGGGCCGAGGTCGGGGAACGGTGAGGATGGGACGGATCGAGAGCGAAAAAAAGTGTGCTGCAGGGAGGGGAGCGGCCGTGGAGTACGGGGGAGGGAAGAGAGAGGTCTAGTGACGGAAAGAGGGAAAGAGCGGGGCGTTCCAGGGAGGGAGGGGGCGCGGAGGCAGACGAAGGAAGGGATGGGTAAGCCGGAAGGCCGCGTAAAATATTCATTCAAAGACCTCGCAGGAACCCCAAAGCTCTCAGACCACACGCGAGAATTCGGACGTGTTTGGGGGGCAGAAGGAAAGGTTTGGGGGTCTGTCGGGGAGGGAGGGGGGACAGAGGAGGATGCGGGGGTCGGATTTCTGTGGAAGAGTGAGGAGGGATGTTTGAGTCTCCTTTTTTTATGTCCCACGGCTCGCACACATACGGAATCGCGTGGGCACTCACTGCCGCACACAAGAGCAGCAAACGCCAGCCCCTGGACCTCCTCACTCCCCCATATTGATAAAAAAAATGTGGGGAGTAAAAATGAAAATAGAGGAGTCACCCATGACACCCTAGGAAGGAGCGGGACTGGGCTTTAGCTAGCTGCCGTTTTCTCGGACCTCCCTGCTCGTGGGTAGCGTGTGTAATCACTGAACTCACGTGAACCAGGGAAGGAGAGAAAGAAATGGGATGATATTACTTTGCAATCGTTTATGTGGTACGTTTCGGTGTCCGAGCAATGTTGGGGTCTCAAGCGGGCTCTGGACGGTTTAGCGAGGATGGGATGTGTGGGTCGTTCGTACCAATTTGGTCAGGACAAAAGGGTGAGGAAGACGAATGGTAGGTTCATGAACGAAGGACTGAGATAAGGAACTTAATATTTCAGGGATGGACTTTAAGAGAGGGAAAGGAGACCATTCGTCTGAATAAGAACGTCCCACACGCACTGCATGTAGGGGTCGTAAAGATCGTGAATGACCATGGTGAATATCAAATTTTAACCTCGCCCATTCTTTCAAGAAATGATGAATATTTAAATCGTATTATCTCTTTGATTTCTTTGAATCGTAGTACGAGTCGAGAATTTTGAAAGAAAGAGTATGATGGTCCGTATGCTCTCTAAGACAGCTTTCACCTGAGGATAAAATGGGTCACATTCATAGCAATTTGCATCCTTATTTTGAGAAGAGTATTATCTAAGTGTCTATTTTAACAAAATATATAGTAATATATTAATGCATATTGAACGTTGAACGAAAAATATCTCTTATTGCTTTATTTCTAGTTAAACGAAGTCTTAAATGACTGCACTATGAATAGTACTCCAAACAAAGAAATGTGTGTATGACCTACCTCAACACCATCTTGTATTAATCAAGTGGATTTCTGTGGAAGCTTGTCAGCTTCGCTATGTTGGGAGGGATTTGGAAAGCAATTGTGAAAGAATTTTTACATTCTGTAATTTTTCATATTTAATCTTATATTTCCTATCCTTATAGAACGATTTTGATATCCTGATCATATCATATAGAATGATTAAGATATCCTTACAGAACGATTTTGGGCTTGGATAAAGTGTTCGTAAACATGCATTGAAATATTCTTGTACGGTGCCAAATTCTTAGCTACTCAGTCATTGTAATACTTTGTAAAATCATTTATCCAATTATACTACCACTAGATTATTCATTTTTATTATTAAATTTAAATATATTAACTTATAATAGGCATTTAATTAAAATAAACAGTCCGCCTCGTCTTAGTTGAAGTTGATATTCTTAATGGAAATTTCGTAGGCAGTTTCGAATTTCAATGGTTTTCGCTGAAACGATACAGAATGAGCATAGATAAAACCTGTGCTGCATATTCACAACATACCTAAATAACAAAAACAACGCAATAAACATTCTACAACATAAATTATGTGAATAAAAGAGTTTATTATGACTCTTTAATAAACAGTCCTTGTACACATGGTTTTATATTAAGGTTAGATAGTTGAGACATGGAGTATAAGTTTGGACATAAGTATTAATTTTGCTCATTTTGTTTTAAATAAGTCAATTTACGTAATGCTTAGTCCTAATAAAGTTATCATGATACGTTGAATCATAAATAACAGTTTATTTTATTTCAATAGATTCGAAAATGTATCTCACTCAACATATGCAAAGGTGGCCAAATTCTCTGGCTAATTTCAATTTTTTTCACTTGGTTTCTAATGGATGTGATGGGAGAATATTTCAGTTGAATCAGCCTGAAGATTTCACTCAATCCGGGATGGGATGAGCAGAAACAAAAAATTAAAGTTTGCCTAAATAAAACCCGAATTTAGGCTTGAAAACTGTGCTCACCTGTTGTCGAGCGAAATGGCGTGTGAGAATCACATTTTTCAATCCTGGATGGTCCAGAATTCCAATCCTAGGGATTCTCATGGATACCTAAAATCAAACAAAGGTATGTGATTTGCTAGTTTCAGATATTGCTGGGAAAAACAGGTGACACGTGAATAGCAAATGAGCCCCCTGCCATAAAATGTGATTCTCACATGCTATATGGCTTGATACCAGGTGAGCACTTTTCAAGTTTACATCCAAATTTCATTTGGAAAAATTATTACTTTTATGTGTATGTGCAGCTGAATTTCCATTCCAGATTGATAATGATTGGTAAAGAGCTCGTTTGCTATTTACGTGTCACCTGTTTTCCCCCAGTAATATCTGAACCCAGCAGATGACATAAATACCTTTGCATGGTCTTAGGTGACTATGAGTATCCCTATGATATAAACCCAGGGCCATCAATGTTTGAATCTTTTCAATTCATTAAACTTGACGCTTGTCAAAATTTTAGTATTCTAAATAAAATTAATGTTATTAAGGAGAATTAATGTCTGAACAATGGATATGTGTACAGACATTAACAAGTTATTTTACCGTTCTATTATACGCACTAAAGTTTTTGCAAATATTAAGTATGCATTAGTATTTATGTGACATAGTTAAGCTAGTCCAGCTTGGTCATTCAAGTGAATGCGTACTCTCGGATTACCCTGAGTTTGCGTATTGGAGTTCCGCCTCTGCCATGAATAATGTTGCATGATGTACTCTCTGGTTTAATTGGAATTAGTGAGCTAAATATCCCATGAGAAGACCTATTACGGCTTGTAGTACATCATTTTCTACTTCAATCTTCACAGCTAGCCAACGTCACAGTAATATTCAGAGTCAATTGGAATTGTCAGTGGCAATTTTTCTTTTTTCCTTCGTCTTTTTTCTGACTTTTCTTTCACGTGGTAAATGCACTGACTTTTACGGAGGCAAATAAATGTTACTCGTGGTTGTATTTTGCATATTACTGGCAATACTATACACAATAAAAAAGTAGGTTAATGGGAAGAGGCCATAATTTTAAGGTGATAAAAGTAAAAGTTTAAGACCCCCGGGATAACATGAAAAAGAAGATAACACAAATGACAGGAAAAAATATTAAACACTTTAAAAGTTAACGGAAGGTAAAATGTTTTGCAAACATGATTTAAACTAATTCTAGGACAAATAGTTTTTGTGACAATGTATGAGAACTACACTGGAGAGGATAACTTTTTGTGATTAATCAGTTCTTAATGGTGAAGTTTAGATGTGCAGAAAAGGTTTATCTCAAAAGTGTTCGTCTTGACCGGGACTCGAAACAGGATCCCCTCAATTTGGATTTTCATCAGCGGATGACTCAGTTGAAGTATCTGTCGCGGTATCTAATGGGGTGCTTTGAAGAAATTTAGAAAGTTTGGTGTCTTAGTTTTACCTATTCAGTAGAGATTCGGAACTTGCCGAGTAATATTTCTCAAAATAAAATTAAATGTATGCATCATCAGTTAGAATATTGGATAGGACATAGTATTTTTAATGCTTTTCGATCAGTCTTATTACCTCAACCGTATCGAATATATTCCACCACGATATCTACCAATACAAATTTTTCTTTGAACGCACAGGGACAGCTGAAAAAACTATAGTGCAGGTAATAGAATACCTCCTCCCTACTGTCCTTCCCTTAATGCATATCATAAAGCTTGTTTCCTAATCTTGACGTATTTGACCTCTTAAAATGACATGCAGTGATTCAAACCAAAATTGGCAGTCACTTTCAAAGTGAAAAATCAGAGATTTCTTTATTTATTTCATGAAAAAATTTCACCTAGGTAAGCCCTAACAAGACAAGAATCATTATGCGTTATAATGAACGGTCATTACGGTTCAAAACCATAGTGATTGCTCCTCGTACTCAAATAGTCTTAGTAACAATGAAATAACCTCCAATAGTCAGTCTCAATTCCTTGTAGAATTTTGAAAGTAAGGAGTAGAGTTCCGAGAGATAAGATGGACGCCGATACGAGGGGGGGAAGGGCTATAAAGGACTGCGAAGGGCAGTCCAGGGTCAACGCTAGGGAAGTGGAAGAGAGGTGGAAAAGGAGATAGAGACAAAGGCGGAGGAGGAAAGAGAGCAGAGGATAGAGATGGAGTGAGTGATTGGGTTCAGAGTCCCTCTACGATGTGGGACGGACAAGGCGGGAAGGTGGGGGGGAGGGTGGAGGCTCTGAAGGCAGGGGAAGGCATGAATAAATCAATCGGCAGCACGGTCCCCGAGAGTGCAGGGCGATAAAGACGGAAGGGCCGGACCCATGGGCGGACGAAGGGGTCGGCCGTGGGGGAGAAATGGGGGGGTCAGGGGGCAAGGAGAGAGGCACGCGGGGGTCAGCGTGGGAAGGAGGAAAGGGCAATCGCTCCCAGGAATCAGTCTCGGTGCGTGTAGCGCCGCGAAGAACGCGGATTAGGCCCTTTAAGGTGACATCGGTGCAGCAGGGAATGGGTTTTTGAGCCGCAATCGATCGGTAGGTCGGACCTGCACTTAGGCCGCGTCTCACGTCTTCGGAAGGGATAGAAAAGTGCTATTTGTTGGTCGGGTGTGTGCTTCCACGTCTCCGGAAAGAAAGCGGTTACGTGAGGAGGATTTGCTCTCAATTCTGAAAACACTCGAATCATTACTTTAATCCCTTAACCGAGAGAAGCTTTCGTAGGGTTGTGCTCACGCTTCCTTGAGCGCGAATAGTTGGGAATTACCACGTTCCATGTATCTTACCTGGTGTGCATTGATTATCCATTTCGACTTTAATGAATATTATTTCACTTTCATTAGATTTATCGTTAAATCCTCAACAGCGAAGAATCTCCGCAGGACTATTTCGAAAGCTGACAGACTTTGAAAATGGTAGTAAACCAATGTCACTTTAATGTTTTCAACAAAGTTGAATTATGTAACAAAACTCTGTTTGGATTAAAATACCTGGAAAACGTTGGTTTTATATAATAAGATCGAATAATGAATTAGAATTTGACTTTTAATAATCAAACCACTTTACTTTTCCACAATATTTGATAATTAAAAGTCAGTATGAAGATTTTCCACCAAGTTACGCCAGAAAATGTTTTCTTGAATTAGAATTTGCCTTCCCTCTCTCATTAACTCAGTAGTAATTGACATCCGCAGAATATTGGCAGGATATTGTAGTCATGCTTGAAAATTGAGAAAAAAATTCATATTTAAATGAAAATTGGAGCGTGGAGTTCATCTGTTATGAAAATGGGTTTCATTTTTTACATGCAAATACATTTTTTACAAATCTTAATCAATCGCAAATAAATAGAATTAATAAATAGACGCGTAACCCTGCAATCTTTCAACACTCATACGTGCTCCTTTACGTGATATCGTGGCAGTAAAATTTATTTATATGCCTGTTGGAGGTAATTCAATTTTATTATTAAAAATTCTATCAATTACTGTTATTAGCTCAGTGGACTCTCTCGGGGAAACTGCACTTATCTTGATCATGGCCAGTGTAATGAAAGCTTTCCTTAAAAACTTTAGTTTAGGAAGATATCATTATATTTTATAGTTACTTTCAATACATAATACATTTTTCTGGCATATTTAATCCCTGAAGAACCAGTAGTATCTTTAATAATTTTAGCCTTTAATCTTACTAGAGGTATGCTGTACATTCTCCGAACTATATGCTAATTCAGCAAAAGCGTTGAGACATTTACCATAATTTATCTTCGTCAAACTTTTTCAAGTTTAACATTTTTAATAAATAAAGAAATAAAAATAGTCGCATGAATATAGATATAAGGAAAAGAAATAGGAACACATAAAAAAGACGAACTCAAGGAAAAGGCGAAATCGAGCAGATCACTAGTGCAAAAATATTCCCTTCACCCGGACTCTTGGCTTTTCGGTTCGATGCTCTAGCCACTTGAGCTATCGAGGAAACGCAATATACACGTATATATATATATATATATATATATATATATATATATATATATATATATATATATATAAGACAACAAACACCACACACATAGAAACATAAAAGAAGGACACTTACATTGGATATTTACGTTTCGACGGCACGGCCGTCGTCATCAGAATCTGATGTCTGATGACGACGGCCGTGCCGTCGAAACGTAAATATCCAATGTAAGTGTCCTTCTTTTATGTTTCTATGTGTGTGGTGTTTGTTGTCTTAGTGTTTGTGTGTTTGTGCGTCGCCGGAGAGCGTCATTTCCAAGAGTATATATATATATATATATATATATATATATATATATATATATATATATATATATATATATATATATATATATATATATACATACATACATACATACATATATATATACATATATATACACATATATATATACATATATATATATATACATAGTCCTATGTAAACTCAATTATTCTTTTTTTTAATTAAACAATATAAGGCCAATGCGGCGATGAGTTTCTTAGTGAACATTTTTCATAGCAATTGTTTTTATTGGTTTTCATTAGGCATAAACACTTAAAATATATGTAATGGTGAAATATACGTAGAAATAATTCTCAATACTGAAAAATGAATAGGTTTGGCGATTCAGTTTTTACGATATAATACATTTTTCCTCCTCTTGTAGCCACTTATATTTGATTGATTGTGCTGCATGTGTGTGTGTATATATATACTATATATATCTTTCTTGCTGGGAGAGGGGTGGTCGTTTTTGGAATTTCCTTGATGAGATAAGAAGCAGTCACGGGGCGCTGACCTTCACTCCCTGCGACCCGTGACTGCTAGCAATCCCCTCGATAAAATTCCCGGCCCAACCAGCGCCCCCTCTCCAGAAGTAATATCAATACGAACAAGGTAACTACGCAGTGAAAGAAATTAAATCTGACGAAGTTTCCAAAAGAAGAGAAGTAACCAGTAAATTGTCAACCTAGACGCGGAATACGCGAATAACTTTGCAGCAACACAAATTTCCTTTGCCTCCTCATTCGTAATGGACCTCGAAATATTTAATCAGTTAATGCTTATCATAATAATTTTCCCTTTAAATTTAGGTATATTAAGAATATGATAGAATAAATACATCTAATGCGCCTTAATAATATGCAGGCCTCAGATAAAATCGGATATATTTGAGGACTAATATCGTATATAATTTTAAATTCATATACAATAACAATTTTCAATAGAGCTTAATTGGAACTACGCGTTTCACCGTGTCGCCGCTTCATCATATGCAAAAAATTGGCATGAATTTTAGGTATGTGTGGAAAAAATTGGGGGTCAGTGTTTTCCACAATACTCAAATATAGTGGGTCGATACATGGGTGTCCGTTGAGAACACGTCAGAAATGGCTGTGGATATGTGTTTTCATAAGAATATTCAAATCTTCCACGAAATGAAGCCTGATGAAGTTTAGTTTAGACCCTATAATCTTCAAAACAACATTTAAATTTTCCTTCACCTTCGATGCGCGGACCGCTAAAATACCGCGAAAGATCTCTTCAGCTGAATTTACCGCTTTGGAAAAAATATTAAAACAATTTCAGATTGTGTTCCATTTTTTTTCATATTTCATTCCTGTATACAGGGTGAGGCAAGTCCTCTTTTAAAACGCAAAACGCTTTCAAAAAATGAAGTTATATTGGGTAACCATGTAATATCTTGAGAGAGTGAAAAAGTAATTATTGTTTCATTGATTGGTTTTTCATTTATCTAAACCACTTCACGTGAAAGAGCCTTCATCTCTTAAGTGAGGTTTTAAGAGAACAAGGTTTAACAATCGCATTGGCCTTAATATTTTCCTATTTCCTCCCCGGTCCGCCATCAATTTAGTCCTCCCTCCCGCTATGAGAATAAAGCTAATAGTAAGCGGACTTTAAACGTTTCATAGAGCTTATCACGTCCGTCTGGCCTGACGATAAAGGATTCCGGATATGCTACAACAGACACTGATGAACACATCAGAATGAAACACTAAATTTAAAGAACATTGGTGGGAATCTACCAATATTAATTAGGTAATATACCGGTTAAGGTAGGTTTTTGGATGTACACAACTATCAAATAAATATTTTCTACCGATATTAGACGTGTAAAAATTATCTTACCCAATCTGTATTGATGGACCCAATAATAGTAAGCAAAGGAAAACAATAGTGTTAGTAAGAAGAAAGGCATTGATAACGGACATACTGAATGAAAACGTAGAGAAATTATTTGTCAAGACATTGTTCCCAGTGTCATAGCGATTCGCTCTGTAGATCCGAAACCTGGTATTTCAGGGATGAGGGATATGGGTCTGGAAAAAGAGGAGAAAAAACTAGGCGAAGGAAAGACTAACGACGAAGATTTTAACTTGTTGAGAGCTGAGAAGTTGCTAGATGAATTTCACTCGGCAATAAGGCGTGGAAAAAGCAATATTGTTGAAGTTGTGTAATATTGAAAGAGGTATTCGAGGATAAGCGGACCGAGGGAAATTTAGGATGAGAAAGATTCAATTGATGAAATATAAATTTGATACCTCTTACTGCTGGTTTTCTCTCGGCGAATTTCTTCTCTCTCCAGATGACGATAATGGTGCGACAAATTTTGAACCAGTAATCCTCGTATGTCAGTTTCTAGCCCTGCGGGGTTTATCCTATCAGAATTGCACCCAGTGTGAGACATTTCAAATAAAATTACCTGAATACCTGATTGTAGTTGAAATTCGAGTAAGACCCGAATTTGCTCGTAAGAATCTTATTATGAGTTTATTTATTCTTTGCATGCCTATTTTCATTTTGGTAAACGTTATTTGTTTAAATGTATTTTTGCTATATAATTTCGCTGTTATCCAAATATAGATTCAACACCTGATGACAAAGCAATATTTTTATGTCGGCTCAATATTGATGAATTTGCATTTACTGTATACTGCGTTTATTTTCCGAATTCTCCATTTCCCTTGTCCGTATGCGCCGTATTAACAAATAAAATTTCGATAACATGCAAAAACATTTTTTAATGCTGATTATAAACCTCTTTTTTTTGATAATTTTTCTTAGAGCGAAGTTTTCTCTTTCAATTAATACTTATTATTTGTTAAACAAATCAAATTATTTAATGTAATGACTTTGGGTAGCTATTTAAACAGTGTGTTATTTGTTTGGTAGATTTGTTAATATTTTGTTGTTTAACAATGCGTAGCATCAAACCTTAGTATTTAATCTATTTTAATGCATAGTATGAGACGATTTCGGTATTTATAATATTTTACTTTATCCCATTAGCTTTCCAATGTTTTTGAAAATGTATTACAATTTAACTTTGACGCATTTATACAAATTAATAATTTTGATTAATTGAATAAAGCCTGATATGTTATGGTATCTTCTATGCTGCTTTTCTGGGAGATATTAAATGCTAATGGGTATATTTGGCAAAAGATCTAACGCGGTAGCTCTAGCACACATTAAACTTGCATTAAATCTTTTTTTAATATGAATCCTCTTTTTAAAAATCTTATGCGTGAGACACATGAATAATCCCCGGATAATGTAACTAAATGATACCTTTTGTTTCGCCTTTCTTTCCAATGGAAAATTGAAAACAGGGAATTATCGCGGAATATTGTTCCAAGCCCACAATTTGCATGCCTCTCCCATCCTCTTTTTCCGTTTTCATTACGGGGAACATCAAAGTGAATGAGGTGCTCTCCGTTATTTTTCTAAGGTATCCCGGCATTAGTAACTCATAGCATATTTATGCTCGTGCTGCATAATAGAGTTGAGACGGAGCCCATAATCCAATATCCCAATATGAATGAGATTATGCCCTGTTTTTCGGCCGCTGCTTGCCTCTTAACTCACTGTGTCGGAGGGAATGTAAAAGGGATATGGGGTAACGAAGAGGAAAAGACAAGAGGAGGAGATACAAAGCTTTACAATATGTTCCAACAGTTTTATTCTTTTAATTAAAATCGGGACAAGAGATTCTGGGAGATATTAATTTCACCCATTTATCCTGGAATGGGTTGACATTATTGCGAGCGATGCTTAACCGGTCTGCCTCATAGTTCTCATTCGCCTCTCCCAGCAGTCTCCACTGTTTCACTCCGTCCCTTTCCCGACGCTAAGGCCACCTTTACCCATCCCTCCCTACCAACTCCACGCTTCAGTGTCCTTCCATGACGTCGACAACTACCATTCGTGCGCTTCCCATTTGCAAGTTGTCTCTCTAATCCCTATATTCCACCTCAACTCTTTTCGTTAGGCTGACAGCGTTTATTGTACCCATAAGGATTAGTTTTATTAAATGGATGGGGATCCTCAATTTTTCCCTTGTTGCCCATCGAACCGCTTCCATGGGCATCTTTTGAGAGGAACGTGGTTACCAGTACGAAATGAGGTGGAGAAAGAAAAAATTGAAACGTTTGTACTTTAGAAAATCTTCTATATTTACTCTGCGATGCTTACTCTCTCATGCCACCGGTATGAACACCAGATACAGGTATATTAAAATTCCTGTAAATCAAATTAATATTAATTGGATATAAATAGAGGAAACTGTAGATTAAGTAGTACATTTTTTGCTGGTAAAGTGACAGTAGGAGTAATTAAGATCCAAATCCCCTTAAGCTGTAGACTAGCAATAAAAATACTAATCAAGGCATCTGATAGAAAGAGGTAACGATTAACTGAATAGGATAGAATGGAAGGAGGTAGAGAGTATGAACAACTGAGGGGTTGGTTTTAAGATGTAATATGCCGGGCTGTTAGTGCCGTCTTACGAAGATCCTATAATTGTAGCGGTGGTTAGTCTACGTTCATCCACAACCTGCCTTCAAACCGGTTTAATAGCATTAATTATAATAATACTTCGAAACCTTTAAATTTTATATATATTATAAGTCCGTCCAAAAGTATATGCTTCATCCTTATTGTCTTAATGTCAGTAGTCATAAAACCAATAAAGAGCGAAAAAATAAACAATTGTTTAGACGCAAATTAGGTAATTTTTATTTCACTTCATATATACTATTCAAGCCTTTATGCGGATGAATCCGCGTTTCAATCCTTATGGTCATTTCAAGACATAAAATGGCTGCATTGAGCAATGGGAAACATTTCGAACGAATGCATGGGAGGGATGAAACAAATGAAAATACTCACATAATCTCGCCAGACTTAATCATAGTTGAAAACGATCCGGTTTAATTAACTAAGTAAGTTCAATGCAATTTATGTCAGTTTTGCTTTTGTACTGGATTACTTACATTATTCAGCTACATAGCACTACCTCTGGTACTCAAACATGTATTTAGACAGTTAACTAAATTTGAAATTTTTGCTTGTAAATTATTATTATTGATTTCAATCAAATTTTTCGCCATCTGCTAGATAATCGCGCTCTGAATCCATCTTACCTTTCTTCCTCTGTACTTGAATACTATTGAATTTTATTTAAGAAAAACTAGTCGATTGGGACCACCTATATAATGCTTGATAATTTATTAGACGCCATCCAAAAACAATGGTGGTTTTAAACTAGCTAGTTCTTGCCGTTTTGTCGAGCAAGTTGTAAACTGGATTAGATATATCAATGAAAAGGTTTTTGGTGATTTTTCGTAAAACCGAAGCAAGGGATTGTTATAAAGTCCACTTCATCTTCGGTAGTATGTGGTTATTAGATAGAATATTATCGCTGTCATTGTAATCCAAAATTCTTCATCACCGTAATCTTTAATCCTAAGGTTCAAATTTTTAAGCCTGCACCCATAAACAAAGCCATTTCACTCATTTTCTTCCCCTTCCACCCACTTGTCTATATATCCCTAGAATTCCAATTTCCAATTTTCATCATCCCTCTCTCAGAATTTCTTCTTTCCTTCATGGAAAAACTTTTTTTTGATAGAATTATGACTCCAACTTCATGGCTGCAATTTCAATCTGACGCATCACCTTCCCCCAACCCTTGCCCTTCTCGAATCGTCCAAACACCCTTTCCCTCCATCGCTGGTTCTCCTTCCGCATCTCCCTTTCCTTTCCGCCACGTCCTCATCTCATCTCCCATGCTTCCCTCCCCTCACCATGAACCCCGATCCCCGCCTGACCACCGTAAAAAACAGGGGAAAACAACTTCCTATCCCAAAAACGGAAGGGATCGTCAAAGTTGCGTTTCAAATTACTTGGTGACGTTCGGTCTCAATCTCGCTCCTCGTACTGCGGCCATTCTTCCTTCCCGTCTTCCCCCTACTCGTGCTCCGCCCGCCCGCCGAGGTGGGGCGGCGACGTCTCATGCCCCCCAGCCCCCACACCCCGCACCCACCCCATCTCACTCACAGACTCCTCTCGGCCCCATTTCCACGTCTGGCCGTTATAAGATACCCTTGTATTACATTTCTGCCCTCCTTTCCGCCGCTCCCACACCTCACCGCGTTCATTTTATCCCCACCGTATCTTCTCTCCATCCCTCATATAACTCTCCCCAACCTGCACCCTTTGCCACCCCCCCACGCTCAAACATAACTTGTTCCGTCCCACCCCCACCCTTCCTCGTCCTCTCCGTCCCTTTCCTTCCCCTCCCACCCTCTCATTTCTGTTCAGGTTCAATTACGCGCCCAGATTGCTGTTTTTATGTCAGCACCTGCCTCAGGCAATTTCCATGCCAGTCGTAATGAAAACTTCTTGTGATCGCGAATCGTCTTCACCATCATCCATGCATCGAATGTTCTTCACAGACGGATCTCCGGTTCTCCGAAGCTCACGTGTTATATATTATTGCATCAATTTGGTTGACTGGTGAGAGTTTGCCCTCTTCCGATTAACTCGATGGAAATAATTGCAGTTGAACATCATGGTAAATGGGTAAAATACCGTACGCCCTTGCTCATTGAATACGTAGACGTTACATTTTCTCAAAATAACTGGGGAAAAACATTGTGGAAAAACCTAAAATTGTGCATTGAGTAATTACTTCTAGGAGTATTCTCTTTTTATGTTTCATTGGTGATAAATAATTTGAATTACGCAAGTAGTACTTATGTCCTATACTAAAACATAATTCAAGTCACTTGTGACGTTAGCTGTTTGGTAATTGCAAAGTAATGGAATTGCTGAGCTTTGGAAATATTTATGTTACCAATTCAGTATTCATTCAATCCGGTAGGATCCTATCTTCTTTGCTGTTACATTATTATTTTCATACTGATGGCACTTTAGGTCGAAGTAATCTTTCGTGACTTTTAGATTTTTATTTATTCATATCCTATTGGAGTATTCAAATGAAAGAATAAGCCACAAATACAGGGTAAATTATTATTATGAATTCCATAATGCACTATATGCCACTTTCTTAATTACTATTCTTGTGTTCATTCAAAATTTTGAATGTCACTGACATTTAGTCATTTAACTCAAAAATGGTATTTGGCACCAATATTTTGAAAAACCTTAATATTTAGTAATTGAGGTTCCATGAAGTATGAGTCAATAATTGGAATACTTGTGATGAATAATGCTTATATATATAACCGTATTACATCAAGTATTTTGGTGAGATAATCAAAATATTAGTCAAATAAATAATTTTTTTAATAATATCGTCTATAATTCAGTTCAATGATTGAATTACGGCAGCTCTCCACTCTTTAATGATAACTCTTAATGTCTGACAGGTTTTTTCTGCACGTGCAACACTTTGCCTACGTATTTATCCCTTGTCCTTTGTGTGACCGTAACTTCAATTTTCTCTTCAAGCGTAATCCTAGCAAATATGTTATAATTAAGTCAATCTGTTTTCAGTTCAGCTGGTTATTCTTGTCATTATAATGCTCTTATTGATTTTATGCATTCTTTATACTTTTCAATTATTATTTCATTTGTAAAATTTGTCAAGCACGTCTCCGGCAGTAGTTTTTAATGTTTTTTTTTACCTCTCCGCTCCGTTTTTTAATGGTCCATGCCCCCTATTCATAGAATTTCATATTCCAAAAGAATGCTTTTAGAGACTTTTTCTCTGAACTTAAATTATTTGAGCATAATGGTAGACTCTTTATCATATGCAGCTGTTAGGTTGATTTAATCTCAGCCTGCATGTCATCCGATGATCATGTATCATTCACATTTCTTTTCTACATGCTAAGATAGTAGTCATATCAACAATTATTATTGTAAATAAATTGAATAATGTAACACTTGTAAGTTATAGTTCATCCATGGAAGAATTATTTTTCACAAAATAGGTTATTTATACCTTGTGTTGCATGTGTGTTTATTTTATTACCATATACCGTTTAAATGGTCCATGTTTTTATACTTTAAGATTTTAAATTCTTTGCAGTCCAGGGAAAGGCACTTGAATGCCTGCGTTAATTCTTTATGTCTCTGTCTTATTATTCCTGCTGGTTCAAAACTTTAATTATATCCCATGATAAAGCATTTATCGTCTCCCTGTTAGTTTTCCCGCCATAATTTTTCTGGTTATTTCATTGAGTACCAAGGTTTATTGTGTAGACTTGCTTAATTATGACCAAAATTTTCCTCATAAAAGACTGAGTTACGTGTACCTTTTTCAAAGAGTGATAAAAAAGGCTATTGTCTCGTAAAAATGATTCAGAAAATCTGTAGAACTACCATAAAGTTTAACTGCACACATGTTGCAACTAAGGAAAGGTTTAGAAGTTCACACTCTAAAATATTATTTCCCTTCAAATCAATCCTTAGATTTCCTTACACCTTCCTTACCTTTCTTTCTGGTAAAATGCTTCGAATAATCTGGCATGTAGTATATGAACGTTTTTGTGCTCCCCACGTTCGTTCCTCATGTCTGCTGTTTCTCTTCCTCTGGAAAATATGATCACATTTTTAAACTCTATAGTAGGTTAATCCGCTTTTTTTCTAATCATCAGTTTATAATTAGCATTTACTGAGTTGAAGTTATCTTTTTATGTCTTCATTTATATAAACTAGGTCTCTACATGCTTGTAAACTTAAAAAACTCAACAAAACAACGGCCAAATTCCCGTTTTTTTATTTAATTGTTTGTGTGTGTGTGTGTATATATATATATATATATACACACACACACAAACAATTATATATATATATATATATATATATATATATATATAAACCATAAACACAGTAATCAACCCGAAGGTCGGTTTAGTAGGTGATGGTAGAGCTCACAAGCCCGACGGCGTGTGAATATTCACACATCAGGGTAGGGGGGCCAGTTCCTTTCCCTGTGCCGGTTATGGTTTCCCAGGAAGACCTGGTACCCGAAAAATCAACTAGCTCGGGTGGAGCTGCAGGTGCCCAAAGTGCCTTGCCCGGAAATCGAACCCGGGACCCTCCGGTCAGTAGTCCAACGCTCTATCCACTAGACCACCGCGACCCATATATATACATATATATATTTATATGATTTCTTGGAAGTAACACGGCAGTGTTGAATAAAAAACTTAGACAGTAACACACAGCACGAGAACACATAAAAAGAACACTCACAATAATATCTTGATAATTTCGACGGACTCGAGCTCCGTCTTCCTCGGAAGATAAGATATGACTCTCAGTCAGTTCCCCTAACTTCGTAGTTCAGGCCTGCAAATACCCGTCTACCTAGGCTATTACTTCTTTTTTTAAAGAGAATCTCCGTCCACCGAGGACTATTTTGCGCTTGGGGAAGAGATGGAAATCTGATGGAGCCAAATCAGGTAAATAAGACAGTTGTGCCAGCAATTCGTATCTTACTTCAGCATTTTTATCATGGCAATGACATTTATGTGTGGGCGTGCATTGTCCTGATGAAAGGTGACTTTCTCCCTTGTCATGCCTGGTCTTTTTTTCATGCATATTTTACTGTAGTTGGTCTAGGAGCTAATCGTAGTATTGTCCAGTAATTTTTTGACCAGTGGGAAAATAATCTATAATCGTAATGGGATAATCACTAGACGGGAGCAACAACAGAGAGACTTCCGCACTACAGATCTCTTCCCAGAGCACTGACGCGTGATGTGCTGACTTGCACCTACCTACCTAGTTGCGCCAACGATATATGTATATTAACTTATATAAATATATGTTAAGTAATAATTCATTTAGATTTAATCTAAAAGACTACCTAGTATTGTAAGCTTAAATCTCGTCTGACTTTGAGAGCACTTCTGAATAATGTGAAACATTTAAACATAACGAATATGATTACATTACTTTAATTTCAGTATATTTTTCGAGAACTTAAGGGAATGTTTCTCGATTTGTTTATAAGTCGGAACATGTTTATTTTTTCAGTGGTATTAGGCACACAATTTTCCGTAAACTTTTTTTCTTTATTGTATTTTTAGTATTTTAATGCATAATATTTTAGTCCCTCCCATGGACTACAACCTTGTCGTGGTGGAAGGGCTTGTGTGTTCCGATGACCCCTAGAGCTGTGCTGGCGGGAGTAATAATAATTACTCCTGGAAGGGTCACCCATGCCAGATAGGTCGAAGGTTAGGAGCCAGACGAAAGGTAGTCCACGCAGCGTCTGTTCCTCAGTGAGGCGGCTGCAATGGCGTCTGATCCCAGTGGGGCGGCCATTAAGTGATGGTGTCACGTTAAAAACACTATTGAGGAAGGCAACGGGAAACCACCTCAATTATGATTCCCAAGAATATTATGATGGGCACTATAGATAATATGAGTCCTGGCAACTACGGGACACGGCCCAAGAGGCCGTGTGTCGTGCCCGGCAGCGGGAGAGGCAAGGCTTCCGCGGTCGTCATCCCACGAAACCCTTGCAGGGAAGAAATAACTTCAGCAGGACAGAAGACTCAGAAGAAGGCGAAAGTAGTTAGAATAGGAACCTGGAACGTCAGGACAATGTTGAGGAGAGGCAAATTAGAAAATATTAAGCGAGAGATGGAAAGAGGTAACATAGATGTTTTAGGCCTCTGCGAGGTGAGATGGAAGGATAGCGGGGATTACTGGAGTGACAATTATAGAGTAATATACAGCGGCGGGGATGAGAGCCAACGAGGGGTTGCCGTAATTTTAAATAAAGGGGTAGGAAGAAGCGTAGTCAACATAGAGCAAGCGACAGATAGAATTTTACTCGTAGAGATTAAAGCAGAGCCGACAAACTTGGTCATTATTCAGGTATACATGCCACCGAGCAACCACAAGGAGGAAGAAGTCGATAGGATGTATGATGAGTTAGAGGATATCATCGCGAGTGTTCCTGCAGGGAAACATTTGATAGTGATGGGGGATTGGAATGCGACGGTAGGCGAAGGAAGAGATGGTGGTGAGGTGGGGGACTATGGGTTAGGCACGAGGAATGAACGCGGGGAGAAAGCAATTGAATTCTGCAGGAGACAGGGGTTAGTCATCACTAACACATGGTTTAGACACCACAAAAGGCGTAGGTATACATGGAAAATGCCAGGTGACTCAGAAAGGTATCAGTTAGATTATATTATGGTTAGGCACAGGTTTAGGAACAGTGTGATAAATTCGCACAGTTTCCCAGGAGCGGATGCGGACTCTGACCACAATTTAGTTGTTATGAAATGTAATGTTCGTTTCAAGAAGATAAGGCAAGGGCGGCGGGTTAAAAAATGGAATTTAGAAGCAGTAAATGAATTAACGAGGAAAGAGTATCAGGAGGCTGTAGAGAAAATGATGGATGACGGTAAAGAACTGAGTGCTATCGAAGAAAAATGGGGATGTATCAAGAAAGGGATATTGGAAGCCGCTAAAGACACTATAGGAACCGTTAACGGGAAAAGGATAAGGAAACCATGGGTAACGGATGAGATGATTGCGAAGATGGATGAGAGAAGAAGATGGAAAAATGTAAACACAGAGTTAGGCAAAATGAAGTACAAAGAGTTAAACAATAAATTGAGAAGGGCCACAAATAAAGCAAAAGAAGAATGGTGGAAAACGCAATGCGAGCATATGGAAAGTTTACAGAAGAAGGGTGAAATTGGTGCTCTATACAGCAAGGTTAAGTTATTATCGGGAAGTAAGAAGGCAAGAGCTGTGCTAACAGTTAAAGATAAATGGGGTGAGATAATAGTTGAACCAGGAAAAATCCAAGAGAGATGGAAGGAATATATAGAAACACTGTATGGTAAAGAACTTAGGCCGACAAGGTTAGACATAGAAAAGGAACATGACGTAGAAGAAGATAGCTTAGGTCCAGGCATACTCGACGATGAAATAGAAAGGGCATTAAAGGAGATGAAAGCAAATAAGGCTGTGGGGGTGGACAATATTCCTGTAGAAATGTTGAAATGGTTAGGGAAAGGTGGGAAAAAGGCCATATATGGACTGATTCGTAGTATCTATGAGGAAGGAATCTGGCCGGAAGATTTTGTGAGATCGGTGTTAGTTCCTATTCCAAAAAAGGCAAAGGCTTCGTCATGTGAGGATTACAGAACAATAAGTTTGATATCCCACGCAGCTAAAGTTATTCTCAGGATCATCAACAAAAGGATAGAGAGTAAGGCAAATGATTACTTAGGGGATGATCAGTTTGGGTTCAGGAAAGGAAGAGGTACGCGTGATGCCATTGCAGTAATGAGATCACTAATCGAGAGGAATATAGAATACAATCAGGACGTTTTTGCCTGTTTTGTAGATTTCGAAAGGGCGTTTGGTGGAGTGAATTGGGAAGGATTAATGCGTGTATTGCAGAAGGTAGGAATGGATTGGAGGGACGGGGGACTGATCCGCGGCCTGTACATGTCTCAGACTGCTCAGGTGCGAGTGGGGAACGGAGAGTCTGGATGGGCAGTGTTAGGAAGAGGTGTAAGGCAGGGTTGCCCATTGTCACCGGTACTGTTCAACGTATATGTAGAGGAAATGATTAAAGAGGCATGGGAAGAACTGGAGGTAGGAATGAAAGTCGGAGGGGAACTCGTAAAATCGGTTAGGTTTGCTGATGACCAAGCATTAGTTGCTCAGTCAGCCAAGGGGTTGCAAGCATTGTTGAGTGAATTGGAGGTTCAGTGCGATAAATATGGGATGAGAATCAATATTAATAAAACAAAGGTTATGCGATTTTCCAGAAAGAAAAAGGCTAAGCTAAATATTAAAATAGGCGGGGAAAGAATAGAGCAGGTAGAGCAGTTTACATATCTCGGAAGTGTTTTGGACCAATACGGTCAAAGTGGTAGGGACGTAAGGAGAAGAATTGCGCTAGGCAAGGAGGCTTTCTCAAGGAGGAGGGAGTTGATGACGGGGACGTTGAGTAGGGATGTTAAGACAAGACTCGTAAAAACTCTGATATGGAGCGTAGCTATGTACGGCGCGGAAACGTGGTCGCTGAAGCAGGAGGATAGACGTAGATTGAAGGCTTTTGAAATGTGGGTGTGGAGAAGAATGGAGAAGGTGAAATGGACCGAAAGGAAAACAAATGAGGAAGTACTGGAAATGGTGGGTGAGGAGAGGGGTTTGTTGAGAGAAATCCTATGGAGGCAGGAAAAATGGATGAAAGGCGTATTGAGCGGTAGTGGAATGTTGAAGAGGGTAATAGAGGGGAGAATGTTGGGCAAGCGAGGTAAGGGTAGGAACAGGATAGGGATGTTGGACGGGATGAAGGGAGGAAAGAAGTACACCGAGATGAAGAGGGACCTGATATAGATTAGTTTGCTAGGTGGGGAGTCACAAAATGTTTATTTGATAGTTGTGTCCATCCAAAAACCTACCTTAACCGGTAGATTACCTAATAATAATATATATATATGTATATATCACTCGCACCTGAGCAGTCTGAGACGTGTACGGGTTGCGGATCGGTCTCCTGTCCCTCCAATCCATTCCTGTTTTCTGCAATACACGCATTAATTTTTCCCAGTTCACTCTGTCAAACGCTTTTTCGAGGTCTGCAAAGCGGGCAAGGGCGTCCTGATTGTATTCTATATTCCTCTCGAAAGCATTAGTTGCTCAGTCAGCCAAGGGGTTGCAAGCATTGTTGAGTGAATTGGAGGTTCAGTGCGATAAATATGGGATGAGAATCAATATTAATAAAACAAAGGTTATGCGATTTTCCAGAAAGAAAAAGGCTAAGCTAAATATTAAAATAGGCGGGGAAAGAATAGAGCAGGTAGAGCAGTTTACATATCTCGGAAGTGTTTTGGACCAATACGGTCAAAGTGGTAGGGACGTAAGGAGAAGAATTGCGCTAGGCAAGGAGGCTTTCTCAAGGAGGAGGGAGTTGATGACGGGGACGTTGAGTAGGGATGTTAAGACAAGACTCGTAAAAACTCTGATATGGAGCGTAGCTATGTACGGCGCGGAAACGTGGTCGCTGAAGCAGGAGGATAGACGTAGATTGAAGGCTTTTGAAATGTGGGTGTGGAGAAGAATGGAGAAGGTGAAATGGACCGAAAGGAAAACAAATGAGGAAGTACTGGAAATGGTGGGTGAGGAGAGGGGTTTGTTGAGAGAAATCCTATGGAGGCAGGAAAAATGGATGAAAGGCGTATTGAGCGGTAGTGGAATGTTGAAGAGGGTAATAGAGGGGAGAATGTTGGGCAAGCGAGGTAAGGGTAGGAACAGGATAGGGATGTTGGACGGGATGAAGGGAGGAAAGAAGTACACCGAGATGAAGAGGGACCTGATATAGATTAGTTTGCTAGGTGGGGAGTCACAAAATGTTTATTTGATAGTTGTGTCCATCCAAAAACCTACCTTAACCGGTAGATTACCTAATAATAATATTTTAGTGTGTGGTTGGTAAATAATAGAGCTACGTTCAGTTATGATATTGGCCAATTGGTGTTAATTTGAGAAAATTTAAATAAATGTAATTTAAGGAAACCGAAAATAGCCTAATGATATATATTACCCTCTGTAAGAACATTATCCTTTATGATTCCCGTTCCCTCCTATAAATGGTAAAATAGTAAGTCATCCAGCTTGTATTTGACGAAAGCGTCCTCCACCCTTTAATAATTCCACCAAGTAATCAATTTCTCCCAAATCCCGCGTCTTCTCTCCTCGATCCCGCGCAGTCCAAAACCCATTGTCTCCCCCGATCTTTCTCTGTTTTCTCGGGTGTATATATCATTTGGTTCGCTCTTCGACACTACTGCAGGCGCTTAAGTATTGAATCCCGTGAGAGGGCTTCATTCACGAGTAGTACCTCCTTTGGATGTAAGGGACCGTCCGCTTTTTCACCCTCCCACCGCAGGAGCCGCCTGTAACTTTTTGGTCCATTGTGTTCCTCCGCGTGTTACGTCTGTAAGTTTGCTGCGATCCCTCCGTCCTTCCCTGCCCCCCCCCTCCGGAACCCTCTCTGGCCCAACCCTCTCGCCCCCATATCCCCCATCCTCTTCGCGCACTCCTTCGGACCCTACTCCGCCCACTCCAATCCCACGCCTCCGCGACCCTCCTGGACCAACTGCTCCCTCTTTCTCTCCCAACCCTCCACTTCCACACCCAGACCCGGTTCCCAGTCTTTTCTTCGCCACCCGCTCAAAAGCCTCATCTCTCCCGCCCCCTCCCATATCAGTTTTCCGCTACCCGGGCTGCTTTATGCGGACGGGGTCATTCTATTGTTATTCAAACAAGGTGATCCGATGGGCAAGGGGAGAGAGAGAGAGAGGAGGGAGAATATAGAGAGAGAGTTCTCCTCGTTCATATTTCCTCGTGGGGGCTCATAAGGGGTCTCCCATATCTCCCTCCCGCCCTTTCCCTCCCTCTCTCTTTACTCTTTGAGGGAATCTTAATTGGAGATGAGGCCGAGAAAAGATAGCTACGTACGTTGGAACCTTTGTGCTCAAGAGGGGTCGTTCTCTCTCTCCCTGTCTTTCTCTCTCTCGCTCTCGACAGAGCCTTCTATGTGATCCCTGTTATGAAAGCGATTCGATCGATCCTTTGGATGTTTTCTTCGCTGGTTATAATATTTTCTGTCGCAGTGTTTGGTGTTTTTCGAGGTCGGTGTCCGTGCGTAAATGTGACCTTTCTCTTCGACTTCCTCCTTTCTCAAGTTGAAGTTTTTAAAATAAACTTTATACAGCTCTCTTGTTTGTGAAAAGGATTGTATCTCTAAAATCTACCTATTCGTGGAGAGAAGCCTTCCGTAGTTATATCACTTTAAAGTGTTCACTGAGGAAACTGTCTTCAAAATCAACAAGACACTTATTTCAATCGTAATTTTTATCCGATGAAATATTTTATACACGAGGTTCATTCTTCATTTTAATAATTCTGATATAACTATGTCGTAATGTTTATTACATCAAATAAATGCTTTTAAACATTTTTTTGGCTTCAAAATTACTAAATGACCAATCTCCACGCCAAAACCGGAGGTCACTTTGGGAACTTTCGTATTGGCATTGAGATGTGACGCCTTGTTATCCAGAATTACGTATGTACTATGTCTTCTCGAGTCAGCTCCTCAGACCTCTTAGAGCGCACAATGAATACACAAAATGTAAATAAATTTGGTTGAACGAGATTTGATTCCAGGGAGACCCAATTTATCAGAAAAACAACTTTTTTCCTCAAAGTTCTTAATATCTTTAAGACGACCTGTATTCTTCATAGAGATACGGATAAATTGCAATACAATATGAGGATACATTTTAAAGATGCATCTCAATTTAGACGCGTAACTTAGGTGAATACAAATAACTTGTAATTTTGAGACACAAAGTTTAAATAAATACCATATACTTTTACGTGATTCCTCTTTCTTGTGTCCAAAGTACTTCAATAATCGTATAGGTAACCGAGTAATTTGGACTCATTAATATACTTTTCTTACACCATTACTCGTTGTTCAATTCATACTATTGATTAAACTGTCAACGATTTATGAGCATTTGTGAGAATTAAGATGTTAATAAAGTTTTTTCTGATTATACATGTTAACATAGAACTTAATTAGTTTTATTTTAGAAGATCCTTAATAAGATATTAAGTATAACGTTTCAAGTAGTTCAAGTTCTTTTGAAGCATTATAATTTTATAATTTAGTGCAACCGGTTATATCACCATGCTGTTTTTATTTTGATTATATTTTATGAAATGGTAGAAATTAACGTTTTGTATTTCAATGTTTTTTGAAAGTATCTCACCAATTCATCTTCCAACTTGACCAGTTCAATTGACGATGAATTATGTTAATGGCGTAGCCTGCCGAAACCTTTTGAGACCATTTGAGATGCGTATTCAATGGATGAATAGAATATTGAACAGCAAGCATTTTTGATGATATAAGAAAATGATTATTTTGAACCCGATAAATTTTTAAGTAAAACCATGAAGAACTAGTTCAATAATTTCATAGATTTGGTAATGGATTGGATGTAAACAAATTGTCGTCGACTAAAGGACAAAATGCATTCTTAAAGTTTACATAATCTTATAGAAATGAACTTCCCCATTTTCGTCCTTGTTCTTTAACTGAATTAATAGAGGTTAAAACCAAATTCCACTTGAAAGATTAATCAGGAATCCAAGATAAACCTTCGAGTTTTAGAAAATGCGCCTTTGTGAATCCGATTTTTCTAAGAATCAAAGAACTTTTAAGACATTCCACCCATCCAAAAATGTAACCGTTTTTCTTATGTGCGGTGCTTTTCTAGTTGAGAACTTGCCAGAGCAAGAGGAGAGGCAATTGTATGTTGAGGATTGCATGATAGACGTTGAATCGTTGTATCAATTGGAGTAGAATTTCTCAAAGTCTTGCAGAAAACAGACGTTGAAATTCCTATCTCACCACCGCACTTAAACTTGGGGAGTTCCTCTTTTCCCCGCCTCCCATTTTGTCCTCCACTCAAAATCCCTATCACGCGTGCGGAAGTCCGCTGCCACTGTAGGAAAAAAAAGATGAGGAAAACCAATCTCGCCTCATTTCGAACCCAACATAGGCAGCCTCGCCGGCAACAGAAGTCGAGTGATTTAAAATACTCTGGTAGCCTGCGGTGCGGACCGAATTGAATGGCGAAAACTTTTTAGGGTCGAATAAAAAGATGCATAAGGCGAATAAGAAACGGAAATCCAGGGGAGGTGGGTGTGGGGGTTGGAAGGTCTGGTGTAGGCTATAAAGGTGACTGGGGAGCATAATGCCCAGGGGCACGCCTTCCAGATCTTCTACCCGAGATCGAGATACAGTGTGGGAAGAATTGGAAGGTAGAGACAGCATTGGGGGGGGGGAGGCTGTGCGCTGTCGGGGAAGTTCGGGAGGTGGTCCGGAGTTTGGTGGGCAAGGGGGTGGGGGGTGTCCCTGGTGTCCTTGGCGAGGGTTTGGGACTACGATGGAGTCGGGTTGAGCTTGGAGAAATTTCGGGAGGATTTAGGATTTAGGTTTGGGGTGTCGTGTAAGTCAAATGAGGAACAAGTTCGAACATTATCGAGAGGTCATGTACGAGAAGGCTGGGAATACAGATTGAAATAATGTTTTAATGCTTTAACGGATTTTTCTCGAGATTCTCCCGTTTCGTCATTGTAAGATGGAGAACTAGATAATCACTTGACAATGGATTTACTCTACTTCACTCGTGTGTTAACCGTGAGCGTTTAATTTCATTTCATCTGTGTTGAAAACGTAATATTTTAGGACCATTTACTCGTCTACAGTGATCGAAAGAATTTTTCAGAATGCATGCTAAACGATTAACTTTGTCATATAATTAGATTAGATTATATCAAATTATTATTGTTAACTTTATCCCAGTATAAGATTTATACGGCCGATCATTAGGTTTATTATTCATCGTGTTTACTTAATCTCTCGAAGAACATGTTTCACATACATTTTATAACTTGCGATTCATGATATTTTGCGGTAGTATGTCTAATCAATAATATATATTGTTAAGAAACCATATGTACTCTTAACTGGTTTGTTATTGATTAACGTGGTCTTTTAATTAGTATTTCAAGAAAAAAAGATTACTAGCACGCACAGAAGTGTGAAACACAGATGAAACAATAATTTTGATGATTGCATTTGCCTGAAAAATGGATTGAAATAAGAAGCTTGTGACATACTAGTATTTATTAACTACGTATTGCTGTCGTTCGTTAAGCGATTATTGCATTGTTATGTCAATTGTATGAAAAATACATTTTATTAAATACTATATTCAATTTTATTTGGGGATTAGTTGTAATTAGTTTATATTGTTTTATAATAAGTACTAAAGTTTTTGATTAATTTATTTTCACCATCTTTCCCTTTATGACTTCAACATAACGTTTAGTAATTCTCTCACTTCTGTAGACGTTCTTTTCAGTCCCATTAAAAATAAATATTTTTGTATTATTTCGTTTTTGGTATATCCTCGAAAGGAAAGCTCCTCATATGTTTTCGAAGCTCAAGGAGAATTATCTATGAATTTTCATTGTTTTGTAACAGAATAATGTGAATGCGGAATGGAACTTCGTTGCCAGGTTGCCTTAAGGAAAAAAATCATCGGAAGTCACGGAGACAACAATATTAAATGATTGATTTCATTTGTATCGGGCTCAACCTTATGAACACTCACCTTGAGGACTAAGATAATATTTGTGAATTCACAAAAATTTATTAATACAGTACTACATTTTCATCACATAGGTACCTGAAGATGTCAACAATGTGATGAAACCAGCAGTACCGTATTAATGAATGTTTGTGAATATATTAAGTTTGTCGTATTTCTCAATAAATTAATATTATTTTAAAATCAAAGCGCTCATCTATTACACGGAAGTGTCATCGCCCCGAGTCATAGGGTTTCCGCATCCTTGCCTGTGTGTGTGCGGGGGGGGGGGTTGGCAAGGAAGGAGTTTGGAAAATTTGATTCGCGGAGGAAGCGGACGGGCGGTAGTGAGTGGCGTGGAATGGGGGGGTATAAAATTTTTGGGGAAGGAAGGGGTAGATGGGTATAAGATTTTTGGGGAAGGTTCGGATGAAGGGAGGAGGAGCAGACTGGCAGGGAGCGGGCGGTGCAGGGGGAGGGCAGGGATATATCCCCGAGACCCGACGAGTCTTTTCAAAACTCCCAACTAAGACGGCAAAAGGGAGAAGTTACTCGCTCGCCGTTAGATTCGAACGACTCCCCAATGAGATGGGAGCGTCGGATGGGTGGGACCGAGAGGCGGGAAGGGGGGGGGGAGTTAGAGGGGATAGGAGGGGCCGGATTGGGAGGAGGAAGATGCGTTCAACCCGTCCATTACGCCACCCCAAACCCCCTTCGCTCCCACCCCCTTTACCATCTCCCTTCCCCCCCACTTCCCCCAAGCCCCGAAGCTAGATGACATTGTGCTCCTGAATGGCTGTTTGTGTGAACCTGTACGTGTGTGCGTTTGCTCGTCTGTGTTGACTCGGGGAGGCGAAATTATTCAAGGAAACGTTCGGGAAATGGCGCGAGCGGAGGGAAGGCGCGGTGGTTTGGGGGGAGGGGGGGAAGGGAAAGAAGGAATACTTTCGGTCAGGAATTTTTTCATCATTTTATTCTTCTCCTCCACCTATCTCCGTCCTCTCTTCTCCCCGGGTGTTCCCCTCAGCCCTCCTCCTCTCTTACCCTCCGTTCATCCCTCGACCCCATCCCCATCTTCGTCTGTCCTCCTCCTCCCACCAGCAAGAATCCGCGTCTCGGGACGGAGGTTGATGAATGGTCTGGCAACAATAGGACCAACAAAAGAGGATGGAGGGGGTCGGTGAGATTGGAGGAGTGGGGACGTAGAGGGATACGGGCTGATGGACGGAACGAGGTCGATTTCCTGCGCCTCCGCTATTTTCATACGGGGATATTGTGGATTCGAAGGAGGCCTTCCTCGTATTCCTCGAGTAGGTGCATGCCTCGTTGGTTCGGATCGGTTTCTATAATTAGGGAAAAGTTTTGTCTCGAGTGTTTGGATCCCTTTGGGGAGCCCGTTTTGCCGGCAGGTGACGACGCCACGGCGGGGGGTGGGGGAGGGTTTTTAATTTCAGCAAATACCTTTGTGTATCTTCATTGCGGGGAATGGGATTTTGACGGAAATGAAATGGATCTCGAGGCACTTTTGCTAAGCGTTGACACGTATCAGAAACTGTTAAAGGGAGAAGGAGAAAAATTATAGGGAAACGAGGATACATTTAAATCTGTATTCCTAACGAACGTTTTCTCCGGATTATTCCACGTCACCTCTGAGAATAAGTCACCAAGAAATCATTGCTTGTATTCGATTTAAAAAAATGTTATAGTTTTTATTGGAACTATTTTCTTGATATTTTTCAGCTTCAGTGACTGCCAAAGATACTACGAGCGGCAATAGGTTGAGATTAATATATTAATATTTAAAAAATATCCTTTGAAACTATAAATGGTTGGAAAGTATCTCTTACTTAATTTTCTTAAAATTTTGCTGGTGGCGGCGGGTTAACGTCCTCGTTTATCAATCAAAGGGTCGCGGGATCGATTCCCGCCTGGGTGGGTTTTTCTCTACCTAGGACCTGAGTGTTCGTAATCGTATCCATTGTTACCATTGCTGATAGTCCGATCTAAAATGCCAAAAAGCGCTGTTTTCGGACTAAGGCTAAATAAATATATTAATTAATTTGGTATTCAGGAAGAAAATAAATAAAAAATGTTCGGCACATAACACGTACTTCTCGTTTGCCCTGGAGGCTTTTGAAAATCTTAGTTCAGTAGCCTGAAATGTCATCTGTTCTCATCAATGCTTAATAACCTCTTAGGTTTTATTTATTTATTTATTATTATTATTTATTTACATACTTCGTTGCAATTAGGCAATTTTCCTGGTGGCAACGGTCCAGTGTGATCACTGGTCACTCTTACAATGCACATACATACACACACAAGAAGAACAGATATGAGACAAAATGCTCGTCTGCCTTTAATAACTTGTCACCAATAGGAAAATGATAACCCTATGACTTATAAAATAATGAATTTTTAGTGTCGGAGGTAAAAGACTCATAAAGGAGATGATCCTTATTGGTCTTTTATAGTGTCTTTTGAATGCACAATGATTTTCTTATAAGTTTCAATCATTTAACTTAATTGAGTGGAGAACCGGAATGCCGTGTCAACTTAAAATGTAAATAGCTAAACGGTAAAGTTTCAATATGTAGCGGATTCAAATAATTTTTTTATCTTTCTGTTGTTTCTGTTGCATTTGAATTAAAAAAAAGTTACCATACTACTTTTGACGAAAAATGACTGATTTCTGAAAAATGTTCGACATGTCAGATCTTTTGCTTACAACGAACAACTCAAATCATGTCGTTTTAATTTCCTCAGCAGGTGTATCAGATGTTTATTGATGTACGTTTAATTTGCGTTACTCTACGCTCATTGAGATGAAATTACTGAATCCGCGAATTATGTTTTTCCATACATATCTTCAGTTGGACAATTGAAATATCATTCCGTTATTGTAACAAAGAGGAACTGTAATGTATCCGTTTATGTATTCTGATCATGAAAAATAGATTCATATTTTACTGTTACAAGTATAATTCGAATATATGGAGAGTTTTTTTTTAATTGATCTATGTGGAAGTAGTGTGCGATTCCTAGCTTAGTCAGTTATTATTAGTAGCTATTTTTTTCGATTAATATATTGTTTGAAGTTAGTTGCTCGAATAACCTGCACATCAATACTTTGTGGGATAGGAATGGTCAATAATACCTGAGATTTAATTTTACCAGCTACATTGTTTTATCCATGGTCTCATGTTCCCGAGACTTGTAATGGACCTGCCTAGAGAATTTCTTCAATAACATTCACACTTGATTTTTTCGACCCAGTCCTTCTTCTCTAATCATTGACTCTTAACATAGTTATATGTGGTTGTAAATTACTTCTCGGCTTCACACTCATTGAATTGAGAATCATTCATGTTTTTCATCATTGTTTTTGTCTATTAACGTTACACCCTATTCACATCCTTTAATAAGCCACTCAATACTGACACAATTCCTCTAATTTTACCATATGCAATTTTTAAATATTACAAATTTATCTCAGCTTGAATTGTAAAATCCAAGTGTCCGTCCATAGAAAAGATGTAATTGAGTATTCTTTTATCCTTTGCCATTGTTACTCATTTAGGAAGACATCCATATTTGGATGTACTCCGTGTATTTCTTAATATTATTTTTTCGGAAACTTTTCCGACTATTGAGCTCCTCTATCATTGTCAAAGACAACCTACCAGGATTATTTTGGCCTAGCCTTGTATTATCTTACGTAGATGAATCTACCCTGTTTCCATTCCTCTTGTCTGATTAGAATTTCTATTATTCTATTTATATAGCTAGAGTGTGAAAGGTGGTACCAAGTTGGCTCTTGTATTTTATTTTTAAATCTCATAAGTTAAGATAAGTGTGTTTTTAATATTTATTTCTTTTTCATCTCAGTAATGCATATGTATTTTAAATTGGATATGTAATGCTGTTGCACTGCTGATTCCGCTTTAATGAGTACTGTCACTCAATATATTCGAGAGTTTTAAAATTATACGGTATCTATACTCGAAATAAATTTTAGTGCAACTATTTATTCGTCCATATTAGGAAAACTCTACGTAAAAAACTCATTTCTAAATTAGCTGTGTTGATCCACAGCTTGAAGGAATACATCATAGGTGTGGTTTTTTTAGAGGAGCATTAATTTTGTTCGTAATACTTAAGATAGGTAAAAGTGGATATTTAATTGGTAAATAGGGAGGAATCCTATTTAAATTCACCTATTTAGTCAGGCCTACGTAATGGGACACACATAAAATCATGGATCAATTGAAAATTATTCTATATCGTTACAGTAGCGAGGCCAAAACATGACTTTTGAGCATGTAGTCTTTTTTATATTATGTTTCCATTCCGTAATATACCTGATAATGACCCAAAAAAGTGGCTACAAAAGAGTCCGTTGCATATACTTAATTCAAATATTGGTCATTCTCTGTAGTAAACATGCGAAAGATGTGAATATTATCCGATGCTTCACATATAATTTGGTACTTGAAATTATTATAAAAATCGTACAATTTGTCCAATCTGGTAATATTCAAGCCCTTATTATAAGCACGGTGTAATAATATTGACAAGGAAAATCCTCACTGCGGTATATCATCAAAATAAATACTTAGGTTTGAGCATTTATTTTTACACCATTATCATAAATTTCTGCAGTGAAACTACAAGCCTACATCGAACCTACCAAAAATACACGAAATTCCGCGGGAAGGGAAGAGGAGCCTAAAGGGAGGCCATTTGTTAAAAACTCAGTCATGCCTGGTGGAAGTACATGACTTGCAAGAATTTCATCTCCCCGTTTCAACGCAGAATCCGAGATTCCTTCCCTTATTTTTCTGCAAGGTCTCTAACCCCCCACTCCTGACGCCGGTTGTCAAAAAGATAGGAGAGCCTTATAAATCACTTCATAAAAATTGATCAAGCTCGGACTGGTTTGGTCCTGAAAGGGGGCTGGCGGGATGAGAGAACGAGGGAGTGTTCTGGAAAGGGGTGTAGGTAGCGGCGGGGGAAGGGGGGTGGAGAGAAGGAGAGGGGCGGGTAAGAACTATTGAAGTTTTGCCAAGTGGACGGTTTTCTGGTCGAGTGGAATAGAATTGGGTGTTGCACCGGAAAAACTGCGAAATGGTGCGGGTGTGGGGAGGGTGGATGCATTTACGATGGAGAGGGGTGCATGGTCGAGAGGAGTCCTGACGGCGGCGCCGGAGTTGTGCTCCAACGCCGCTCGGCTCACACGGCTGAGATGGGAAGAAGGGATTTGCCGGCCTTGGGATTGCGGAACGGGAAGAAGGCGAGGGGCATTCCGAGGGGAATGGAAAGGTGAGAACCCTCCTGTCGCGCTCCTAATTTTTCTCCCCCCCGTTTCATTTCTCCACGGGGAGACTCGGAGATTTTGCTCCGGGTCCAATTTCACACGGAATTGGGTGTGCTGAGGTGGACCGGCGCTTCTTTTTTCCCCCAGCAGAGAGAATAAAACCTCAAAACATCATACGGGGGGTAGTTTTTTTTCTATTTTCCAAATACCTGGGCAATACGGATCGTCCGTAAGGGGAAATAGTGAGAAACGGTATCTTTTTCAATTAGGTCAAGTAAGTAATCGTTTCAGGCGTGACATTGTGGAAATGTTTCATGATGGATAACGTCAAAATAAAACTTTGTTATTCCCCGTAGAAAATAAACTTAAAAGCAGCCTAGGTTATCACTACGGTGCAGTATTATAGGCCTGTAGTGTAATTAAGAGTGGCAACACAATAGTCGAAAATAGTTATCAGTGGAATTTTTTTGTTTTCTGGTTCGTATTCTGGCTCAGATGTAACAGATTAAGATTGCAGAAAGAGTATTTTCTTGGAGCACCGCAGTGTTTGAAACGGACACCAATATAGTTCTATTTTTACACAAGCATCGCCTTCGGTTTGAAAGCAAACCTTTCCTAAATCTTATGGAGAGTCATATCTTTTTTTAAATTAGTTTGGTATATTTTTATGAAAATGAATCCTTGCGAAATAATTAATTGGACTAGAGAATAAATGTTCATTCGTTTAGCATAATTATTAACAGCTTTGATAGAATCTTCATATTTTTCTTTTAAGACTCCTTCAATCCCTGTAAAGTAATGTAATCGCAAACCACTTACCTTCAGCTAAAAAGATTATTACCGTTTGCATATAAGTAACGTACATATATTTCTTCCATGAGAAATATTTATATTTTTATGTACAAAATACGCTCACCCAAAGTTATTACATAATTAGTATATCAAAAACTGCCCGTCAAGTTCAGATGAAAGTAATAAGATAGTCGAAACCTTTGTTATTAGAGCAACGTGACAGCGGTATTACCACATTTTCCTCTTATTCAGCGTAAAATTGAAACGTCGTATCGCTTATTTCGCAAAAGACCTTAAATTGATTGTCAAAAGGCAAACGTAAAATTCGTTCGGATCAGGAATAAAACCACCCACAGCCGACTACAGAGTCTGCAATCAATAATCAATTCTGAGGCCCGACGTCGTCCTATGTTCATCATCGATGTTCTACGGCGGAGAGGAGGCATCTCATCGGTGGCTGTACCCTCAGGAGCCCTGGTTTGCGTTCCCCTGGTAGTCTCGGATATCGACTCCCCACCGCCTTGGAGTGCCGTCTAATAGCGAGTCAAGTACATCGCGCCTTCCTGCCCTGGGGGTCCTCAAATCACCGTTCCCTTATCGGGTACATGGGATCTTGACTTGAAGGTGTTCGGGTATAATCCCCAAGATGGCAGCGTACACCTAAGGTCACTCGAGACGAGTACGGAACCAAATATTCGAACCAGCGGTTCCTCCCGTGCCCGGCAGGATTTACCCTCGCAGGGATCGCCCTTCAATGGTCTAAAGCCAGCCTGCCTCACGGCAGTCTAACAGCAATGCTTGTCGAGTATGCAAGTTGATATTCATAACGTCAGACTTGGTTTTGAAAGTGAAAACGTTTTATGTTGTTTAACCGTTTTCGAATTAATTCAGTTTGGATTTTCACTATTTTATGCCTGTCATTTATTATAAATACTGCAATTCCTGCCACTTAGCAATTTCTTCTAGCTATTGTTATCTTCGAGATTCTATTTTAATGATTCCTTGTGTTGCATATGCATTTGCCATTGCCATTTAGATAATAATGACAGACTAATTTGTGTATTTGGAGATACGTTGCATAACTGTGGTTCTTGTGGTGTGTTGGGACAGTGTTCGGTAAAACTTCAGATTCAAAAATGACTTTTATTAAACATGGTAGTCCCAATTTAAATCTTATTCATGACTTTGTCTTTTTGGGCGTACGAGTAAATGAAGTAGGAATTTGCCCTTCAGTTGCTATACAATGTTAAGAGAAAGGTGGTCGGTAAGTGACCTGTCATACGCAATTACAACCTAAGAGCAAAGGTAATGATATAATTTTTCAAGGATTGTCTGACATAGGTAAAACATCGACTACTCAGTATTCCGCAAAAATCTTCTCCTCTCTCTGACGTTACGTCCAGCCGAGAGTTTGTATATAAATAAGGTCTAATCATCTGTTCACGATTTATTCGTGCTTATGTTTTCGTTTGTTCATAAAACAAAGCAAACGCAAACAAACGATCAAAAGTTGCAGCGTTACGTAGCTAACATTTTTAGGAACTAAAAATTTTTTATTTTGTCTACAAGGTACTATGATAAATGTTCCTTAATACATAAATTAGGATGTATCAGTTAGTAACTTAAACATGTTGATATTTTTTCTCAAGGAAATCACAAATTAAAATTATAAAGACAACTGCGATTTTGTCACAACATTTAGTTAATATTTACAGCAGAAAACATGAATGTAGAGGTTTTCATTGTGCCTCATACTATTGCATTAATTCCTGGCTATATTATAGTTAAATGTATGCAAGAAGGTCAAATGATAACTATTATTATAAGGTAATCTACCGGTTAAGGTAGGTTTTTGGATGGACACAACTATCAAATAAATATTTAGTAACTCCAAACAAAATCCAATCCAGCAACCTAGTCTCAAATGATAATATATTTTGTAAACAGTTTTCCCTCTTGTTTTGGCAACAAGTCCGTACTCTTCTCACCTTCTCTACAGTACTTCCGTAACGTCATATCTTTACAATTTAATAGTTTAACCATCATGGGCATAACTTCATAAACTACTATGTTTGAACATATCTCATTTTCTTAAAATATAAATCCAAACTACCAACTATTAAAAATCAGAGTCTTGATAAACAAATCATCAAGTCACGATGGAGAACATGAACATTTAAGTTAAAATATTCCACGCATCTGACACACTGAACTTTAAAATTACTTTGAAACATATTTATGCGTCATTTTATTTTTATTTTAACGTTTTGATTTTTCAATGAATTAAGGCGTGACAGGATGCAGTGCAGCATGCAGATGATCTTAACCGAAGTTAGCGATTTCTACGGATAGTCGAGGCTAAATCCATTGCTCTGTTCATTCTTAAATTTAGTTTAATTTCAGAAAGTTTAGGTTCCTCTTTTCTCCTCCTTAAGATAAATTTTTGTTATGAATTATTATTTTTTCTAGTGAACAGGCTTTTTGATTACTTTTATATATCGTTTTAAAACTCGATTGTAATTACGAAAATTGTTTCTCTCGAGTGATTTAAATTAGTCAATTATGTGTAATTAAGCATTCCCAATAAGTGTGTAATAGTTTAAGGAAGATGTCTTACCCATTTGTTAAGGGGATATACCTATCCGCTCTATTTACAAGTCGATTCTGATAACGATGACAAATTGGCGGTCGTTAGCCCTCTGGTTGATGCAATAAGATTAGTTTTACAGTTATGAAAAAAACAAAAAGATTGAAAAACACGCAAATGAAAGATGGAAGGGAAATCGTGAGGGGAGGATGCAGGGGAGCGTGGAAGTAGGGCGAGAGGGCAAGAACGGGTAGGACGGGGAGGAAGCGAAGAAAAAGTGAAGCAAGGGAAGCTGCCGGGTGGGCGTTGGGAGAATGAAAGGGGTGTAGCGTGAAAGAAGCCTTGGGAATAACCGAGGCAGAACGGAGGAGGAAAAGGTTAACTCGAATGGAAAAGATTAATACAAATAGCAGTGGGGACCGTAGGTCAGAAGGAGAGGGGAAAGCGGGAGGCCCAGATCCCTAGACCTTACCCTAGCTTACGGCCGGTGGTTCTGCGACGAAGGCGCTTTGCAAAAAATAAAGTCTGGGCTTGATGTTAGAATTCATTTTAAATGGTCTTTTTTATCGCTCTTTGTGTGCTCTTCAAAGTTACTTGACTCAAGAAAACGGAGGTTTCTTTAAATATTACGTTTAAATATTAATTTGTTGCATGTTGGAAAAAGTAAGTAATATTTGGTAAATAAACGTTTATTGGAAAAATACATCTTGTGGTATTAAATCTAATTACATTGATGTAAATAAATAATTAAAAAGTCACTTAAGCAATAGATCACGACGAAACGATCTCATATATCAAGTTATTTGAAGCGAACTAATCATTAATAATATACTACACTCCCAAACGGTTCGTTGAAAAAATATTTTAGCCTTGAGTATATGGGGAGGATATTTAATTCACGGGGACAATTCTCTTTCATATGCGAAAAAACACCAGGTCAATTTATTGGAAGCAACCTAGTTAATTAACGATAGTGGCATAGTATGGTCATGTATTTCGGTTTTCGTTTTATGGTTGGAGTTATCAATACCTGTGTTTTTCTTTCTCTTTCTCTGATTTTGTTGTATGTTATTGGGATAAAGAAACTGTCCAGTTCGCTATAATGGTCTCATTTCAATTTTGGAAAATCAATGCCTTTAGCCATCACCTCGCTACGAGTCACAGCGGTGTTCCAGCCTCGATTGAAGCGTAACTTCAAAAGCTATTGTTGAGCCATGCGTAGATCGAAGAGTGTAAAGAGAGTTGAAATTAAAGGGTATTTTTAGTCAACAATTAGAAATAAATCGTTAGTGCGCACATCACACCTCAGGGCGAATTTAAGATTTGAATCCGCTCTCCGACATGCACAACGTAAATCTTTGATTTATATGTTCCGAATGAGAAGATTTTTGCCGTCAGATTTCTCACCTCTTGACCTTTGGCTCGAGGGGTATATCAGATTTAACAATAGAAATTTGACAACACAGGACGCCTTTTCTTTCGGAACGTATAAATAGAAGAGTTCCGAAACAGACGCCCAGGAGATATTTCGTTCTCATTATTGATTGAAAGTTAACTCCCCCCCCCCATTCCTGTTCTTATCCCCAGTTTTTCTCCGTCGACTCCACCGTTCCTCATTGTGACCCTCCGCTGGGTTCCCTCCCCAGTCACCTCCCGTCCCTCGTTTCCCCTCCCATCTCCTGCCAACCCCCCCCCTCCCTGGCCCATTTTCGCTTCCTTCCTGCTCTCCGCAATTTCAACCGCCACACAACTCTCCACCCCGCCTCCCGTGTACCCCTGTCCTTCTACTGCCGCCCTTACGCAACCCCTCCTCCGCTCGGCGCCCTCCACCGCCTCTACCGCCCACCACCTCCCCTCCTGCCCCCACACCCTACCCCACCCAGCCCAATCTCATCCCGTTTTTCTCGCGGATACGGAAAAAAAATCTTCCCGATCTGAGCGCTTTCGGCTTCAAGAGTCAATGGTGCGTGGCTTCCCTTCCAACAGCTATCTCACTCCCTTCCTCGCTGTCTCCCTCTCTCCCTCCCTACCGCCCCCATAACCTTCCCCCTCCCGTTCTTCTCCATTCTCCCACCATTTCTCTGCCGTCTCTCCCGCCAACCATACATGTGGCCTCCATTGCTCTCCTCTTTCCCACCCACGAATTCTTGAACCCCATCCCTCCCACCAAAGATCCCCGAGTCACCCAAGAAAACCCTCTCTTTTTTTCTCCCATCCGGGATGGAAGAAAACGAAGCGGGTTTTCCATGTCGCTCCATATTCCACGCAGCCTTTCATTCCTCACGTGCACTTCCTCGCTTCGGATCTCCTCGTCCTCCCCTTTGTGTCGCCTTTACTTTTCCTCCTCAGCTGCCTTCCTCACCTCCCTTCAGTTCAATTCCATCTCCCGCTCTACGTCTCTCGCCTCGGAGCGTGTGATGTGCTGCTAGTATCCCAATCAGCAGAGCAAAGTTCAAATGTCCAGCGAGTGGAGTAATATTTATTTTTACGGCCAGCAGTCCGACCGTCGGACCCAACCAGCCGCTGGGGCTCTTTCCGACGGAGGAGCGGAATGAAATGGTCCCCGGTCAATCCAGCCAATCACGAAGCATGCGACATTTTGGAATTCGAAAGATTTCATGTCTACTCCAGTTTGTACCCGTGCACCGGTTCGTGAAGCCCTTCTCCACAATTTCATGGGTTGGAGAACGTGAATCAATTAGAAGCAAAATTGGGAAAATATCTCGTTATCTTTCAGCAGTTTCATTGAACGGCTAATAACACACATCCTAATAGCGTCTTTGCCCTTTTTACCATTCGTCTTCCAATTTATTATTTGTTTGTGATGTTCAATATCTTGAGTAAAAGTATTTTTAATTCATAATTTTAGGCCTGAGTTTGTGGAAACATATGATAACGTCATACAAACATTTTCTTAGTGTTTTTTCAATTAAAATTTCATATTTATCATCGTTTAAGCAGTGAAAATATACCACAATTTTAGCTTCCACAAAAATACTGACTTTTTATTCGTCATTTATATTTATCCTTGGGGAAGAGTGACTAGGAAATAACATTGTTCCATTTTTGTAGTACAGGATATCAATCTTTCCTTAAAAAATATCCCTTTCCTTAGATTTATTACTGTTGTTTTACTGTTGATAGTTCTCGAATGAAATCCGTTTTCAAGCGTAGTAGATATAAACTAAGTCAATAAAATCCTATCGCTCTGTTATTTTTACGGGTCAATCTTCTTATATTTATAACTTTTCCATCCTAACCCAGAGTTTTATTTAAATGAAAGATAAGTTACTAACTCCGCAATTCTTCCTTAATCCATTTGCTATTCCTCTCTTTCTCATTTTTATCGTATACTCTTATCATTGTCCACAGGAAACTTAATAACTTTCGAAAATCATGCTGCCTCTCTGGCCCCCTCACTAAAGATTGGCGCAATAGATCTTAAAAATGAGTCAGCCAGGGTTTTAAAATAACATAAAAACGATTTTAAAAATGTATTAAAGGTACAAAATCGTTCTTATATTTTAAACATTGATTTTACGGCACGTTAGCGAAGCTATTGGCTCATATTTTTGGATTGAATTAATCTGATTTTGATTTCATTGTTCCTTTAGCAATCCTATCTCAAAGTTTCCTTCATTTATTTTTACTTCAGTATCTCAAGCGTGATAATACCAACAGCGGTTGTGGTATTATTCAAAGTTTTGAATCAGATCGTATTATAGTTTTGATCAGTCTTTTAAACAAATGTGCATACCAACCTAATTTAAATCCTAATTTTTGTATCATTTGACTATAGCTTATGATGACAAATCCAGTGTTTTGTGCAATGTTATATCGTGTATGTTACTCTATGCTAATTTTATTCGACGATTTTAATTGAAGAAAGTCTTTAAATACAGCCTGAAATAGTAGTGCCTATTAGATACATCCTCGTACATGGAAAGAAATACTTAACTCTTTAGCATAAAAATCCGTTTTTTTCCCTCACATAGTGTCGCGTGATTGACTTTCATAGATAAATTATTTAATGAACTTTTACCGTTTATTGGAATTTAAATTTACATCTAAAAATATAATTTCAACTTATCTTCTTTTTTCCGAATGAAGTAATAGTTTCCCTTGAGAGGATTCAGGCATAAGAAAATTTGTATTTTCATAGCCACAAACCTGCGATATCTGAAGTATTTATTTCTTTATGTTATTAGGTCGTTATATTGACTAAACCACTCAAACTTACACTTCGGCTGGAATCCGTAACCATTTGTTGGCTGTTGAGTATTTCTTGTGGTTGAGATCTCCTTAATAACAGACTAATGTTATGCGGAAGATGAAATTACAAATATTCCTAGGAGATAAAATATCTATTCTAATAGCTATATCATTCGGAAGCATGAAGTACTTTCTGAATGTGCACCCAAATGGTTTGTTTACATCTCTTTACGGTATTGCTTGAATCGGCACTGGCACAAGGTAACATTTCATATGGGCAAACGGTCTTAAATGGGAATGTTTCATTGACTTTTTTCTCTCAACGTTGTAAATGTTTTATGTTTTTCTTTTTCGTCTGGACAAAATATCTTCACCCCCCTGTCCTCCCGGGACTATTGTTGTCACGTCCTTCCAATCTTACAGGGTCGTGAACCTTATAAGGGCTATAACCCCCCACTCTCATCTATACCGTCTTTGTCACATTCATGCCCTCTCCCAATGTCCTTCCGGCCGCTATTCTTTCTTCCACCATGTTTCCTTCTCTCTTCGAATTCTTTTCTTGAGCTTCCAGAAATCTTTGTTTAAATCTCCGCGGAGCGTGTCAATAATCCTATTCTTATTTTTTCCACCCCCTGTCTGTCCTAAGCCATTCTATCATTTGTTTCCTCTTTATACTTACGGTCGTTCTGCTTAAATCTTTGTCAATAAAGATATTGGCGAACGTATGTGACAGAAGTTAAGGTTTAAGATTTATAGGAAAACAGGGGAAAAGTACATCCATTTATTTTTTAAACAAAATATTTTCGGAGAATTTAGAATTTGACCAATGGGAGACCATATTTTTTCTCTTATTGGAAATTAAATATAAATTAACACCTTGCAGAAGCTACTGCTGAGAAAATCTGAGGATAAATAGCGTAATTCTATGAGTAAATAAAAAGGGGTAGGTATATCAATAAATTCAAGAGCATTCAAATTTAGCTGTTAATTTGTTTGCACCCAAGAATTTGTGCATCAAAAGCTAAATTTTTTCATCTGTTAAGATTTTTTTGGAAATTCCTGCGAGATGTTATACGAAATTGAGCAGGAGCATGTGAATGGTAAATTAGACCTTCAGATCATCTTCTCAGAAAAATGTTGGAGTTAAAATATTTTCTGAGAATGTGTATAAATTTAAATCTCTGCTTCCATCTCCCTCTAGTGGATATAATTTTGTTCTATGATGATAAAAATTATTGCCCAGATTAGGCAAGTAGAAAAGAAATCTATTGTCAATGGATATTTTCATGCCTCTCGTCAAACCAGTTACGTTGTATTGCAGCTGCCGAATTGACATTCTGTAAATTTATGATGTTGTGAACTTCCTAAAACCAGGTTTATTTTAAGGTAGGCTCATTGTTTTTTGTTATATTTTTGTATCCATTTAACTCAAATAAAAGATAAAATATTTCCGATATTATGAACGATAAAGAGCGCCTACTCGAATTTACCGGAACCTGTATGGAATCCATGATTACGTACCCTTGGGCTTGAGGGTTTTATTGGGTTAGGGTTTAATTGTTGAAATATTATTACTGACTTACTAAGGGAAATGACAATCATGCCACTGCATCTATTGAATAAACTTTTATTTAGCTTGATATCTGTCAATGATAGAACAATATTGATTGGAGTTGTTAGTAGCCGGATTAGCAATGCTCTCATTGGCTATGAAAAATGTTAGAACACTTAGAATTCAAAACCGACGACAAAATACGAGTTGTTCGTAATTTTCATTGTGATTCCTATTTTTGTTACAATATTAAATGTTTTGGCTGAAATTAATGTTTCAACTAAAAATTGCAAAATTTCATGAAATTAATGTTACAACTTTGTTTTAAATTAATTCTTTCCTCGATCTTGTTAAAATAATTTGAAATATTTTGTTGAAATTCCAGGTGAGATGAAGTCGATTATGCCACCCTATTATCAATATATTCCAATATCATTTTTTTATGTGTATATATTTACACGTATTTCTTTAAATTGGAGCTGGTTCAAAAAAGGAAAGTCTCCAATTTATTACTAATCTAATTTTTTTTCTTTCTCTGTCATCCCTCTCTTACTTTCCTGTGATTTTTTTATGTTGCTCCATCCTGCACACCAATTTATATCCTCCTCAAATGATTCCAACTCTCATCTGTGATTATATTTGCTTTCTAATGAACTAAAAATATATTTAAGAAATACAACCGCTGCGAATACACCTCGCTATTCTATGGCTAATTATTTATTCAAAAATCGGATTCTCATTGTACATTTACAGCTAAATTAAATTTCAGATTCAGTATTAATTAATGGTTTCATAGCACTACGATGAACCTTATGTACCGTAGAAGTCTTAATGAAATCTTAACCATCTTAGTGATACGAGTAAACTGATTGATCCATTACGCGTATATTTTAATCGGGGAAAATAAATTCCTAAGCACAAACTTAAGCAGACTAATGGGAGTTTTTCAACTGAAATGCAGCCGTGAACTTTTCCTCAGAAGACTGAAAATTGTTTTCTGTTTTCCAGTTAGAAGAACTTAAGCTTCATCACTTGAATCCAGTTTTATTTCTTCTATAGTTGTTCTTCTGCGCACTGAGCTATTTTTGGCCTTCTATCGGATCAACTTCCCTATTTCGGGGAGGTAGTCAGCTCGTTTTAGTTGGCTCAAGGTGAAAATATAGTCTGAAATGTTCCTTTCCGCCGCTGAATCTTCTCCGTGTTGAGTTCTGAAAGTGAAAGCTGTTGGGTGCATGGAATGGTGAGTGGCAAAAGTGAGAGAGAGAGGAGATAAATAGAGAAGAGAGAAGGGGAAATGATGAGAGCGAGCCGAAGCGGACGGAGGAAAGAACGGTAGAGAAAGAGTTTCGAAGTGAAGAAGGGGTTCACTCAAGAATGAAGAGAAGACCGAAATGGGCACCTTTGCTCGACTCGACTTTTCACGATTGGAGACGAGGGGAGGACAAATAAAAACTAAATTGTTTCCATCATTTTTTTTTCTCCCCGTTCTCTTATCGACAGTTGAACCTTCAAACAGGGAAGGGTATCAAAAGGAGTCAGATCAAAAGGATTTTCGTTTTTCCCTTTTATCCCTACTCCATACATGTCACTCGTTTCACATGCCTCGAAATGTCCGAGGCAATGAGCTCCATTCACGAAGTCACGCCGTTCTTCTTCCCCTTAACACCCCCTTGGCTTCATTCTTCCTTCTTTTTGGCGAGAGGTGAGGGTCCCTGAATTGTGCTCGCATGTTTAAAAAATTAACTTTTTCGCTCGAAAGGGTTTCTCTTTTTTAGCTCCCTACTCTGATGCACCCCATAAACCTTTATATGCCACCTACAGAGGGAATGTTTTAATCATTTTCGCAACCGATATCTGTATTTGAAAAGCGATCTCTAGGAGTAAAAGGTTGACAAAAGACCTCTTACCTTTCTCTATTCGAATATATTGTAGGTATTCTTTCAAATGTACCCATCTCTATGGATATATACGTTATTTTCATGTGTATTTCCAACGAGACTTTTCCTGAATTGCTAAAAACTTCATTTGTCTTGCATTTCCATTATGTATGAAAGTCGTGATACTGACTACTTTAGCTTATGAGACATTTTCGGAGAATGTTAGCAATTTGTTAATTTATTTATCTTTATTCAAAGATTTTATCCCGCCCAGAGTAAAAATGTTCCCTGAAGATCATTCATCAACCAACGACACAAGGATTTTTTTATCTTGCTAATAGACCTACCCTTGGAACAGTAAAATTACCTTGTGTATGAAAAAATAGAGAGTATGAAATGATAAGGATTTACATAATATATTGAGTCACGTAGGCATTGCCACTGTCCTCTGCAGTTTCATCTGCCATTTTTATCTTGAATTAATTTATTCAGGTTTTCCTTAACTAACTAAGTTTTTGAGCAGTAAAACGACTTCCATTTTACAAATGGGCTTTTAGTGTGTGAAAGTATGAAATTGAGACCCTAAGGTCCCTTTTTCCATGTAACCCTTTGTCGAGTGCATAACAATTATAACTATAAAAGGAAATATAGAAGGGTTGTGTCATAAAATAGAGGCAGTGTTACAGTTGTTTGGACTTCATTATTTGATCGTTTGGTAAAATGCGTTTTTTTTTCAGATTTTCATGTGAAAACATACAGATTTAACATTCCCAAAGCTTTCGTTTAAATTAATATTCACCTTTTAATTTGATAATCTCAATCTTAGTTGAACATATCTGACCATGAATTACATAACTCTGCTACTTCTTCTTCCTTTATTCATGAATATGGGCAAGAACACTATGGAACACACATTAAGTAGTGCCGTACCAAAAAATTAAATATATAAATGCATACAATACTAGCTAGGCTCTGATTACCTGCTTAGGATAAATGGCGAATTATTATTTCATGCAAATGCTACTGAATATTTCTGTGAACATACGTATTCATAAATGTTTAAATCAGATTATAATATTTTGGTCGGTATCCACCCTCGGGAAATTATTCTGCTGCGTGTCAATTCTTTATCCTTATGATTTTCTCGATTAGAATTTCAAAGTTGGAATTAATGCTTTATTTAAACTGTTGAATCAACGAAAAAGTTGAATAAAACTGTCCTATCCTACTATTTTTCATTTCAAGTTGTACTCTCCATATTCCTAACCCATTTTGAAGGCACGAGAGTGACCTCTGTTGGTGTGTCCAGTAAGTGTAGCCTAGATAATGGTAATGTTCCAGATGCCATAAGGATTTTTGTTTCTGTTATCCCTCGCTAATGAAATTTCCTCATGCTCAAGGATGGGTATCCGTTATGCCCGTGGGAAGGTAGGAAGGGTGTTTTAACCCTCGTGGCTTGGGTGAATTTCGCTCCACACCTCCTCCTGAGTTTAGAGAGGTCACTCACAAAGGCCGCCATTAAACTCCTTACTTCTCAACACACCCCATAAAATCCTCCCTTCCATCCCTCGCCAGCCACGCTTCAGCAGAGAGTACTTCGAGGATCGCTCGTCGCCCTGACCCTACGCCTCCGCAGCCAACCCTCCAGCTACCCTTTCCTGGCCACGCCATCCCCATCTCCCTCGGCTGAAGGAGATATACTCGGAAACCGTTCCCCGATTATCCTCCCTTTGCAGTGTTTTTTGCGTCATTTTCCATCTGTGAACGATGAGAATGGTAGCACATCCGTTCGTCTATTACGGAACTTTTTGACAGATTTTGAAGTTTCGCATTAATAGGCGTCCATCGCTACCAAATCTCGCACACATAGGCATTTGGCCCCGACGTCAATGCTTACGGTAGACTTGCGGCAACAATGGACGCCTTTCCACTTGATACCCATCTTATGGGAAGTTTCGCAATAAGCATCCCAATTGGATCAAAACATACCATTACAAATAAAACTACTGGATGTTGACATGAAATGAGTAACTTTGTAATTACAAACGAACTCTGTATCTAGTTCGTGTGGAATTACAAAGTTATTTCTTTCATTTCAATATTCTCCATGAATTCCATAAAGTTACACCTGAGACAACACATTTCAGAAAACTACCAAATATAGTGTATGTTTATTTCCTGGGAAATGTGACCTTTCCAAAATTACTCTGTTTTACATTTTGTTTTTGAAACGTTCATTGGTTAAGAAGTATGTTTTTCGTATGGATGGATTTTAAATTTAATTTTATTTGTGTATGAATTTATAAGTGGCTTTGAATTTAATTTTAAATACACAATATTATCTATGGTTAAGATTTAAATTAATAAAATTCCCTTAGAGCAGTATAAAATGGCATCAACTCTTTCATAACCCATCTACGTTGCATCTATAACCCAGTCTAATTTCCCCCGTCGTACAACACCGACTTAACAGACGTTTTCTTATAGATTTACCTGCAATCATACTCTAAACAAGGTCAACACATTAAAGTGTCCATATTTTAGACAGCATGCTGCCTTTTTGTGAACAACTTCGTTTAAAATTTTTTGAATGAGCTTTTTGACTTTTCTTAGCGTGTAGCCATGCGGCCAATTTACTTAGTAGAGAGAGACGTGATAATTTCTTTTGATAAGGTAATTTACGTATTTCAAAAGAACACCTTCTTAATGACTTTTCCCTTCTCCTTCCTGAACTGAATTGAGTGAATGAGTCAAACGAAACTCTTTTACAAAGACATACTTGTGTATGGCGAAAAAAATTAATCATTTTCTCTTTCTAATTAATACGAGTTTAGGTGTGAAAATTTTTCAAGATCATCTTGGTATTGGACAAAGTGAACAGATCGATTACCTGTGCATTTTCTGAAAGCTAATTTGCATCACGCGTAATTTATTCATTATGTATTTTGGTTTGCATTTGACGTATGTCTGCCTCAAAACAATGACATGCCTTAATTGTATCAATATCCTCAAATGTAAAAATTCCACCTAATCTTGCTCTATTGAAATATGGATTTTTCTATATTATTCCTGGACACCTAATAAAATACCTTCTCTTCCCCTCAAAGGTCATTCAAATTCATTTCATTGACATGATTTGCAAAATACACGTGAAGCTTTTCAAATGTGATTTATATCGGATGATATAAATCACCTTACCCGAAATCACTTCCAAGATGCTGTCAAAGCACGCGCATTCGAACCATAGGTTTTCTCGCTGACGCATCCAAAGCCGCTGTGCAAACACCGCCACACCCCTTTTCCTTGAAAAAGCATGACGGTCTTCCCACCGCACATAAGACGCATTCAATTCCTCTTCGCGGGTGCACACACGCAATGAAATCCCGTGTGCACACACACATTTGAAGTCCCAATTTTCGCTATCTCCTCCTCCACCTCCCTCCCTCGTAACCCCCTCCCCATCCCCTCGTCCCTCACCCCCCCACCTTTTGGTTTCCATCCGCCACCCACAACCCCTCTCGCACTCACTCTTACGAGGATACGATCAAATATTCTCTTTCGGGATTTTCCCGTCGCCGCACCGTCTCTGCCGTATATCCCTTCGAACTATGGCTCCTCCCCCTCTCACGATTTCCAGCGTAAGGCTTCCTCCCTTCAAGTCCCTGCGGCGCAGCACACTCCACGAACCCACACACGCCCTTACGTCTTCCGAATTTGTCAGCTCCTGATATCCCTTCCTTTTATCCGTTGAATCTCTTCCTCTAGTTCGCGTCCGACCTATCCACCAACTACTGAAAGGACTTCCTCTTCTTATTCTTACAACGGACGGTGCTACAAAAGGGGACGCAATACATGGGGTAATGATTGGGGTCAGTTCCCGAGTATTGAAATACATTATATGCAAGAAACAAACGATTAGCGTATTATTAAGATTAGTGTGAGATCGCCTGTATTTAGCTCATTAAAGAAGTATTGGTTAATTTTAAGTTCAAAGCTGATCTGATAGATTTGTAAAAATAAAGAATGACCTGAACGAAAAGAAATTTTCGAAATTTTTGTAGAAATTGTGATGGTAATTTTTTCCTGTTACATTGTTTGTCGAAGAGCGGCATTTTAGGAAGACCCTTTGTAAATTTTACTCATAGTGACATATGATCAAAATGAGATTCAAATTATTTTTCCAAATGAAGACAGTTTATAATAAGCGGAATGCGTTGCTGCACAGATAGGTTTATTTATTTTATGTGCCCTGCAAGTCACCGCCGGAGTGTGTCACAGGGGGCGAATACACACGGGAATAATTTTACCCAAACCCTACTGCGGTCGAACAATGTTAGTATGATGCCCTATCGTTCGTGGAAAAAATTTTTGACCTAATAAATTAATAATTAGGTTCCAATGCTTTAATGCTCGATCCTTGGTCAGATAATTCTTAACCTCAGTGAAATTTATTTCAAATAGAGCAAAGAGGCACACTTGGAAGAATATTAATGTATCAAATTTCTATCTCCACTAAGGATACTACTTGAAAAGAAACTTCAGCATTCCGCACAGTTCAATATTCAGAAATGGTATCCTAATATCCTCCGAATTACACCCATTTTGATGCTTGCCATGGGATTTGAAGCGATAAAGATTTACATAGAGAGATTTGATACGGATGGGCAGCTTATAGTGTGGAAGCTAGTGATCTTCGTTTACAAGATTCCAGGTATCAGGATCGTTGTGACCCTAGAAAGGTTACTCATTGCGACCCTTGCGACCCGAATCCTAGAAACAGAATTAGCATTGCTCTGTGCGTGGTTTTCATGCTAGTAAACTATTTTTCTTTATTGCACTACCCCTTACGAAATGCGACATTCCATGAAATTCGTGACTTAGAAACTTATTCACTTTTATTTAATTTATTTTTTAAGGGACGGAATTAGATTATTTTCATTTGATATGAAATAGTCACCTGGAGACTCAAGCTAGAAAAACTACCGGTATTGCATAGATAATACTATCTAACTCCATGCCCTTGTTCATTTTAAAATGGAGAAAGCAAAACTGTATTTCAAGTCTAATTGTATGTTATCTCGAGATCTAAAAAAGAGGCAATGACGAGGATCGGGAACTTAACCGCGAGTTCTAGCTCATGCTCTTCATGCAGAAATCGATCAACGAAGTGAAATTTATTATTTTAATTCAGTTGTGCATTTCACACTTAGTGCCAAATCCTATATCATCGTCATTGAAAATGTCTGTCAAAGCGGTGACTTCTATAACACAATTGTTTGCCTCACAGGGAAATATGCGTATTTCGTAGATGCTCACTCATTGCTATTTGTTTTTATATTCACATACATTTTGCATTTGTTGATTCCTTGGCGATGACACTCCAAGTCACAGGATTACATGGGTTTAATACGTTCTGAAATAAAAGTCATATCGCTTCATTAAGCCCTCTGTGTTGGACGGCGAGTAAACAGACAAGTACACTAGGCTAACTAAGCGCATGAAGAGAAGCGTTTCATATGATTTTGGAAATAGACTTTCTTCAGGAGACTATCACTTTAATTGGTTACGACTATGTTACTCCATAAGAAGTTTTTCTTAATCCCTCAGCGCTTTAATACAGTGTACAATACTCTTTAACCCATATGGGTTCCTATAAGAAAATATTGTGCATTTTATAAATGGAAAAATATGCGTTCTTGAAGGTCATGTCTCAAAATATAGAATATATTTCAGCAATTTTAGAAGGCAGATAATATGAATGAAAGATAATGGAAAGTAGTACATATTTCTGTCTGATCAATCATTTTAAAACTGTTAACATGTTTCACAAACCTCGTGATTTACATGCTTCTGATCGGTGCTATTTTTTTTACACATTCGGCAATCCGTCCGTCTTTCTCTGTGTTTCGCCTCGAGATTTTCGTCATCTGTCAAGAGCTTGTCTTATTGGTTGGAAAGCCAAAATTACTGCTGAAACCCTTATCTATGCGACAGACAAAAGTTGATTCGAAACACTTCCGCAGGAAGCCGCGGGCATAAAAGCCCTCGGTCCGCCGCTCGCCATGTCATATGCGAAATAGTGGTTCGGAATATTTCTCAGCCGGCGACCCTGTCACCTCCGCCACCGAAAAGCCCGAGACCAAATACACAAGCACACGCTGGTATCTAAATGGAAAGGGAATGCGCACCTTCCACGCGAAACGGCCCGCCCTCTACCCCGCTCAACTTTTACCCCCGCACAAAAAAAAAGAAACACGTTCTATAAGTAAGGAATCAGAACCAGGTTGCAGCGAGTTGAAGAAACAGGAAGGTTCCGGGGGTTTCCTCGAGTGTAAAAAAATAATCTAAATATCTCGGCTCTGTCGTTCGGTTGGAATACCTACGCCGGAGATATAAGGAGCAAGGGAGGAAGAAAGAAGGATTTCCGTACAGTCTTTTTATTCCACCAAAAGTGTCAACAGTTCCTTTTCATCAGTCCCGCTTTTGCGCTGGAGGCCGTGGTATTCGGTGGGTGCGGGCGGGAAGGACTTCCGAAAGGACATGAGGACGCGGTCGTTTGGGATTGTGGAGAGTCGCGAGGAAGGGCGAGGCGTTTGGGAATGAGGGAGAGAGCGATGGAGGGCGACGGACGGAGAGATAGAGGCGACGGGCCATAAACCAACCCGTGCATTGCATGGGACCCGCACCCATTCGAGTGTGCACGAGTGTGGGGTCCCGATATGACCCCGAGCATTCCCCTCCTCCCCTGCTACTTCGCCATCCTTCTCCTTTCTCATCCACCCCCAAACCTTGTCTCTACCCCGCCCTCGTGTGTTAGCGTAGTAAGTGCGATACTAATCCAATGCCGCCTTTGGCTTTGTCTCTGCCCCATTTGGCCCGGAGCGGTGGATTTCCCTCAGTAAACCAAGAGTAAATAATAGATTAATAGCGAATTATGTATATATATCCCGCCCAAATGTTATACATATACTTTTATAACATTTGGGCGGTACAATAGAACAAAAAGATAGATAACACCTAAAAGAACACTCATATTTCATAAAGTTTAAGCCTTTGGCTTTCTCTTCGACCTTCTTCAGGTCAGATATGTAAAAATATATTATATGTAACTGATTACATGAATAGTCCACCAAATTGCATTTTTATCCCCAGTTGTTCTCATTCCAATTTCTAAATTTACCAATTCCTCCACAAATATCCTTGAAAGACCGGTGTAAATAGAAATTCGTGCTTTAGCCCTCCTGCATCCGCCACTTGCACTTGAGAATCTTGGTTCATGAACTGCTTAAGTATAACTCGCCAATGCTTGATAATCGTCTTGCAGTGTACTAATTTTTCTGCTATACGTTCATTATTAGTTTAAATCTAAGGTAATCTATCAAACTCTTGCTCTAATTTTACGGAGCAAACAAGTACATTCTGATTGTATTCTATGTTACTCTCAATTAGTGACCTCATTACTGCAATGGAATCACGTGTGCCTCCCCCCTTCCTGAACCCAAAACTGATTATTCCCTAGCTAATTATTTGTCCCATTAATATCCGTTGATTGAATACCCTGAGGAAATGTTTTTCCTTCGTCTGAAATCAAAACTTGTTTTTCTATTCATAGTCATTTTATTTTTGGAATAGGGACTTACTTTATATATTTACTTTTATATATATTTACTTTCTCATTTTTGGAATAGGGACTTACACTGATCGGAAGGCATTTTCCAGCCAAATTCTTCTTTTACAAATGCTACGAATTATCCCTTGAAAACTACCTTAGCCATTTTCATATACCTTTAAGTAGTTCCACGGGAATGTTGTCTACTCACACAAACTAATTTCTCTTCAAATCACTTCAGGCCATTATCCATCTCGGCAACAAATACGAGGGTGACCTAAAAAGTTCTCGGTCTAATGATGAAAATGATTATTTACATTTTCAAAAGTTTTATTTTTCTACATTTTCCCATTTCATGTTAACAAATTTCATTCAGATGTGTTCCAGTGACATTTGGTCTCTGTGGGGGCTTTTCTGGAAGTGCTGCAAAGTACTCGTCTACAGTCGCAATCGCTTCTCGATTGTACAAAAAACCGACGGGGAAACTTTTCAGTTCTCTGAATAAGTCGGAAGGAGCCAATTAGGGGTATAGGGTTATTTCATTGCTATATAGTGTATATACCTCAATTTTCCCATCGCCAAGATACTTTCGTGGGCAGGTACATATTCTGGTGGTAAAATAATTTTTTCCACTACAAATAGGGTCTAATTTCATGAAGCTTTGTTTATAGCTTGGTTAGGAGGTTGATATTTATACTTTTAGTTCTCCCCAGCTATTAAATTACCCTTTTTAAGATAGTCGATTGACATAATTTCTTTCGCATCCCAAAAACCAGACGTCATTACCTTTCCCGTGGATGGCACCGTCTTGGCTTTCCTTGGAGCTGTAGAATAGGACTGTATCCACTGCGTGGACTGTTGCTTCCATTTTAATGTGTAATGACGAATATATGTTTCATCTATTTGTTACATGTCGATGCATAAAAGCACTCTGTTTTTCGTAAGGCGCGCCGAACACCGTTTGGAAAGTGTAGTCCTAATGCGTTTTTGATCCATCTTTATCTTACGCCATGCTCTGATATATGCAATTTCTCGCATACACTATCTTTTCATTTCCCCACAAAATAATAAATTTCATTTTCGACCACTTATTGGCACCTTCGTACGCCAATCTTCAAAAACCATATCTTGCACTTTTTCGATGATTTCCGGTGTGGCTGCACTTTTCGGACGTCCTTCACGTGGATCATCTTGGAGGTTTTACTCAATACATACAATACATGAGTATACAAGCTGGAAAATGAAGGAGAGTCCCCACACACATTCACAATCCTAGAATGAATTTCGGTCGGCATTAAACCTTTATTTACAAAGAATTTTTATCACTAAATTTGACTTGATTTTTTCCATTTCTAACAACACTAACACCGAACTGATTCAAACGGCTGCTTACAGCTAACTGCTGGATGAAATGGCATTCAATTTTACGCGGTAGCTGCTTGTGCCAACACGAGAGAAAATAATCGTATGAGATTAGTAATGCCATCTATGGAAGAGGCAGAAAGCTTGTCAGTCCATAATCCTATTCGTGAATCTAAGGTACCCTCATTAACTCGTACGTTATATTGTTTTCAACATTCTAAACTCATTTTCCTTGTTTTTACCATATAGTACTACATTCTTCCCATCTATCATGGATCTTTCCTTCTTTCATTAAAAATGTATATGATTTGCAATTGATTTGATAGTTTGTACGGATTATCCATTTTTACTTCATGACAGTGCTTTCACCTTTTTGTGCTGCGAAAACATTTCACCCTTCCTCTGTAAACATTTCATATCCTCGCCTTGCCTTTTCCACTACAATTCTTTGCTCGTTTCCTACATCAGTTTATGCTTCCTCCCTTTTAGTTTCTTCCTCCTAATTGTTACTTTGGTGCCTAGCGATGTCTCTTTTTCGATACGTTCCTATCTTTCTTCTATTGTACTCATCTCTCTTTCCTCGCCCATAATTTCTTCTACAGCCTGCTGGCACTTTTTAATTATCCTTCTGGTTAACCCCTTTTTAATTCCATTACCTAAGCTGTCCTTCTGATTTTCTTGAAACTGAGGTTATACTTCATTTGTCCTAAATAATGATCTAAATCTGCATCCGGTCCCTATTTCTAGAGACACCCACAATTATTTTTACGTACTGTTCGTATGCCTTCTCGGCTTTTTCCTTCCTAAGATTGCTTAGTGGCGAGACCATGTGCGTTGGTTTATCTCTCATTTCTACTAATGATATTATTTCACGCCCTAGCAGTGTGTTTAATACATAGTCGTTACATTCCAACCCCTTATTTTTAACTACATTGGTCCTCTTCTGTGACTTCTTCTTTGGACCATCTGGAAGAATCAGACCGGTGACAACCGCAGAGGAATTACCTCTCCAGTTGTGTATGGTAAACTACTATAAATGTCCCCACTAGCATATGAGCAATACGTTTTTCACATTTTATGTACCATCACGTAGATATTTGTGTTTATTTTAACCTTATACTTAATAACTGTACTGAGGAAGTTCCAGAGTAGGTACGTTTTGCTTTATATTTCCTCACGCATATGGAGTTCCTTGTCTACTGTTGAATTAGCCAATTTCATATTATTGATTTATAATTTTATTCCTTAACATAATGCTAAACAGAAATTATTCAAAAAACTAAAGTAAAGAGCATTAACTATTTTTAACGTTTTGGGCATGTCAAAAATTAAAAATGCATATTTACGCACACATCCATATAGTGTTCCAGATTTTCCAGTGCCTTCCCGCTTTCATTTAAAGCTTTTATTGAAAAATATTTCAGAAATAATAATTAATAACGGTTATCAGGGAGTAGTACTGCTACCGTATTTTGAGGCAGTAATGATTTTACTACGAGAGCATGTGAACGTGGAGAATCCTCCTCTGGATCGTGCTTTTGATAACACGTTCGCCGTCTATCCTCGACGAATCTTTTCAGAGGTTAATAGTGGCTACCGTCTAAATATGTAGGAGATCCGTTTGCCTTTATGAAAGGCTGTTTTTTTAATTGAATGCAATTTATAATTGGTAAATAAGCATCATTTTGATAGCATAGTCCAAATTTTTAACATTATTATTCTTTTGAGAATCTTTTTAGAAGATGGAAATTTGACAATGATTCAAGATATGTTCCCCTTACTACCTTGTCCCGAGTTTCAGCAAATTTCATTGTGAAACAGAGAAATAAAATGCATATTAGCTGATAATCTAAGAAGAAATTCGTGCACCGTATTTCTTCATCTTTGTAGCCTATTTAATGGGATGGGTAGGGGTGCATTTTTTCTATTATTAGTTCACCAGGAGCTTCGGCTTCACATTTTATTCAGAATAGGCCGCTATTTTTCTGGATATACAAAGTATTTTTCATCAATGCCATCAATCGTTTCATCTTCATTTTTATATAGGTAATAATATATAATAGATAATAGATAATAAAGGGCCAAAATGTTAATAGGAATTCAAGATCAAAGTGAAAACGTAACCTCTCTATCTACTCCTGAAAATGTTATTCGGTTTTGTTCAATCTTTCTATATTCCTGAATTTACTTTACCATTTTCGAAACCATTTCTCAATTCTTTCTTTAGATTTGATCGTTAAATATTTTACATGTACAAGATTTTTGTACCCTGCATGGGAAGTGCACGTATAATTCATATTATTTTGATAGACAGGATGATAATTATTTGCCATAATTGCGGAAATTTTTTTCCAAGATTATTAAAATTCAAATTAATTTAGAAAGTTTTTAAATAATTTTATTGATCATTGTTTCATGTTTATTATCGATTATTATGTTTTAAGGATATTCTAAAGTTTTAATGTTTGCGTGTATTTTATTACCTTTCTATTTGCCGCAAAATAATTATTTTGTTCCTCTTTAAGTACAACACTTCTACTGAAAATATTTCAAATTTACTTTAATTTAGTAACATAAAAAGGTTAACTTTAATTTGATAAATATTGCCTTCTATTCTTATAAGAAACGTAGCTGTCTGGGCATCGCTACACTTGAAAGCAGAAACAGTTTCTGATCTTCAAATAAAGGTTTTTGCAAACCCATGAGTATTGGAAATTTCCCAAACATATTTAAATGTTTGTTTTAGCCAAGGCTCTGTGTAGCGTGCCATAATATTATGTCCCAGTAAAATAGTGAGGAAAAATATATCAAATGACTGCTACAAGTACCTATCATTCGCATCTTTCGCATCGTTAGCAACCGGCAAAGCAAGGAATTCATATATTTCTTGCCATAATATTTTTTTATATTTTTAATTGGCTCCATCGTCGTCGTTGCCCCAGCCCTTGCATCTGTCTTTCTGTATTTATGCCTTTCCTTATCCCTCCATTTATTTATCCTCCCAATGTGAGCCCTCCGTCGCCACGGCGCCGCGCCACCCTCGAAGTCACTTCAGTCACCCTCTCGCTCCCCTCGAGCCCTCATTTCCTCTCCTCATAGTTCCCCCATCCTCTGATAGAGCCCACCACCATCGGCGCGGAAATAGTGGAGGCGCCTGCAGCGAAGTCAATGGCGCGAGGCGGCAGATCCTGGAATGCCGGACGAACCGGAGAAGCGAAGCGGACGAAAATATTGACGCTCTCCCTCTCTTGGGGTTTTCCTCGGCATTTTCCGAAACCCACAGTCACTCTCCCACCCCGTCCCCTCCGCCCACTTCCCGCCGTTCCTCACGACACCCTCAGCATACACACCCTTCCGGTCCGTCCGAGATATAGAGAGAGGAATGCTCACTTCACGCACAGTGGTCTCAACACTTGACGTCGTCAAGGATTTTCAGGAAAAGCGTCATGGTAGGGCTATTAAAAGTGCGATTTTCTTTTACTTAGTGTGAAAATGAATGGTCGCTTCAGTGTCATATGTTATATGTATGTTTCGCATCGCTGCCTCCGATGTTTTGGGAAGAGCCATTAATTTTATGAACCGCGTGTCCTCGAGTAAGGAAATCTTGAAGGGTGCGACGATGTATGTTACAGCTATTTTTCCGTTTACTTCCAATTATATTTCATACATTCTAGCTAACCATTGCGTGCTCAAATTTCGCATTTTATTGGGGGCGTTTTCTTCCTAAGCTACGGAAAGAGTTGAAAAGTTTTTCAACATAAAAAAATGTTAACTAGTATGCGGAGAGAGAGAGAGAGAGAGAAGTTAATCAAGGGGCAGAAATGTTTTTGGGGCCAATCAAATAAATGTAATTCCGGTGTAAATTCCTTCCTTAAACATTAATGAAACTTCTTTCTTTACTTAACTTACCTTACGATACGTTACTGGGTTAAAGGACAATTTCTTTTTCTCTCTCATTTTTGAGTTAAAAATTTTCGCAAGAAATTAGTATAAAACGTTGATGGATTGAGGCATTTAATGTTAGTCAGCAACATAAAACCACAACAAGGTAGTAATAATCCTGATGAACTCAGAATGATCATAGCTAACAGTAAGATCAATACCACACCACAGTTATCAATTCGAAGGTCGGCTTCATAGGCGATGGTAGAGCTCACTTATTACTTAGCCCAACAGCGAGTGAAGTTCACACATCAGGGTAGGGACGGGTAAGTCCTTTCCCTGTACCACCTGAAGTTTCTGAGGAAGACCTGATACCCAAATTACATGGAGCTTTGCCGATGCTGAGAGTGATCAGAAGGAATCAAACCCTGGGCTACCGGTTAGTATCATAGCAAGACATCTATTGGACCAACACGACGCTAAAATCAATAGAAATGGGACCTAATTCTAAGAAGAAAAGTTTTTAAACTCAATTCGTTTGCCAATTCTAATTCTTACGCATAAATATGAATCACTGCTATCAATAAAAATTATCTCCCATTATGTTTTGAGTAAATAATTCTTCTCGTGATATTTATTTTCCTATAAACCAGGATTGTGTAATGATGTTTCAGCTATGACGTTTTTATTTTTGCCCGAAAAGGAAGCACGATTATATTTTCAGCTAAAAATATGAGGATTATAAACTGATGTTTTAGAAATCGTATGCCTACATTTTACTTGGTGAACTCGGGAAATATCACAACAAAATAATCTAACTTTTTTTTCATAATTGACTACGGATTTTAATGAAACACGGGGATGCTTCAAAGTAATTTTCGAGATGCGGCATGGCATTCGGCCCAAGGTGGTTAATTCGCGACTTGAATAACATGAATACTACGTGTAAATGGGAGTATTGAAGCTAATTTATATGTTAAAATGAAGTTTATCATTGTAAAATTTCAAATCGTAATGTGCTCAATGGCCTGAGAGAGAGATACTAATTTTAAGTGGCACGTTTGCGGGGCTGATTTCCACGGTTGGTCATTATGCTGGAGGTGGGTCGTTTAATCTCAGTTGAGAGTGTTTTCAGAGCAATTAATATTTGGCATGCTTGAGTCTTAATTATATTTCTACATAATATACTTACTTATCCCATTTCAGAATGTAAATACTCTGTTACCGTTTCCCATTACGTGGGGAACAGAGGAAACCACCTTATTTTTCGATTCAATCAGTAAGTAAGTAATTGCGAATTTTTCGAGTTTCTTCTATTCATGTATAATATTATTAACGATTTTCATCGTTTATACGGAATCATTACAATATTTCGAGCAATATTAAAAGATGAATACGAAACTGCATAACAGGGAGCTACTATTCGACCGATGAAATATTCCAAAATGTCATAAAATTTAGCGCTATTCAATAATCATTCCTTTGCGTCACATACCATTATTGAATAAAATATGGGGAAAACATACCTATTAGCATCATTAAATCTCCCGGACAGTGCTTCAAGAATGATAGTGTATACGCCTATAGACCATTGTTCAGTACTTGAAAGTTGTACGGATTGCTATAGAGACGGCGTTCGAAAACATACAAAGATTATTATAATTAGGTTATCTACCGGTTAAGGTAGGTTTTTGGATGGACACACTATCAAATAATATTTTAAAACTCCAAACAAAACCCAATCTAGCAACCTAAACTACATCAGGTCCCTCTTCATCTCTGTGCACTTCTTTCCTCCCTTCCAAGATCCCTATCCTGTTCTTTCTCTTCCCTCGTTTGCCTAACATTCTCCCCTCTATTACCTTCTTCAACATTCTACTACCGCTCAATACACCTTTCATCCATTTTTCCTGCCTCCATTGGATTTCTCTTAACAAACCCCTCTCCTCACCCACCATCTCCAGTACTTCCTCAATTGTTTTCTTTTCGGTCCATTTCATCTTCTTCATTCTTCTCCGCACCTACATTCCAAAAGCCTCCAATCTACGTCTATCTTCCTGCTTCATCCACCACGTTTCCTTGCCGTATATAGCTACGCCATATAAATATAACATTTTGATAATATTTTCAACAATTTTGAAAAATTTGCTTAGATTAAAATTCTTTGATCAAAGTTTTTTTAACATTTCAAACATTTTATATTTCTTTTACAACTGTGGTGGAGCAGCCAAAGAGAGGGTAGTCAATGGATTGGGAATCAATAGGTGGCTGGGTGACTTATCTCCTTATTATATGTATGAGTATGCTTATAATCATTGATGTCTAATTTGAAATAACTAGCATTTTGATTAAATTAAGTGTTTGTTGCGGCAAAGTCATCACTTTTAAATGCGCCTAGTTCCTTCCAGGACATTTGCCCGTGCCGAAAAGTAATTGCTTGAGTAATTTTCACAATTTTCTCTGGAACGATGAATATGGCATTTGCATACATTTTTACGCTATTTTCACCCGGGATTTTTCCAATCAACCGATTCCTAATTCCGGGATTCTATGCTTTTCCTTCCATGGATAATCCTTTCCGTTCCCCGGCACCCTCCCTCTCCTACGCCATCGTCTTTGTCTCTCCTCTTCCACCCTAGCTCCCTCACTGACTTCTGGATTTTCCTACTTCCCCATTTGCCTCTCCCCCCTCCCCACTCTCTCTCCCGCTCATCCGCCATACTTTTCGGCCCACAAGAATCCCTGCCAATGCCCCTTCCCTATCCTTTACCCTCACTCCCATCCTCCCTCCGCGCACACAATTTTCAGAATGTCGGACTCCCAAGACTTTGGGAAAGAAGTTCCGAATCCCTCCCCCTCGATTGTTACCGGAGCAGCCGAGCTAGAGGAGGAGTCTTTTGTAAGGTATTCCAAAAGGATGAAAATTGATCCTTAAAAGATAGGGGCGATTATCTCTTGGACGGGGTTGTGGTGGGAAGATCAAGAGGGAACGAAGACGAAGAATCTCCGGCCCGACAAGTTCTGCAGAATGCGAAGGGCACTTTATTGTTCCCTCGGAAGACAGACGAGAACAAAAGGGAGTCATGATTATTAGCAAGGAATAAAAATAAGAAATGTGGAGTTTTTGGGAAGAGGAGGGCATTGAAACTTAAGCAGGGTCTAGTATTCACTACCAATCTCCCGTCTACTCAGTGTTGAATTTTCGTAGTTTGCGTGACCTGATCCTCCCTCCCGTATTGAATTCTTGAAAACGGACGAGTTTTAGAGAAGAATCCGGAGGGATTAGATTTATTAAGTGACTGATTACGTAGTACGGCCCCGCTTTTAGGAAAAAAATGCTCACAAAGTTTCCTGGACACACATGAAAAGGCGTGCCAAACTTATTCCTTGTCGCGGTCTTTAATTCGGGGATTACTAGTATATAATCCTTCACCCCGTTCGGCACACTGACTCTTCAGTACATTACGTCATTCATTTTCATTGGAGGTGAGTTTAAAATACTGTGCATGGGACCGTGACTTTGGAAAAATTTGGAAACTCTTGGGAAACCCGGATTTTTTTACTCAAGAAATTGTCCGTGGTGGCGATAATACACGAGGCACGGATTAAAAACACATAACCGTCAGTGATATTGTCTTATTATGCGTTTTTTCAATCTTCTGCGGTATTGGACTCAAAATGGTGACCTGAGAAAGGGATTGTATTTTTATCTGGCTTTGAGAGCCACCCCAGTTATTTGAGGGACTTACACCGTGCTTGACCTCCCTAGCATTGTATGCACCCGATCAGGCCTTTTACCCCACCCACGATAAGGTCAATAACTGCCCCACGGGTCATCATACGAATGCCAACCGCCGGGTGAACTCTGTCATGCGAAATCCAAAGTTGTCAGTATTTTCTATGATCAGTCCCGCATATTGAGGCAACATAGGTGGAGTTCTATCGTGCGAAGAAAACTCATAGAATACAGTCGTGAAACATTGAACGAATGCACTTTTTTAGTATAGGAGACCGTGGGATTGCTTTCTGGCTTCAGGTAACTTCTTTTATTAGGTAACAACTGATATACTACGTATTTTACCATTTTAATGTGCTGCATGAAAACTGGACCTGCCTATACCAGTTTTCGTGAAAACCTAAATTTTCTAAAGGATTTGCCAAATTACTCCTACTGAGGTTTTTAGTGACTACGCATAAAACACACAAGATGTGTTGCAAAAGAGCCAAAATAATTAAATCTCTTAGAGGAAAATATATTTTTTACTAAAGTATTTAATTGTTTTATATATTACCCCCATTATTTTATTTGTTAGTATCACTACTTGAAGGAGTGGTTTTTTAGCTAAATTAAATAAAGAACAGGAAAAGATATTTTGCATGGGTTTAGATTTTTTTTAGGTTTTATGTTGAATAGTATTCTAATTATCTCGTAATAATTTGAATTTTAACAACCCATATTCAACTTGATAATATTTTCATATTTTTAAGTTTTAGTTCTTCGTTTACTAAAGAGAAAATCCGTTCAGTTCATGTTAATAAGTTCAACAACCATATATAATATATATTCTCGACATTTAAGATGGATTATCTCTTCTCCATTAGATTTAAAAAATTAATTACATTTCCATATGAATATTTTTTTGAATTTACAATAAGGGCAAGTATAATTTTGCATAGGGATAGGAGGCCTCACGTCATTTAACAACATGAAATTATCAACAAATCATATGTTAAAGTTCTATCACTGACAAGGGCAAAGAAAGTCATTTAATTCCATAAACACAGCGCCAATATAATCACCTAGTTCTCTCATGGCCATTATTTTCCCTCCTGCCTTCCATCCGCTCCAATTATCCGGACCAGTATTATTCTAATCCACGAGAAATCAACTATTTTGCGCAAATCGGCCACTCCCCCCAAAATTTTCGGTTCCCGAGTAATTATCCGCTAAGGCCTTGCTGCCTCTCTCTTTGATTTCAACACAAAGCAATTTCTAAAGGAGGCGAAGGAGGCACTTTTACCACAGGTCTAACTGTAATCTCCCTAGAACCTTCTCTCTCTGCTCCCGAGGCACCAAACGTTCCCAACTCCGCCCTCCTGGCCTGCCTCCCTCACCCCCCCCCCACCACCACCTCCGGATTCCCATCATGCATCCACTAATTACGAAACGGATTATCTCTCATCTTCCCAGAGTTACAAGCTCACACGTCCCTTAAGCCACATAGCATCCCCTCCCTCCTCGATCTCTCCAGAACCCCGAAATACTGCTTCGTCCCGATCCTCTCCCAATCCGCCCCCCCCCCCGGCCCTTCTCCCCCCTCAAACCCAAACATGCACAAGAGCTCTCCGTCTTTCCCTCCTCCTCATTCCGATTCCTTGGCCTAATTCATTCCCGAATTTCCTACCCTTCACTCTTCCAACCGTCAAAAAATACATTTTCCCACCATCTTCAGCCGCCTCATTCCCGCCAAATGCAACGCATACTATCCAAACCATGCTGTACTCATTACTTTTCACAACAGCTACATTCTTTATCTCGTCGCTTCTTTTCGATTTCCTAAGTCTGTCCTCGCCATACCCCTTCGAGAAATCCGTATTGGGTTGATATAGTTTTTTTTTGTCTGAGAAATCGAGCTAGTCAAAGCGCATGGTTCCGAAATGACGGAAGACGATTTGTGCATCTCATTAAATTTGTCAATGGATGTTTCCACGTATTCGCATTTTTCACTTTCTAACCCTGAACTGTTTCATTTGCATTTTAATAATTTGGAAACGAATGTGCGAGTGCAAATAGAATATAGAATAGAGAGAATACAAAACTACCCCTAGGAATAAATGCATCTGAAAAAAGATTCTTCTTTTATTCCAAATTTCTGGATTCACCCACTACATTTAATTTTTCATCCAAATGTAAGGGATGACTTTATTTTAAGTAAATCAGTCTTCTTGAAGGGGGAGGCAATAATTGCACCATTGAATATTTTTAAAGTACTGCCTCATTTACATACTGTGTTCAGTTAAAATCTAAGAAACCAGATTCTTCTTCTACTCGTATCTTAGAACATACCAGAAACGTACATGCAAAAAGATGAGTTTTATTTCTCAAATAACTTGATTCTCGGAGTTTTAATTTTTAAACTTTTACTGTTAAAGCTTAAATAAGTTTCTTAGTGGTTATGAATTTTATATAGTTCCCACAAGGCATAAGGACTATGAATCTTCCCGTAGGCATTGCTTTTCTTGGTAAATAGCTTTTTTAAATTTCAGGCTGAATTGGGACATACTGATAATGACATACTGTAATACCTAGTGTATGGAGATGTACTTAACTGATCGTAAAATATGATTTTCAATCTTACTGCTAATGATTAGCCACTCAAATATTTCTTGTTATTGTTAATGTTATTAGCTGTCTATTACGATTATCCACAACCAAAACTTTACGGAATATGCCTTTTTTGTATTACTAATAAACAAGTTACATAGGAAACACGTAAAAGGACACCTTACAAAAGGCTTTCTTCAGTCAGACTGCCATGAAGAGTCTGCAGCAGTCGGATCTAAAAAAGGCCTAAGAGAAGGCCGAATGCTTAAACTACCTTAAATGTGAGTGTCCTTTTCCGTGTTTTCTATGTATATTTTTGTGTTCCGTTGTGCCATGCAAATGTTATATTGTTTTTGTGATTGCTTTTACATATCCATAGTCACAAAAAAAAAATATATATAGATATATATGTATACACATGACTATGGAGAGAATATAAATAAAGATTGAAGTAATCTGCAAAATTCTTGCCTGGCGTAAATTACGAGTCACTACGGACCAGCGTATTCGTTACAAAATATTTGCCAACCAAGAGTTGCAACCTTGCACACGTTCTTCGCCGGTCTGTCGCTGTGTGGAAGCTGGCGCGAATGCGCCGAGCACATACGCTGTTGCGCAGACTGGGTGCCGGGGGTATTCTAACTGAAATGCAGCGAGCTCCTCTTCCGTCACTGGAGTTTCTTTATTTTCGCCGAAAGCGTCTTGAATTCCTCCGCAAACCCCCGTGGGACACGTGGGGAGCTCGGTTCTGGAAACACTGGCGCACCGCGTCGCCCTCCTTCCCCCCTCCACCAATCTCCCCGCAAAAATCCCGCCCCTCCTCCCGTCATTCCCTCCCCCTCTCCCCGCACCACGAGGTAGCATAAAGTCCCTTTCCGCCTCGGCTCCCATAATTCCCCTCCTCCTTTTCTTCCCCAATTCCCTCCTGCTCCCCCGTCTCCTTTTTCCCGATTATGATTAATTTAACCATAGCCCAAGAAAGCCGAGGCGGGGAATTTATGGGGAAGTAAACGCTTGGAGATGCGGTTCTTTGCCCGGAACGCTCCCTTAATCTCCGTAGCATTAAAGCCCGGATATCTCGAACGGATTAGAAAGATAGGATATGCTTCTTTGGTGTCTACGGCTAAAACTTAGATTGACTCCAGGACATTAATTTTATGGAGAATTCTTGCTCTGGTCCTGAAAACTAATGTTCTTATCTCACCTGCCTGGTAGACATAACTGTGTAATGATCATGTTTTGTACGACGAGTTATTTGAAGCCTGAAAACTAAAGAGGGAGGAGTCGAAAATAATTATTTCGTGCAAATAATATCGAACCATGCACGCTCAAATTTAAATTAAGAACAAATATTATTACTGGGAAGGCTATTATTAAGAATAACTTTCTCTGAAAGCGTAGTATTTATCTTTTCTCAGATTAATAATTTAGGTTCAGAGCTATTTTGGAAATTTCCTGCTCAATTTTATCTGTACATTGATTTGATGTTTTCCTCAGACAAATCCGGAGAAGGATTACTCTCATTGACCTAAGACGAATGATTTTGGCTGAACTCTTGTAAAGGAATGAGGAGATATATTTGATTGATGGTCATAAATTTGGGTTTACGCGATTTTAATCTTGGACTAAGCAATTATTTTGCTTTCGCAATTTTTTGTTTCCTATGATTTTTACACTTTAACAAATTAATAATAATTGTGTAAAAGAAAGAGTAGCGAAATTTGGATACCTCTCCTGAGACTATTTCTAAATGGTATTTTTGACAAATAAAGACTAAGTATTTTGGAAATAAACTTTAAAGATAAAATTTGAAACGTCTGTGTTTTAGTATGTGCTTTCAAACAACCGCGTACAGATATTCGGTACCTACTTTACCTAAGTTCAATCACTATTAAATCATTTATTCGTATAAATTACTATATAAAGTAAGCTTTTAAAATAACACTTAAGAGTGATCAGAGAAAAGCCTTCGCACCATTGTGAAGAATCTCTACTTTTCCTTTAAGGAATACTCAGATTTTTCGTTCAACATAACTGATGATTTGTGTCAGAGTAAGTTGGATTTCTGTCAACTTGTTATAAAAATATTCTTATTACCATTCACATTTAAATGTTTTATAGATTGTATTGCAACATTGTGTTCAATGGAATCTTTGCAGAAATACAGGTAGGTGATACTAAAAGCAAAATGTATCCAGATATTAAAAATTCTCTCTTGCAATTGCCTAAATTACTTCTTATTTTAATTGATAATATTAATCTGGCTTTTAGTAACATTTTTAATGCCAATGATTTTTTAGTAATATTCCAACATTAATTTGATTAACTCTCAAACACTTAATGACTTAAAATTGTATCTATTTTATTCTATTAATGCTGAAGGTGAAGCATTAATTATTTTTGACTAATTTTAGAAGATTTTTATATTAAAAATACGACGCACAAAAATATCGTAAATTGAATTCTCCAATTTTTGAACCTTACGTCAATCATTGAACCTTAAGGAAAACTTATGACGCCAACTGCGTGTCTAAAAATTTACTTAAAAAATATTTAGTTATTCAATCTCAGAAATAGTGTAAAGTATTTCTAGAACAACTGACGAGGCTTGAATTGCCCTCTCCTTCCTGTCCTTACATCTTCAGCCTCTGGCATGTTGTTTCTATATTTCAGCATGGTGTGCAGTATGTATATTTGTGCTTGTATATTTTGTATAATATTAGGACTATTTTCTCCAAAGTAAACTAAGAATTATATTCTTAAGTACAATATAACAAAATAACCAAGTATCATTTTTGATCAAATAATTATTTATTTTCACCCCATTGGGGTGCGGTTGAAATCCGACTGGTGTACGAGTAATTCGAATTGTATCTAAATGAATAGCGTCCTTACAGTCACATTTTCTTGCCAGTGTACCCATATACTTAGCATCTTCATTTATCACCCGGGGTGTTCTATTTTCCTCTACGCCAAATAGAGTAGCAAAATGAAGATACCACATATTTTTAAGACTCCATGAATGTTCACCAATGAAAAAATAAATTGCGGTCGTATACTTTTGATTGAAGAAGAAATGCATACGTTTGCGTATGACCTCCCAGCACCGTAGATATCCGCCGCAGGTCAGCTCGGTCACTCTCCGACTCCACCGTATCCGCTCATCAAACCACATCCCCTCCTTCTCCTGTGCATTCTCCTGGAGTAATCGTAGTTCATGTCTTTCCCTACCCTTTGCTCGCCCCCCAACTGTCCTTTAGCACCCCGCACTTTCCCCTCTTCTTCCCGACCATTTCCACGGGTCTTTCCGCCTTCCTCACACCCCTCACCAACCCGCTTCAATTCTCCCTCTGGCGAACCCTTTCTTTGCCATTGCGGATGAGATAGAGCAATGGGTTCACCCTGGGGGAATTCCCTGACTCGAATCTGAATTTACCCACTTTTTCCTCTCTCGCCTGAAGTCTCCCTGCCTTTGCCGTGGAGCCCCACATCCATGCACACCTTCTCTTTTTAGATTCACATTCCGAGGCTTCCGCGCTTCCACTTACGCCTTTCGTTCCCTTTACCGTTCCTCATTCCGTCCTTCGTCTTCCACCCCGTATGCTTTCCGCGTTGTCCATCTGTCGCCGTCCGTCCCGTCCCCGTGATCCGGGTCTTTTATTCCGAATGGTAAATAAATTCGTTTCCAGTCTTTCCGAGCGAAACTTCGCCCCAACTTTTGTCCGTCCTCGAGGTGGGGTTGATCGACGTTGAATTTAAGACTTGTTTTGAAATAGATAAAAGTTTTTAATGAAGGCTCCCTTGTTTATTTTTTCCTTATCGTCCCTCCATGAGAAATTTCGTATAATTTAAGCTATGAACGGCCTTTTTTTCTAGTCAGTGAATGAGTTTCTCTTCTTTTCTCCAGTGCTATCTTTCTTTGCGTAGCTGCGCAGAATATAAATGAATGTTTCACCTTTCCAGTTGATGATCAATTTTTTTGCTGGTTCTTTTCTGATAACTGTTTAATCTTTATTTGATTGAAATGATATTCAGCTTAGCATGGCCACCTTTCCGCACATCTCTGAATGCCGAACGGTTCAACTTCGAGGCTGAAGATGGCTGTGGTACGAGTGACCTACGTGGCTTACGTTCTTGGAAGAAAACATTGGATAGTGATGGGGAATATCGTATGCAACGCGATAGTGGATGAGGGGCTATATGGGAGCGATGTTAGGTGTTTATGAGCAAGGAATGACCGCGGGAAGTAAGCAGAATAGATTTTCATGAAAGGGTTTCATTGAAGCGAACACTTGGTTTAAACATTTAGAGACGTTAGATAATATGGGTGGAAGAATTGTCCGAAATTAAAAAGGTATCGTTTACAGTACATTTTGGTTAGGCAAATATTTAGGAACGGCACAATTAATTCGCACAGTTTCGCGGAAGCTAATTTAGTTGTGATGAAATTAACTTTGGATTCAAAAAAGATTAAAAACATAATGACTAAATAAAACATTAAATGAAGAAGAGTTAGCCGGAATCAAAAAGAATAAGAGTATTATGAGGCAAAGGAAAAACTGATGAGTGAACAAGGGAGACGCTTAAAGTAGAAAAAACATGGGGGAATATCTCTAAAAAAGGATATCAAAACCCGCAAACAAAACTATAGGAACATTACACAGATAAGATGAATAGGGAGATGGACAAAGAAGTAAATGGAAGAATGTAAACATAGAACGAGATATTAAAACTTCCAAGAGATAAATAATAAATAATGGCGGGAACGTGATATGGTGAAGGAATTGTGGTGGAGGATACAAGGAGGAAGCAGGTAGCACAATGATATGGATATTTAACGAAGGACTGGTGAAATGGCTGCTCTGTACAGGAAGTGAAAGCACTGCCCGGAAGTGCAAAGGGAAAATCCGGGCACACTACATATAAAAGATACGTCAGTGAAATTATGAATTTATCCCGGAAAGTTTTAGAAGTCAGGAAGAATACGTAGAGTACATATTTGGTAAGGATATTAGGCCAGTAAGTTTATAAGTAGGAAGGGAGTATGATGCAGATGTGTTTAGACTTGGAATACTTTTTGCAACATAGAGACACCAGAGACGGAATTAAATTGGATAATGCAGTAAGGATAGATAATATCCCCGCAGAACTTCCTAAAGCATTAGGAAAACTTGGGATGAGAGAGCCCTTATGAACTAACTTGCAGTACTTACAAGGGAGGTATTGGGCGGAAAGATTCCGTCAGAGGAATGTTATTTTGAGTTTCAAAAAGGGAAAGGCAGACATATGTGCGTACTATAAAACAATAAGTTCGTTTTCACACGCAGAAAAAGAGGTACGCTGCATTAGGAGGGGTTAGGATTACGGGGGTATTAGTTTGGGTTCAGAAAAGGGAAAGCCACAATTGATGCCATATCAGAAATGAGGGCACATAAGAGTGTAGTCGGGATGTATTTGAAAGTTACTAATCATGGGAGAAGGCGTTTGATAGAATGCTAAAAGTATTAAGTGGTTAATCATTAGCGTGAAGCTGAATTCTCTGCAAGCTTAGTATCTTCCTTACACCTTTAAATTTATTAGAGATTTAGCATTTACATAATATTTTTGTATATAAAATATCTATGCACTGAAGTAACTATATAATTTGAATCCTTAATAATTAATAGAAAATGAGAGTTAATCTTCAAAATAATCGTTGAAATCACTATTAAGTACGCCTGGCATTGGTTTGTGGCAGCTTTGTGTAGGGATACACGTACGTTATTATGGTCATATGGTTACGAATAATTGATTACACTGAAGACATTTAGCATCTTCGTATACGGCTACACTACGCTTTTCATCGTCAAGTTTTTGGTAGCTTCCGTTAGCATTATTAATTAGTGTCAACTATTCCATGCTCACCAGAATATTGGCAGCGGGCTAACCTATTGGGAAAGGACTCTACTATTGAGCCTAGTCTTAATTAAAATTTTGCGTATTATTATTACTAAGTAACAAACCACATTGATCCTTGTAGATATTTTCTCTAGTACTCGAAAACTTGACGAACCAAATTATATTAAAGAGTATTTTCACATTATATCCTACCATTTGCCATGGAAGGGGGGGTGGTAACTCCGAGTTATGAGAGTAAGCATAGTTAAGCAAACAATTGAGTAATTGGTAATTATAATTATTTATTAATATTTTGTTTGTGGGAATTTTGGTTTGTCACACCTAGTGTTTCCTCTAGTTGTGCTCACTAACTATGGGTAGGGATTTCTAATATCGTTTCTGAAATAAATCTCTCGTAACTTATCGTTGTTGCATGGCTTACGTCATTAATTTGGGGCTAAAATGTTCTTCCTGCGTCGAAATAACCATTCACTTTGTAATAAATGGTACTGTTCCTGAGGCATCACTCTTTAAGGGCACAATTGAGGCGAAAAGAAAGGAATTACCTCTCTAGCATGAAAGGAATAGGAAATAAAATAAAACTACTAAAACGCAATCACGCTCTCGCCATTGCAAGACTGGCTGGAATATCGAACACACTTCGAGGTTAATGCTGAATATTTTCTCAGGGAAGTGAGTCACCATTCTTACTAAGAAATTAATAGACAAAAGCTAAACAAAAAATATGATATACCTAGGGTATCTTAACTCAGTGATCCGCGGGAGTGTCAACAACGGAATAAGGAATACTAGTTCCTTGGTCATAACTCACTATTCGTACTTACGTGGCGACAGATTTTAAAAAAATGGGAAAATGGATTCAATCTCTTGCTAGGGTTTGCGAAATTCTCTGTGTCAAGCAAGTCTAAGCCAGTCACACGCATGCATGCACAGATTTTCCGGAGTATGTTTTCCCTTGGTCGTGGCCAACCAATGTGACAGGGCGCTGCCGAGGGATTACCGTGGTCCACCAATCGCAGGATTCTTATTTATGCTATCGCTTAAGCCGCGCGCGCACTCTTTATGTTACCATTGCCTCACAATCCAGGCTATAATCCCATAATGTTGTGACACTTTCTGTCTGGGAGTTCGAATTCGTCGAGAGTAAATTTACTCGTAAATTCGCACGAGGCAGTGGAAAGCGAAAACTCCGTGATAAACGCCCATGTCCCATGAAGTTGACGTCGGGTTGACGGGACCGTCGTAGGGAACAAGTGCGAGTTGTGTTGCGGTGAACAGGTCGTCTGGGCGACCGTACGCCACAGAGGGCCTCCCGGAATGAAGGATGCGTCTTCTGGGGGACTGGAGTTCGCGGGCGGGCGGGCGGGAGAGGTCGTGGAGGCATGCCGGGCGAGAGCAGCATACGCCTCCCCAGGGTACGCGGGGGAGATGGGCCCGTTGCGCGCGGCGGGGAGGGGGAGGCGGGCGATGGTAAGGGTTTCCGTGGGACCGACCCCTCCCTCCCTTAACACCTCCGCAGAGACGATGGAAACCGGTAGGCAGGTAGGCAGGAGGAGGAGGAGATCCCGGCAGAGCCGCTTGTTTCGGGGAAGGGTAAGGGTTGGGGTAAAGACAGGCTCGGGAGGGGAGTTGCGCCGGTGCACGGTCTCGGGCGATGGTTTGTGGGGGTGTGCGAGGGTCGGACCCGTTTGAGGCACTCGTGGGGGTTCCCCGCGTATGTGGAGAGAGGGGGAGGGGAACGTGGGGATGGCGGGGAGGGGTTCAGTTTTGTACCGGGGGAGGGAGGCATTCGGGGTTTCGTCGAGGGGTGTGGTAGGTGAACGCGAGGGGGTAGACTTCAGGGAACGTTTTCGGCTTGAGGTGGATGGGGAGTGAGGGGATGGGAACGGGGAGAGAGGTGAGTGTCTGCTTGCCAGGGTGTGTGGGAAGAATTATCGCGACAGTCTATCCGCGTTGGTGTAATTGGAAAGCACAAATTGTCTGTGGGACCGCGCCCGAGGGCGGGGAACGAGAGCAGGGCGGAGGGTGGACGTGGAGGTGGGTGGGGAAGGGAGACGGGGGAGCGTGACGGCGAACGGGGAGGAGAGAAGAATGAATGCGAGAGAGAGAGGCAGGAGCGGAGGAAATCGGGGAGAAAAGGAATGGAATAAAGGAGGAGAGAATTCGGCGAGGGAGGACGGATGAGGCAAGGAAGGTTTAGGAATGGCGCAAATTAGGAGAGGAAGCGTAATGAGAATGAAGAGGAAACGGAAGGGCGTGGAAAGAAATTCCCTGGTCTGGAGGGAATCTACATCTTCATCTACATAAAGCTCTGCGAGGCACCTGAGAGTGGTGCGTGCAGTGTGTGCGTCTGTGTGCCGGATTGTGAGACGCCGCTTTAATAGGAAAGGAAAAAAGGGAACCAAGGGGGATGGTTCGATGGAAAAAATAGCTCTATAGACTGCTACCGGATTGCCTAGCAGATGCCTCTCCTAGAGAAAATAGTCCCTTCTCTTCTACCTAGCTACCCGTGATGTCCCTTCGAATGGCAACAAATATATTTAAAAAAAGGAAAGTCGAACCGAAAATAAATAACTAAATAACAGCTTAACTACATCCAAGAATTAAACTTCTCTTGGATCAGAAAAAATCTGAGGATTAAATGGGAATAGTGCTTTCTATTCCCAAAGAGATTGTTAGATTATCCACTTGAGACAGTGAGATATTTATTTTAATTCTCGAAACAGTATCTGAGAAAAATAGAAATGTGGCATATAAACATATGACAAATTATGTTTAAACGAATCCTCTTGGCCAATGGGATTTTTAAGAATAATGTAAAACTGAATGTATAGACATGTTGATGTTAACTTATTATACATGACCAAATTTTATTAACAATCAATTTGAATTAATAAATTATAGAATCAAATACCACAACTTTTATATTTTTTTATTGAAAACATTATTCACATACAGCAAATATAACAAAAGTATGAAAGAGCATAACAATAACAGCATAACAGTAAACAACGAGAACCGAACATGGACAGGGGAAATATTTAATTTGTTGACAGGTGGGATAAAGCTTGGGTGGTGAAATCGTTACATGATAAATGAAAAGGATCGACAGTGTGAGGAATTGAATTTAGAAGGGAGGAGAGGTGAAATAAAGTTGAGTACTTAGTGGGAGATATTCTAGGAATAGGTAGATGGAGTAGGGAGTGGATGCAGGTGGATCGAGTAGGTATCCTGAAATTGAAGAGAGAGAGAGCAGTAGAGGGCAATCAATAGTCGTTCAGGGTGTTGTGGAGGAGTTTTGAATCCGCTTTAAGTCTGCGGTTTTCGTCGTTAGAAATGGATAAAGAAGACAGAACAGCATTTGAGGACATATTTAGGAAATGTGGGCCTCGGTGTTAGACTATTTTGGCAAATAAGTGAGAGATGTAATCGAGGGATTTTAGATTAATTGGGGCTGAGGTGGACCAAATTGGGTAGCAATATAATACTATGGGAAGGACAATTGTTGAGAATTACAAATAGGAGTGCTGTTGGATCTTTATTTAATGTTTAATTGGAGCTATTACATTTATGATGCACTCATATGTGATGCCAACAATGGAAGAAACAAAGAAAGTTGAAGTCAGACCACTTCTATCAGGAGAAACAACTGCAAACAGAAAAGGCGCTACCATTTTACTTTTATATTTCAATGAGTTTAACTAATTTAAGGCTGCTTTGGGGTCCACTACTAATCATCTGTCGAAATAATAGCCAGATGCATAGATTCCAATTAGTATGCTGTAATTCTTTGGAATAACGATAATTCATATTCATATTATGTATATGGGTTTGATCCTGACTCATTCATTCCATTGGTATAAATTGAACACTACATGTTACTGAAACTAGGAAATTATATGGTTATATGAAAAAGCGTATATTTCCGCGGAATAACACGTCCATTTTGAATACGTTGAACGTTTTTGAAAATTACTGTCAAATCGGCACTTCAAGCTCTTCTTTTCATATGCCGGATATACGTTACGAAGAGCCGAAGGTTCATAAATGTTGTGCATATTTGGGATTATGGCATGGAAATGATTGATTAAAAATACAATTGCACGTTCATGAAAACAGTTCAAAAGACATTTTGAAGATGAAAGAAGACGTCTGATGGGGAAAGCCAAGCCTGTATCCAAGTGTACATGCGCGTGACGAAATGGATGTTTCAGCACCGAGGGCCCTAGCGCAGGGGAATGTAATGGGAATATTTACTCGCAACCGTCTCGAATTGGGGACGGTTCCCTCTCGCCGGCCCGTGAGTGTGCAGGTGGCCTCATGATTTTATGGCGAGCGCGCCCCGCTCTCGCTCTGTATGTGCCTCGGCGCCTTGTGTGTGGTCGTGTGACGATGGTATGTGGGCGAGTATTTGGGGGAGACGAGAGCATGCCTCCCGCAACCTAGTGAAGGATGGCCCACGTCAGGAGCTCGTGATTGTGGGCCGTTTCTAGCTGTCTCTTCCCTCTTTATTTTTTACATGGGCGATAGAGAGATGCAAAACGGAGAAGAATGGGAGGGAGGGATAAAAATTAGATTTGGATTTATCGGTGTGGTATTCCTTCGCAATCCACCTCTTTCCCCCCGAACCTCTTTTTTTCTTTTTAACCATTATTTGTCCTCGCGAGGATGGAACAAATGGAAAAGGTGAATGGTGGAACATTTCCCAATGGAACGGGGAGGAAGGGGGAAGTGAGATTAAAGGTTGCGTGAGGCTAGCCAGTGATGGTCTGCGAGACGTAAAATACCCATATTTCTCCCCTCCTTGTCATATTCCATCTCCTTCTCCACTCCCTCCTTTTTCCTTTCCATTTTCCAAGTCTACTTCTATCCCTATCTAAGTCAATTGCCTCCCGAGAAGTTGAAACGTTAAATTGGCGCGAAAAATGTTTCCGGATGACTCTTGAGACGGTTGCTAAGTAATTGCTAAATTAAGTGTGTATAAGGGGGCATATTTCATTCCTTCGGTGAATGCGTCAATTCGAGCGAGACGTGGTGGTGATTTAGTTCTTTAGCTCTAATGACTGCCTGAACTCTCTACCAATGGTCTTTAGGTAATCTATCGTAAATTCCTTCCTTCGTAATCTGTTTTCTCATTTTATATTAACGTCTGAGTGTTGAAGAATATGAATGTACTGGCGCAAATTAACGGTCATACATCGAGGGATATGTTAAGAGAATTGTTAAGTCGACAACTTGGCGAAGAAAATCTGCCCTGTGTCAGTGTTAAAATTGCATTGTAAAATTGCTTTTGTCTACTTCTTTTACTCTCTCTTGTTGTAAAAAATTAATGAATGCTTTTGTTCACTTTCAGGTAAGTCAACATCTATGGCTGTTGGTGTGTGTGGGTGTGTATGAAGTGAGAAATCAGGTGCATAAGGTAACGAACGCTTAGAACCTTCCACATTCGAGTGTACTTACCGAATATTCCCGTTGCAGTGAAGTATCTGGTAAGCCTCAAGTGGGCCTTAATTTAGCCTAAATTTAGATGGTATGGAAACTGACGGTGTGTTTTAATACTGTGTACTAATGGTACTAATACTACTTGACTGTAGCGCAGTTAGCAGAGGTTATAATGCTTACACTGGATGATATGCATTTCAAGTTGAAATTATAATAATGTGCTTATGACACACTATTCGGTTCGTATCCATGACAAGTATTAACTCATAAAATTGAAACCACGAGAAAAATGATTTGGCAAGGAGTTCAAGAAATGAGGACGAGAAAACATAAGCCGCCAATTGGGTGGCCAAAAAATTATGTGGCCATGACAGAGGGGTATGGTAAAACGGAAGTGACGCCTTCATGGTTTGAATACTTTTTAACTGAGCATCTTCATCCATGAAAATTATTTGTCATCCCAAAACATAGTAGAAATCTTCCTCTTAAATGGAAATATTCGTTTGCTGCCTCGAAGGTCAGGCGCCTGTAAGAAAGACATGCTAGCGTGCGATATCGCTTGAGAGCCCTTAACGGAAGGAGAAAACTACAAGATACATCATTTTCGGGAAAAGAATGAATTGTTTCTCAAATATTTGGAAGATAGCCATGAGCTTATGCCACGCATAAGGAAAAACTCTCAGGAAGTCGTATAGCAAGGAATAGCGGGGAGTAGGCAAGGAAAGAATGAGTGGCGAAGTGGGGTGAGACTACTGCAAAGGGGGGGAGGGGGCTTTCTGAATTCAAATGTGGCCGGTTCCCCTTGTGGAGGGACGAAACCAAGCGTGAAATAATCACGAGTAGCCAAATGATAAAAAAATACGAGGGAGCTAAAAATCATTAAATGCCTTAGGAAGAAATTTCCAGATGGAGGTCGGAAGTTAAGTGGAGAAAGGGATGGGGGCCCTGCGAAATGGATATTTAATGGCATGGCGAAGAAAGAGCTGTTTTGATGTCTCCGGAGAAACGATGTAGAAAGAGGTCTCTGCATGGAGTATATTTACCGCAATAACTTTTTTTTAAGTTACGTGTAAGAATAAGTGATATTTGTAACGATGGGTTATTTTGTATTTAATACCCTTTCAGTTCTTTGAGGGCAATTTTACTGCCCTCACACCTCGATAGTCGGTATTAATAATGTTTAGCACATCATGATATCCCATCTTTTCTTGACTTGAACTTGATTCTTGTTATTTTACAAGAAGGGTTCATATAAGTTAATACGGTTAAATATGCAAGCGGTCGTTCTTTGTCGGTAATGATTCCATAGGTGGTGTCTAGGGGAGCACATTAGCAAGACGTAATCAGTTTTTCATAAGGAGGTGTGTATCAAAGGAATCAATTATGCAAAACCCTTTATAGGCTAGCTTATTTGGTTACCAAAACTAGAATTAATAAGGAATGTATTTTTAAATAGGATGGAAAGAAATGTTGCCTTGGAAAGGTTTTAAAATTTAATATGCATTAAACCTAGGGTATCCGGTGCTCGTTGGATCGAAGTCTTAAGCTATTTTTTGGCGTAAGTGTTGAGTTAACTCTGTTCTTTGGCACCTTAGATGATTAATTGAAGTTGAAGGTGCACTGGCAGTTTTTTAAATTTAAAATAAAATTAAAGATTTAGCCTTCATTATATAGTATTTTCCGTTGGATTACTGTGTAAAGGTAGGCATCGTAAGACGGTAGAACGTAAGAAATACTCGTCTACATATATTGATTCAATCATCGAAGTATTAAATTACAATAGTATTATTATTAAATGAGTTGGTTTTTTGCAAGTCCGTATGGTACACTTTCATACAAATTCTAGAGCAACAGTTGCGTTGAAACTAGGTGTAAGAATAGGTTCGAGTTCAAGGAAAACATATAACAATACATTTTCAATTATCATGATTAGTGGTGGAAATCGAAGACTCGACTTAGTGTGAACTACCCAGGAAATAAGTATATTTTAGAAAATTTCTAGCGCATTGGGCATTAGCATAGATAAAAAAACTATTCATAATCAACTAAGCTCAGTAAAGAGCATACAGGATTGAATTTTAAGCATGAGAGATTGAATTATTTCATTATATTATGTTTCCTTGGTTTTCATAATCCAATTATTCATTTTATAGGGAAATTCTTTTTCGTACGTATTTTTAAGAGCAAACGATATTTTTTCGTATTTTGTTAAGCTCAAAGCTATCTACTACACACGACCGGTTAAGTTTTTCACCCAGTGCTGTTTCAGCGCAAATTTCAGATAAATAATAACTTAATCATGAAGAAAACTTTGGAATTGATTCATTTCTAATGGTAGGGACGTAGTTTCAATGTATGACATACGAGATGTGTTAACTAAGAACCAACTGCACTGAGAACGGAACTAAAGTTGTACGAAGTCTTTTAAATACGCAAAGGGGTCTTCTCTTATGACAAGAATTCAGTTGAATAAAGTCAAACACAGTATTATCTGATATACTTTTTAAATTAGTCTCGTCATATGTAGTGTACCTATTCGAATTAGATTTATGAGGTTATCTAACAATTTGAAGGCGTGCTCTTCCGTGCGTGACTTCATAAAAGATAACTGTGTTTATCGCAGTTTCTCTGAACTATCATGCGTTATTGTAGACTCATTCTTAACTGTCATTTTTCCCTGCATCACCTTTATCCGCAGTTTATGTATCTTTCGTCCTTCATGCTGTTCAAAGAGCGTACTTTCTCTCTTCTACTTCCATTCTCCATTCTAACTTGTCGTGGCCAAATCGTGGTACATTCCCGCTACCTCTCAATAGATTATCCCACCCGTGTTTTTGTCCCCTTCGAATTTCAAACCGCACGTTCCTCTCTCCTTTCCCGAAATTTCCGTCTTCATTTTGTCTTCTCGTCCGACGTCTTTTCACTTTTCTTCTCCCATATTTTCACCTTAGAGCATCCAATCTACACTTATACCATGGCCACAAAGCTCAAATTTCGGAAGTTTAAGAGCCTATGTTTCATTGAAGTTGTAAAAAAATGTCATCTTGTCTTGTATTCCTCATGTGACTGTTAAGTATGATTGTCAATCATTTCTCTCATTTACCCTGAGGTTTCCTTGATCATTGATATACTTTTCTGATATTACGTTCATTTTCCTTCAAAATATTAAACGATCATGCAGATTGTTCCCCCCTGCTTTAATATTTAACGTATTAATCCTACTTATTGAGGAAGTCATGCTGTCCGTGATGAAAACAATATAACAAATAGATTTTATCATGTTTATGTTTCATTCATTAATAGAGTAATCCAATCAGCAATGGTCAAAATTACTTAACCGTGTTTATTGATTAATATCTGCAAGTCAAGCCGGATTCATCAGCTCATAATCTTGCGTCTTACCTACTTGAACCACTTCAATGTCACTCGTGATATGTATTCGGTGTTTAAGTTAATAATAGTGAGTGGTAACAAAATAGCTCTCTATTATTCTCTTTCCCAATCACTGTTCATCCTGATTTTCCCTCCTCTGTCCTTGCTTGTGACGTTTCAGTCATGGAGAAAGCTCAGCTAATCCTATTCCTTGGATCACTTAGAATCTGCAAAATGTTCTTTCTCTCAAATCTTCCAAATACCTTCTTGAACTTCTAGCAGCATTCTACTAGTATCCTCTATGGGCGAATCTCTTGCAACGTTATCAGTGTGTAAAATGAAGTTTATACTTTCCAAACCTTACATTATGCGAAATACTACTATTGAAAATTGATGTAACGAAGTCTTAGGCCCAACTCATTTTAAAATATTTGTATAGGCTAACATATTCTTTCATTTACTGAACTTTCCTTTATTAGCAATTTGGCGGTAATAGAATTTTTGCTAGTGTTTACTTCTTCCTCTAGGCCAATTAGGCTATTTGTCTGCTGTAGCTACAAAGGATTGGGTTTAACAAATCTTGGAAGTGTGCCCGATGATTTTTTCGACAGTTGTGTGAAACATTTTATATTCGTCTTTATACGTACATCTGAGTTATTTATTAACAATTTTATTTTTCAAACAATTTCTCAAGCATTTTTACAATCCAGTAAGAATTTTATGTGGCATTTCATTGTGATATTATATTAGATCTATAAATCTTGCAACAAAAGGTACGATTCAAGTGCATTGAATTTTTAAGCTAATATTTTTGGAATAGAGGAAGTAGCGGTTTCATATTCTGTTCCAAATAAAATGTTAGGCATAATTTTAAATGTTATATTATATTTTCCATAAAAATTGGCGCCTTAAAGCTTTTAGTCAAAGAACCATTTCTGTCCAATATAGATTTATAAAGGCGAGCAGGGTGCTTGGAACAAATAAAATCCCTTGAATATACTCTAGGGCTTCTTCACATATAAAGAGAAGATTTTCTTTTACTTTTATCGCATTAGCTCTAAGTAAGGACGTAATCTAGACTTTGTAATTTGAATTTAAATTCCCGTCACAGAAAAGAATGAAGCAGAGATATTTAAGGTTTACGGGATGTTAATGTTTAATTTAATCCCCGACAAAGGTTTTATTAAGTGCCATCAACAAGAGTTTCGAGTGACGGGTAGTCGATTGTACATTTATAGACCAGCTTGAATTCCAAAAGAAGATGAAAATATGTTATTCCAAAGAAGTAATTATAACATCTATGGTAGGAAAAAATCAATATCTCTATCATCTCCTATTGTTATATTATTAATGTGTCACCGCGCTATTTTTCGACTGTAGTGGGGGGATAACATATTGTGTTTTCAATTAATCCATTTGAGGACATAAAGGTTTCCTTTGTAAAGACTAAATTTTTGTGTGCAAACATGTCGTAATGTAATCGACATAATTTTTAAATAGTTAAATAATGAATAACTTTCTGCATCGCTGTTTTTACAAAAATTACTCAAAACTGAATTTGATCTTTAAAAATATTTCCTTGTTAAGAAAAGTTTTCAAGGAAGGCAAATGGTTTCTTAATCTAATTTTCAGCGGTAACAAATTTGGGGTAAATAAAGTAAAAACAGCGCTCAAGTTACATTTCCCGTCAAATCACTTTTTTGGAGTGCAAATTTAATCGAAAGAGTAATGCTAAGAGATCATGGCAGTTGATCATCATATTCTTGTTACATGTAAAAGGTGTCATCATTAGTACAATGTTGCATTACTAAGGAGTGAATATATGAGGCGTATTCTTAAAGTAAGTACCGTTTGCTTATATTTAAATATTGGCGCTTTAGAACACAGTTGTGCTCCTACAGCATTTGTTTAGTTTCAGAAGTCGTTTGCTTGTCCGTGCATGCAAACAACAATGTCCGCGACAATCGTTGATCCCGCCAGCTGTGAAGTGCGTTCTGCCATACGATTCTTGTATGCAAAAGGATTGTCGGCTGCTGAAATTCATCGGGAATTATGCCTAGTTTGTAAACCTACAGTTATGAGTGAAGGAAAGGTTAGACAATGGTGCTGTGATTTTAAAAATGGACGAACAAATGTCCATGACGAAGAGTGAAGTGGCAGGCCCAGTATTCTGACCGATGAAAGTGTATCGCAAGTGGAACAAAAACTGCGATGTGATCGTCGATTGACGATTAATGACCTGGCTGAACAATTTCCTCAACTTGGACGCACTACTGTCTACAGTATTGTCACGGAAAACCTCGGATACCACGCATTGCGTGCAAGGTGGGTACCGACACCACAAAGAGCAAAGAATGTCCAGTGGACGAGAGTTTTTGGGTCGTTGGGAACTCTTCAAACCACCCACCGTACAGTCCTGACCTTACACCCAGCGACTACTTCCTCTTCTTGCACTTGAAACAGTGGTTTGGTGGACAACGTTTCGAAACCGAAGAGGAACTCAAGAATGGCGTTGTCGATTGGTTCAACCCTCAGGCGGCGAGTTTCTATGCAGAAGAGTTAAAGAATCTGGTGCAGCGGTACGAAAAATGCTTAGAAGTGAACAGCGATTATGTAGATAAGTGAAGTAGGTTTGTAGCTAACTAAAAGTGCCAATAAAATGTGTTTCATATGAGTATATTTTTTCCTGTGACCAAACGGGCCTTACTTTATGAACACGCCTCGTATTTGTATTAAGATCCACTCTCCGGTTATTGCTACTGAATTGTGTAATAATAAAGGACAATACACAATAATATTCCAAATACACACATACGTTAATATGCATTGCCCAAACGCTATATAGCCATGAATATGTAGAAGCAGAGGAGTAGCCGTAGACTGGCAAATGATCTAACGCCGTCTACTACTCGTCCTAGCGACGGCTTGCAGAGTAGTGAACAGATATTGATAGTGATTCCCAATATAGTAATAAAATTCCATTAATTTTTAATATTTAATTGACAATTGAATCACAATTCGTGCATATAAAATTACTCATTCCTTACTATATTAAGAATCTTATTTGACTATAGAGGTAAAGTACGGGGTGTAAAATGCAATTAGATACTCGTAGATACCTACGGTCATAAAGATGGTATAAAACATTACAACATTTTATACTGCATTAAATAATATTTCAGCCTCGTATAATTGCTGCTTTTTCGTAATGAAATACATGTTTAATGGCAAATTATATAAATATTTCGGGTCTCTCTGATATTAGTTCCCTCAGTTTTCCTTGGATATGCAGATAATTTTTCTTAAAAAATATGCCATTGCGATTAAAATTAATTTTATTATTTACATTATTACTGCAGCTAAAGAATGTCTGAAAATTTTCATTTATATTTGTCGCTACTACCCTTTTCCTTGCCCAACTGTCAATCTTCTTCGAGTCATGGCAATTTTCAGACTATTTACTGGTTTATCTCTTCACGTAGATACCAAAATGCACGCATTGATGCATGATTTTATTTTACCAAACAAAAAATTGTTGGCATTGGTGGACCAGATGTCAAAACTATGACGTTAAATACCACTGGTTTAACAGGTTCCATATATACCAATATTAATACTGCCTACGTTAAGCAAATCTTTCCGTAAAGAAAAATTGAAAATAAAATGAAGTTGTTGCATTGTAATTCATATTAGGGGATGACTCCTTGAAATCTTCTGTCGTGGGATCTCCCGTAGTTTTTTGAAATTTCGGAAAGTTGGATTGTAGTTCAATATATTTTATAGTTCACTTTAAAGACATAAATAACACGTACTGCTAAGATAAAGTGACATCAATCACGTGGAAAACATCAAAATGGGGTAGATGCATAACATAATGATGATGAAAATGATGTCTTGCTCGGTAATATTTATCATTTTTCCTAAATTATGGGTGAAAAACAATAATTCTCATCATAAGAGCATGTCTAACTTTCAAGTCTACGAAATATAAAGAGAAGAAATATGAAATTCGTAGTGTAATTTTTCAGAAGCCTAAATTGGGTTTGGGAAAGTGCCTTATTTTCGCATTGAATGTATTATATCAGGTAGGCTAAAAATATTCAAATTTAGATCTTAGGCTTATTAGGAAAGCATTTGCCTGTGACCAATGGAATGGAGTGACTTACCGAAATGGAGTAGTTCCGGAAAATGTGACTGAATGCCTAGCGTTATATTTGGAGGTACACAGCGGCTCCAAATAACTCCTTGGGGAGCCATCTTGGGGAATCACGGGGGCGTAATAACGCTCTGAAATTGCGCACTTCACCATCAAAGCAAAGGCTTATTCTGCTACATAATTGCCCATCTAGGAAGTTTATAGTCAGTATGCTAAGAAATAATTGATGCGGTGGAAATTTTGGAACGGCAAATTCTTAAATATTGTACACAAATACATTTTGTATGAATTGTCGGAATTAAAATTTCTCCTACTCTAATGAAAGCATTTAATGAGTTTTTTTCTGGTGGAATGACAGTTACATGGGTTATCTACACTTATTTAGCGTAAATTTTAATATTTTCCATCCTTGTTTATAATCCAATCCATAAAGAACGTCTTATCATTTTACATTTCGTGATTTCTACGACGCATGTTTATTTTTTCCTTTCGGTTGTTTCCGTCTTTCCTTGACACAGAAATCTTAATCTAAACCCCAAGGAAAGTCTATGTAATGATTTAACGAAAACATCAAAACTGTATATACATCCCCCTGCACGAGTTAGTTACTTTTAATATCTCGAACCATACGGGAGACACGCTTTATACATTTTTAGTCTTGAATAAAGTTGTTGTTTATGACCTAAATTGGCAATTAGAATAGACGTACGAGTATGTTACTTGCATACAAACTTTTTTCATAGAGATGCAGCTATGGTCATGAATATTTATATACATTATATATTATAAATATCCCTGTAGATAAAGAGACGTTTCAGGCGTGATATGGTGGAATGACATGGTTTATTAAAATTAGCAATTTTCCACAAAAATAATAGAATATTTTTGTGGAAAATTGCTAATTTTAATTAATCCCCGTAGATTTCTGAAAATATCTTTGCGAGTCTGTAGAAGAAAATGAATCAAATTACGTTTTCTTCCAATCAATTGTTGCATGTTTTGAGAAGCAGAAAACCATCCGCCGTGCTGTCTATGAGTCGAGGGTTGATCAGTATACTAGTAACTATGCTCATATATTCACTATCGTCTGGAATACTAAATCGTCATGAGACCAGAGAGAAATGCAGACCGTGTCCACATTATTCAGGGAATGTACACCTTGGGAAAAATGCATTAAGAAAGTAACGGGTACATTTTGAACTCCCTCCGCGGCATAGTTTCAATTATGGAGTGGAACTTATGAAACATGCTGCACAAGGGTGGAGACTTAGCAGTCTCGTAACAAGAGAGGTTGGGCAAGGCTGCTCGTCCGGGGAGGGGTTTTGGCGAGGGGGAGTGGCCGAAGAGGAGTGGGGGAAGGGGGGGAGTCGGCTCATGGAGGAGGTGGTGGGTGATTGTAAGATGATGTCGGATAAACCTCCTCACCCTTACCCCACTCCCCCGTTTTTCGTCCCTCGGCCCGAAAAACCGCCTCTTAACGTGAGAGGTAATCATCACTCATCACGGGTAGCCAGACCAACTCCGAGGGGAAATGTCTGGAAAAGCGCGGGCGGCAGACACGCAAAAGGCTGTGTTGTCGGTAGTTTGGATGGTTAGCTGGTGGTCGATGGAGGGAGGGGCTGGGGGGGTAGTAGATGGGTGTGGAGGTGGGGAGGAGGGAGTGTGATGGCGAGCACTGTTTTCCAAAAGAGAGAGAGAGGTGACATGCTCCGGGAATTATTATTCGAGAGGGAGAAGGGAATGAGCAACTTATACAAAAGAATATGCTTGGTCGCATGCATGTGCAATGGTAAAAAACGTTGCGAGATAAAGAGGGACCGTATGAGATATAGAAAAGGTGATAGAATGGAATGGGTTTTAGGGAATCAAGTGGGAGTGAATTATGGGGAATGGGGAACACGATTGATCATGCAAAACAATAAATTGGGACCAAAATGACTACCGCCTTCAATTTCCTCGTAGAAATACGTAATATTACGTAGAGCGATTAAGATCTTATTATAAAGGCATTATATATTTCTGGCAGTAAGACTCTTCTCACGCATGCGTCTCCCCTGGTTTTTTATGACCAAAGCAGTACTCTTGCGCTTGACTTTTAATCTCCCTAACTGTACATAACGTGAAAGTGTTTTTCTGGTAAAATGGTGACTTTCTCTCATTTTTCGAGGACGCAGTGAAATATGATACTTTTAACTTACAATTCTTCTATGTGAAATGTGCATATTTCTGATAATTAAGTCATTCATTCTTTTTCTGCATAATTAGGTTTTATTTTTAATTTTTTTATTTTCAATGAAAATCCATACTTTTACTCCTTTTTGGTCATCGGAGTAGCCTGTAGAATGCTTTACTGATTCATTTTAAAGATGGATGGCCGGACAACAATGATCGCCTCATTAGAGACTAAGACGAGTCAAATTTGTTTTAAAATTATCATTCGAAAGCAGATTCATAAATGAGTGCTGAGAAATAAAATATTTGCTCGTAGAGGGAGCAATCATAGAAGTATTTGATTGGATTTTTAAGGTTGTAGAGGAAAGGAAACATTTTAATTGTAAATTAGATGACTACGCAAACTATATCTGTTGTTATAGTTCCAATAAAAAATAAGATTTTTATTTATTTTATTTTATACTTCTTGGATTAGTTGTGTAAATATTATGCAAAGCTTTTCCATAGTTACAATTACATTTGCGTGTACGTATGGCTAACCAAAACTTTCGTGCAAATACTTTCGGTGTAACAAATCTATTTTTAAACTACTATGTGATGAGTCTCTTAAATATTTATCCTGGTAAAGTAGTAAATGTCTTAGGTATTTATTTTAAAAAATATGTTTTTGAATAAAAAGACTAGAGCATGCCTTAAAGAATAATTTTTGGAGGGTTGTAGCCTGAAGTCGTTGCTTAAAGTTTTAACTGCGTCAATGCGATTTTTAAACCAAATAAATTAAATTAGCGTCACCATTACTACTTGCATATTTGAATGCAGAATAATTCGTGATTGATATAATTTTCTTTTACAGCATACGTAGTTGCATTTAAATGTAAAATAAGAACGATGATGAGATTTTGGCATTGATTTAAGATTTCGTGAAAGGTACCACATTGAAAGTATTTTTCTGCACTTAAAAAATATTTTTCATTGATAGATTATTCGAAATCTATTATTTTAACAGTTTTTTGGGGAAAAACGCGAACAGATACTCTCAGGGGGTGCGGTGAAAGAACCCTAAGGATGGGCATGCAATGGCCGCAGAAGATGCATTTTCAAACCCCGTACGTAGTTTTGCGTAAGTCCTTCAAAATTCAGAATCGAAGGAGGCGACCGAGACTGGAGACTGAAATCCATCCCATCCCCTCACACCCCGCGCCCTATTCCCACTGAGATTCCAATCGGCGCCCACTGAGTTAACGGCGCTGAACTCTCCTTGCGTGTCCCTCGCCGTGGGAAATTCAATTGATGCAATCTCATAAAACTAACGATCCGTATCTACTTTTCTCTGAAGACCTGCGAAACATATTTCTCCCATGATTGGGAAGTGTGTGAGTGTGAAAGGGAAGAAAGCCTTCGAAAGTAGAAACAGTATGCTACATACATTTATGCATATATATATATATATATATATATATATATATATATATATATATATATATATATATATCGTACACGTGCGATATATGCATACTCGTATGTACAGAGTAGTTGGCTGTAGATCGGAAAGTCCCGGTTCCGGAGTCTAGTTGCATCAAATTTTGCCTGAGTTATTTACAAATCCATTGTGTTCTTCTATTTTCTACCCCGTATCTCCTTAACTTAAATCCAAGATTTATCTTCGGGAAGAAATGTACAATATCCAATTTTGCGAAAATACATTCAAGTGAGATGGATATCCAATCTAATGGATTCCTTTTGGAATGGCATCACAGGATTTGGGACCACATTTAATAAATAACACTAAGTTGGGCGTTTCCCAAAAATAGAATTTGTTAAGAAAAAATACATACGCATACACCTTGCCAACAGACATACATGCGTGTAGATGCAAATTAAGAGATTGTAAATTATACGTGCGATATATGTTACGTAATTTTGACGAAATCCGTACTGAGCAGAAAGCGGGCAGGGCAGCGATGAATCGGCAAGGACAACAAGGTGGAAGGGGAGAAGGAGACGCCCATTTTTGGCGTTGCCGTGGGGGGCGGAACGGAGGAAGCAGAGCAGGGAAATAATAACATAGGAAAGCGGAGAGTGAGAGAAATTGATTCCAACTCGAGAGCGCTGGGAAAAGTTCCTTTCACGTGGCCGAGGTGAGGCCGTGAGAGGAGTGGGACCGCGGGGTGGAAAGTGGGTGGGCATGGGGGTGACTGGGGTGGAGTAGAATGGGACGAAGATCGAAACGGGGAGGTGGGTCAGGGAGAATGAGGTGGAGGGGGGAAAAGTGTGGGGGAGATAAAACGGGAGCTTTAGCAATTTGTTTGATGAGTGGGAAAGGAGGGTGGGTGGGTTGGGAGACTTTAGGGGGAGGTTGGGGGGGGGTTGAAACGAGGGAATTTCCCGAGTGGGGGGGAGGAAGGATTGGGAGACGGAGGAGGGGTAGCAGTAAACTCGGGAAGACGGCTGGAGGGTGGATAGGGGGTGGGGGTGGCGGAATAGGAAGTGTGGATCAGAGAGGGGAGGGCGATGGACGGTGTGTGCGTCGGGGATACGATACGGGGTCGAAGGTTAAGATATTTACGTGCCGAACCCGCCCGTGGTTGTTGTTGTACTGAAGTCGAGGCCGTTAAAACACTACGGGAATGGCCCGGAGCACACCTATACCCGCTCCTTTCCCTTTGAGTTAATTCACCCCTCCCCCTTTCCCCGACCCAACCCTCCGCAGCAACCCGCTTTGTTGACGCTGATTTAAAAGGTAGGGAAATTGGAGGGATGTTGTTTTCGCTAACGCTTCCCCGCAGTTTGTTACGACTTCCCGCGACACGAGTTTTATGCCATCGCTTCTTATAAGCGTTTGGTTATCGCCTGCGGCTGTGGAATGACTTTTGTGCCATCGAGCTCACGGTTTACAAAAGAAAATTTAAAAAAAAACGACCCTCTCGTTATATAACTAAACTTGCATGTGGGTCGGCCATTCGCTAATTATGTCATTGCTGAGCGTGGAGTCGTTATCCGCTACGTTAGTTATGACTGAAGATTTGTAGACAGACATCAAGTTGAGGGAACGAATGATTGAAACTGTTTATTTTATGGTCGACGGGGATAACTGCGGAAAAGAGCGCGGCAGAGCAATTGCTGGCAGAGTTTCAGCGATCGTTACTTTAGAATTTTCGCACGTTAAATCGTTGATGTCGCTCTCCAGGCATTGCGCAGGCATTAATTTTTCTTTTAGGTTTGAGAAAAGTTTCTAGATACTAATGTTTAAACGATACATTTTTCTGTGTAATGATAGATACGTGAAAATATAAGGTGAAAAAAATCTTCATAAGGAGAATAATTGAAGGCATATCTTCTTAATACGTTGTCTGGAGGCTAGCATATTATCATTGGAATGAAGGAATAAAAAAGTATTTCTCCCAGCAAAGTTTAAAGATCTTTGGAAATCTTTCTGGTTGTAATATTTATTAAAACATAATGAGATAAAAATTTAAAATTCACATGTTAGAGGCCAGTTCCTTTATCTTTATCAAATGTGGTTTCTCAGAAAAATATGTTTCTCAAAGATTTACAGACTGGCCGAAGATATTGTCACAGATTGTCTAAATATTGGCTATATAAGGTTTATAGAAGACATCTTCGCTCTAAGGTACCTAAATGAATCAAACCTAGGCCCTCCAGTTAGTAGCCCAACGGTATGCCCAGTTAGTACTACCTCGGGTGCCTAATATGTATGTCCCGTCCCCTTAATGTGAAGGATTGTTCTGGTTTCAATGATGCTGCTGTAAGTTTGAGGTATGATAAGTGGATTTTTAGGTCAAGCATATTTTATGTACTAGGCTCTTCTTTAAGAGGTAAGGGTACCTCATTGTTTTGACAAACATACTCGCGTTTTTGTCATATATCTATCCTTTTTTATACGAAAATAAAGATGCAAGTACGAATTCTCTCTCTCATTAAGGTTTTGATTTGTGTCTGTATTTCATCCTGAGTGGGAAGGACTTAATTCCGCTCATAATATCCTCTAAATTCCCTATCTCCAATCTGAGCGACTGTAATGAAAATTTATCGGGTACTCCTAAATAATGTTTCGGTCTCTCTCATTAAATTCTAAATCCTATTAACTTGAGAATAGAAAATCCTTTTGTGTTATCAAACTAAATAGTCATATGGATTCAAAAATATTAAAACAACCATTTTTGGACGAGAATAATTTTTTATCAGAGTGTAAAAGATAAAATGACTGTGAAACATTTTATTCCAGCCTGTATTGTACATAATAAAGTACTAAATTACGTGATGGAAGTGATTTCATCAAAGAGATTAACTATAAAACGAACTTCTATTCTCGAGCAACAGTTAGTTTTGGATGGAAAATATTATCCAATCCGTTCATATTCATTTGCATATTCAGTGCATGAAAAAGGATTTGAGGTCCGAGAAAGATAATGAATATTTAAAAATAATTCCGATTGCTAGCTCGTAAATATTTCTGCAATCTTCGAGATAATAAATGACAACCCTGATCGCAGTCCCGATGTTGAACGTATTATTCGCAAAGAATTTTCAGATTACGTCACGCAAACTGGTTGTGCATCTATTCATGAGGGTCATGGAATGACTTAATGACTTTAATATTTAAAAATAACTTAGAACAGTGGTCGTTATCGAGTCGCTACTGGATGTAATTGCCCCTGACGGTGGCGGGGAAATATTTTATCCGAAACGATTGCCTAGCTAAGGAGGTGGAGAAGAGCCCTCTCGCGACGTTAATGAAGGCAAACGGTTTGGGTAATCTCGGGGAATGGGGCGCATTCTTTAGCTACACAGAGATCTATAGATCCCTTGAGAAAGTTGCCGAAGGGTCCAGATTGCACCGAGGCAATGCTCTTACTTGATTGAATATTAGAAGGAGGGAGCACTTCCTGCGTAGAAATTCATTTCATGTACATAAATATGCATGCCTCACTCAAGCTGCCAGGTTAAATTTTACAAAGGGTACTCAGTGAGATGAATAGGCTCGGTATGGTAATAAGTCATGCGTTAAACAGTATACTCGTACTTCGTTACAATTAATGAATAATGCACTGAGTTATGTGTCATCAACAATATATAGCTAGACGATTACCGTCTTAATCGTATGAGAATTTTTCATCTATTGAAAAAAGAATTTAAATAAACATTTGAAATTAATGTTATTAGTGGTGAAACGTAGTACTAGCACCTCTAAAATATCATCAGAATAAAGGTGGAATTCATATAAAAAGTTGGAATAAACATTCAATCTTTGCTTGGCGTAGGTCTAATCTGAATTTGGGTGGAGGTCCTTTTGCGACAGCCATTTTTTGAGTTCTGCGACATGAATGTTGACACAGCACCACAAAACTTGGAATATAAGTTTGTGACGGTTTCACGCCCACCTTGGGAGTTTTTATTTTCGAGGAGTGTTTGATTCACGTGCCTGATAGCTGTTTCCCACGGAAACAAACAAAAAAGAACTCACCCAAAAGCGAGGTTTTTATGCGCACGAGTAAATGGAAGGAAAATTATAACGTACCTTTTCCTTCGTAATTTTACCCTAAAACTAACAACCGTTGGAGAGGTGGCGTGCCTCATAAAGACTACCATAGTGAGGGAATCAAATGTTTTTCTTTTCTAAAATTGCCATTACATGGTTCAACAGAATCGTCTGTCAGGACAAAGAGGGTGTGAACCGTGGAAAGCATACTGTTTCATCGACCGCGCATCGGTTATAATTGTCGTGCAGGAGAAAAATATGTGCCTAACCCTAGGTCCTTTTTGGCAAAAAAAAATGGAAAGAAAAAATCGGCAGCTTACGCATCAGTAACCTTTAATGTGTGCCTATATATTTCGCCGACGTAATATGACACCACTTTTAATTTCCTTGTCCACCTTTCGCTGTGGCACTGGCCGAAATAAGTCAAGTAGTCCCGAAAGAGTATTCGGCGGGTGGGAAGTGGGAGGGAGGGACTGTGGGAATCGGAGGAGTGATATCATGCGTCATTAATGTATCGCCACAACGACGCAATCACGGCGCGCGCGCGGCTCTGCAATTAGTCTTGGAATGAACTACTCGGGAACAAATGGTCGCATGAATTGCGTGGGGCAAGTTGAAACCAATTAAACTCGCACTCTTGAGTTCCCATTCTCTTCCGCCACCCCATCTCTTCTCTTCAAATTAATAGCGATTACAGTCTCCGGGTTCAACAGTCACATCAACAATCCATAGGATGAACATGTATCCAATTCGGGACGACGCCGTAAATATGACGCCATTTGGTAGCCAGCCTTCAATATCATGATTATCAATTATCTAAACATCCGGTGCGTGAATTCAAAATGGCGGGAACACGTTGTCACATTCATTATCTCTCCTCCCTTCTCTATAACAATATAGTTGATGCGGATCTGCCGTGAAGTTGGCATTTGCATTAAGGCGTGTGCGCAAGAAAATATCGTGTGAACTCGTAAACATAAATACTGGGGTTTATTCGAAAATGGTCACTTGGGTTCGACTACAAACCACAAGTATTGCACTTAACGGAGAAATGTGGCGGAGGGAGGGAAGGGGATTTCATAAAGGCCAATTTATCGTGTGCTTTCTCGCTGAAGAGAAGTGGGCCTCAATTAGCTGGGATTCCGCCGTTTGGAACATTGTCATTCAGTGATCGTTTGGAATAAGATTTAGTTGGGCTAGGTATTCCTGAGCGTTGAAAACGGCTTTGAGCCTCTATGAAATTATGCATGAATGAAAATGTATGAATAAGGTAGATACGTTTTGTGACCTCCTTAAATCGTTTTTTATTTAAAAATTAATAGTGCTCCTTCAGACTTCCCCTACCTTTTTAATGGGGAATATTTCAGAAATCAAGAGTCAAGGAGGAAAATGCAATGCGTTATGTACGTGGTGGACACTGCCCATTTTTCCAAAAAATTAAATTTTAATTTGTCTTCGAGTTGGATTCTATGTCGTAATAAATTGATCAATGTCACGTTAAAATATTGGCTTCCCAGCTGAAAAATACCGGAAATTAGTCATTGGTAGATGCGTATTGTGGGATGTTTAGAACACTTGAAACGTATTATTTGATGAATTTCATTTTAAAATAAACAGCAAATGAGGGGGAGGAGGTAATATGATTGAAATTCTCGCATCTATTCAGGCGACGATTGAATGCATCGATGTGCGAAGACCGTCCTTTCATCACCATGAATATAAATGGTTGTATCCGTAAGGTGATATGTATCTGATACTTTGCCTGCGAAGATCCTCAACGCAATGTGTCCGGATTCAAAGCTTCAATTGTAAAAATTTCGCCCGGGGAGACGACGAAACGCTGATGGGTAATTTACACACAACAGGCCGCTACACGAGTTGGCCGAAAGATTAGCCTCCGGAAGCGTTTTGTTGCGACACGTCATGTTCTGCTCTTCCGCACCATCCATCACAAGCACGCGCCCTTAACGCGTAGCTGCGAACACGCACACTGATGCGTCTCGGAGCTATCTTTTTAATCCCTCATAGGTGGATATCCAGTTAGGCGGGATGAGGGGGGGCCATTTTGTTTGTCTTTCCCACCACACCACGATCCTCCTGCCGCCCCCCCCGCCCCTGCCCCCCTCACGCCCCCAGCCCCCGCGCGGGGCATGGGATGATTTGCAAATGGTTTGTGGCGTCATGTGCATAATTCGAGCGTGCTTGGCAGTGGTTTCGTGTGGGGCCCCGAGGCGGGAGGGTGCGAGGATGGGGGAGAGATAAGGCCCCCTCTGGAAGAGGCGCAAGGACCCCCCTGGGCGGGTGTGGGCGAAGGGGGTTCGAGGAAGCGTGTTTTGGGAAGCGGCGTCTTGCACTATCTGAGTCCCGGCGTCACAGAGCAATGAGCAGTCTGCCCGCTAATGAATTGCCGGGAGGAGTGGAGGACGGGAGAGTCCGTGGCGGTAGGGGGGGGGACGTTGGAGGGATTGGGCGGATAGGGCGGGGGAGAATGGAGTGGGGGTTGATTGATGAGTCGGCTCAGTGGGGGAGGGTGGTGCAGTGGGAAGACGGGAGAGGGGGAATGGGGGGGGAAGGGAGGTGGAGGGTCAGAAGAGGAATTGTTTCGGTGAAATTGGCGTCGATTCTTTGCCGTTCCCGAGCGTGTGGTTCCTTGCGCGGAAAAAATGACTTAATTTATCGGTGTCTCCTAGTCGTTTTGCGTGCCTTGCACTGTACTCGCAAGTAGACAACGGCGATTGCCATGGAAGGTTCAGATTGTTGCTTACGATAGGAGGCTCTTAGACCCATTGAGGTAAAAACACAGGACATGACGTTTTATCCAAAACCCAGTCATAACAGTTTTCGAATCCATTGAGGAACTAAGTGAATTAACTTTCAAAATTTTGTTTTCGTTTTATGTATGTTGAAGAAATTGATGAGCCACCTCAAGACACAACCTTCCTCCAAAATGGGTATAGCAGACGCGACATCTCTTTGGCCCTAAAAAGGTCCTTCGACCCACAAGTGCACACGATGCAGTAGGAAAAAGAGAAGCCAATAGTCAGGGCCTGCTTGCCTTGTCTCCTCGATGCCTCCTTGATTTCCGGAAAATATCAAGGATGCTGGCGAGGCACAAAATCGAGACAGTTCACAAACCACCGGGAAAAATTAGAAATTTTCTTGTCAGAGCCAAGTGCCCAATCGGCCTAAAGAACCCAGGCATTTACCAACTCCCAGGTGCCTGCGGAGATGTATACATTGGAGAGACGGAACGGAATACCGAGACCAGGTTAAGGAACACCAAAGACACCTACAGCTGGGGCAGTTGTGGAAATCAACCATCACTGAACACAGCATTAGGATGGACCATTCCATTAACTTCGATGGGACGAAGTTACTTGCCCGCGCCGGTGATTACTGGGACCAAATAATTAAAGAAGCAATTGAAATAAGAATGGCAAGGAGTTAACTGGTGCTGATGAAGGTTAGAAAAGGAAGGAACGTAACACAACACCATGGCGACCAACCGGGAGTCTCCTCCACCACGGACCAATCACGAGTCACCTGACTCGGGAGTTCATGTACATCCGAGTATATTTCGAGTATACCCGCGATAAATCTTGAGGCGGAATTTACTCTTCTCGTATTCCGGGATTTGCACCAAAAGAGTTAAACATTTGTTATTCAGTGTAGTATTCTCGATATTTAGTTATTGTCACTGAAAAAAGTACAGCATTATGATAAAATGACGGTGTATATTGTTATTTACATTTTAAAGAATAAATAAATTTATAACTTTGGATTTTGTGCTGTTGATATATCGTCAGAAATAATGTTTTCCATGTTTTCTTGGGAGCAAAGCAGTTTATACGTACAAATGATCATTCCAGTTTTTGATAATTTTTCGGGACCCAGCCGAATAATTTCATTAGGATATCATTCATTAAACGATTGTATTCTATCATAAAAAGGAGTGTTTTTCTAGTCATGGACAAATAAATTGTAGCACTCTTATTCCCAAAATTTGTGTAAATAGAGTTTTCAGAACCCCTTAAATCGCATGCAATATTTAACTATATGCCGGTTACAATAGCTAATTTTTGCTTGGATGTTTCATAATTAAATAAATTCCATATTCCCTGACAATTGATTACTTTTCAATTTTCGTTTAAATTTATAACAACATATTATTGTTAGGTAATCTACCGGTTAAGGTAGGTTTTTGGATGGACACAACTATCAAATAAATATTTTGTAACTCCAAACAAAACCCAATCCAGCAACCTCATCTACATCAGGTCCCTCTTCATCTCTGTGTACTTCTTTCCTCCCTCATCCCGTCCAACATCCCTATCCTGTTCCTGCCCTTTCCTCGCTTGCCCAACATTCTCCCCTCTATTACCTTCTTCAACATTCCACTACCGCTCAATACGTCTTTCATCCATTTTTCCTGCCTCCATAGGATTTCTCTCAACAAACCCCTCTCCTCCCCCACCATTTCTAGTACTTCCTCATTTGTTTTCCTTTCGGTCCATTTCACCTTCTCCATTCTTCTCCACACCCACATTTCAAAAGCCTCCAATCTACGTCTATCCTCATAACAACATATTCCTACTGAAATATGTATTATTTCAATTAATTCTGACCATGACCAGGATGTGGTACATTTAATTACGCGGTAAACCCCATTCACAGTAAAGCTGTATTAATTGTAAAGAGTAGGCAATTTGTACAGTTCATATTGATTGTCTAATCAATAATAATTTCATTAATAACTGCGATCCCTGGGCTGGCTAACTTAAGTTCCAACAATATCGTCGTAAAGAGAGCAAATAGCTGAATTAGGTCACTCTTATCCTCTTCTGGACCATTTTTTATCGTTTCTTTAGAATAATATCGCGTGTAATAGTGTTGGAAAATCCTGTCTCACTCCCCAATAATTAATGTCCATTTTAATTTTGCATGTTCTACAAGTAACTGTCTTCTGATTTTTACAGAACTTTAGTTACACGAGTACTATTCAATAGGCTATTCAACGAGTGCACTTTTTTTCAATACAGTATTCAAATTTGACAACTCTATTCCGTCAAAAGACTTTTTGAAAAATAAGAAACTGTCAAAAATACATATCTTGTTGACTGATTCTTAAAATCAAAATGAGTTGTTAGTTACCCATCTTCAGACCTCAATCGCTTTGATATTGCTCAAATGAATGCTTGCTTCTATTTTAATATTACCCTAATTACCTTTGGTACTAATTTAGTGTGAACTATATTGAGTCTATTATTTCAAAAAATTGTTTGTTTGCGGGTAAAGCATTAAACTTCCCTAATCAATCAAACAACCCCGGTCAATAAATTATTTCGTTTTATCTTAAACTTTTGCGCAAATATATTAGTTTTCCATCTATTCCATTTCCTATTTAAATTTGGTTACAATTCTTCATGACATTTTCACCACTACTTGCGAATTTTCGGGAATAGAAAATCAAAACAGGAACGCCGTACGAGTATAGTATCCACACAAATGATAAGACTCAATTTGCAAGAGTGAATGTTGATTATTGAAAAGCCAAAAAACTGTTCACCACTATCACCATAACGATGTCGTTGATTTACTGAATAGAGAGGCATAATTGCGTGGAAGGGGGTGAGTTTGCTGAAAAATTGCGATGGATGAGAGAGGAGAGAGGAATGGAGTCTAGGGTGGTGGAAAGAGGGAAAGAATGAGAGTGAGGCAAGAGAAGGCATAAATGGGAATATTTTCAGGTTTCTGCCCCTAAATGGGATGGAGAGGAGGGATAAAGGAGTCCGGGGAAAAGAAGAGGTGGACCCCGAGGACCAAGGGGACATGGAGCGGGAAGGAAGGGGGAGGTTGGAGAAGTGCGAGCGTTGAGGGGTGGCACAAAAGGAAGGACCAGATTCGCCGGAAATCCAATCCTTGCGGTTTCCAAGGGGACGAGGAAGGCGCTTTGAGCGCGAGTAAAAAGGTTTCCGATGACCCATTATCCGCCAACTGCTGTCCAGCAACAAGAAGAGGAGGAGAGAGGGAGGGAGAGGGGGGAGTTGGAGGGGACGAGTAGGAAAAATGAGATAGACACATGACGACGGACATTGAGCAGGACAGTAAGTCAGACGCACGTAAACGAAATACCAGGATATAAACGGTAAAATAGAACACCCACTCGACTCCCTGTTCGCCCAGCAACGACGGCTTCCATTGGATTGCGATTTTTTTCTTTCCTGCTGGTTCTTTTTGGGAGTTCTCTCCCACCGCCCTGTCTCAATTTCGACCCCTGAAATGGCTCGTCACTTTGCCGCTCCCATGTGAAGGAGGACGTAAGGGAACGTTCATTCGTTAGTAGGTGTGACAAAATTCGTAGCCGAAAAACGAAGGGACCCTGCAGCTCATGGGCACAAGAAGCATGTCACAAAATGAGAATATATTTTTGCACGTATACATGTATATGTAATTTTCTTGTGCATATTCTCTGTTTTTCAATGTAATTCGGTGATGTAAATTAATCAAAACTTTAAAATTATTGCTATATTTACCACTGATCATATATTTATAATTTAATAGATTATATTAAATTTTGTATGACCTTAAAATATCCTCGGGATACCGGTAATGATAATACAAATTCCCAAAACTCTATTTAAAACTTCTATAAAAACTACACCAATCACTTCATATTACCATTTTCGTTCCTCGTGGTGACGGAAGATTTCCATACATAAATATTTTCTAAATTCTTCTAAAACTTTTCAACGGGAGACGAAGTTCAAGGGAGGATTTATCTCGTATTTTATAGAAGATTTGAGTATTACCGCTATGCTGTTTTCTTTTCTCCCTCACATTGCCGGCTAATGGTAGGAGCTAGCTGGAGTAAACCATAATTCTTTCCTGTGTTTTCGGGATTTGTTTCCTCTACCAACCCAACCCCTTATTTTATTTGTGGCCCTAAAATAAAGTTCTTGTTGTAGTCCATTAACCACAGCTACTACCTCCGCCCTATAATCCTTATTCTAATGTTGGGGGAAGTCAATGCTGATTATAAATATGCTACGAATCCTCTGCACTTAATACCATATTCATTATATTCTATTGGACGGGTAGCAACATTTGGATGGATAGCTGTCGAGAGGATCAAGGCAATCACCCTGAGCTTGGCGATCAGAGAATAGTATCGAACTGCTAGTAATTAATTTCCATGTCTAAAAGCTATTTTCATATTTTCATTATTAAATTCTTTTGGCATTTAAGCAGTGTATTTAGTTTTTTTTCATAAATTTAAATCAATATATTTATGGAGTCCAGAAACCATTCTAAAATCATCTTTTTTTCTAAACGACAATGTAAAAGTTTTCGTTTCTCTTTAAGGCTGAAAACGGACATTCGGTCTCAATTTAGGCCTCAATTTTATTTCTGAAAAATGTTGCAGATTTATTTCTGAAACTCTAATTATCCAATTACATTGATTAATGACAAAATTGAGAGAATTCAATTATTTGGCTCCTGTATTTTTATAAGCACTATGTTTTGTTCGGGAATTGGAGTAACTTGTTTTGATTGGAATTTGTTCATCATTTCAAGTTTTACAAGAATACAATGAAGTTATTTCTGAAATTTAAAATTATTACTCATGTAAATGGGCTTAAATAGAAGTGGGCTCACGCATGTATGACTATGGAAAGAGAAAAAAGTCAATTCATATACAAAACTCATTGGTCACATCAATAAAACCTTCACCCAAAAGTGTGTATCCATTATTCATTTTCTTTAAGATTATTTTCCTTCATTCCTCATGGGCTCGTCAAAGTCAGTAAAAGCAATCTTCAATTAGGTCTCTACCTAAGAAAATGATTTAATGGCATACGCTTTTCATCACCCATACAATTGCAAATATTTGACTCGAAAGCTCCGCGCACTAACTGATTTCCGGCGTTAATTATCGCGCTGATGCATGCCCCGATCTCCCCCACGTCCCCGTAACGTCCTCTCTCCCCCATTTTCCACCCCCCACGCCCATTAACAGGCCTCAAACAATACGCTAGCGGTATACCCTCGCTGAGCTGGTCCAGTGTCCCCGAGTGAACCGGGTTACCCATAATTAACCACGCGATTTAGCATCCCCAGCCGTTGACGCCGTGGACGGCAGTTCCTTACCCTCTCAAGGCAGACTCCTTCCCGAGCCGTCCCGCTCCGGCAAGCGACTTCGACGCAAACATCGCAGTGACACTGTGGCCCGCAGTAATTAGGGAGGTCTTTTAATCCATAACGGCTGAGGAATAGGGGCGAAAAGATTGTTTTTCATTTTAATTTTCATCCGAATGCGGTAGAGGATCTTCGAGGATATGAGCAAAAGATAATCCGAGGCAGCGACACTCGTGAAGAGCGCCATACGCACGCGTTTTAAGGAGTTGGCAAAGCTCTGCACATCCCACCCTCGGAATTATAAGATCCCTCGGGGTTTCCAGGGAACCGAGATGGGTGCCCTTCCTCTTTTATTTCCTCGAGGAGGGAGCATTGCTTATTAGCGGGCAAGCCGGCTCAGCGGCCTCCGTCCATTAATTAAGGCCCTGTGTATGCAACCCCCTCGTCTGGATCCGCCTCTCGGCCCCCAGGAAGAGTTAGCCGGATAATGCTCGCTGGTATCCCGACCTTCGATGGTGGATCGAGTAGTGTTATAGTCTCAATAGTTTGCTTTTCCTCTTAATTAGTAATATAGGATTTTAATATATCGCGTTATACTTGAATATGCTCTTCGTTTGTAACGTGTATCAAGGCCAAAGAAATTCTCAACGGAGTAAGTAATTAACCCATATATTTCCTCGAAATTCCTTCTCAATCAGCAGTCATGAATGAGATTTTCCTCCTCGGAGAGTTCTCTCAGTCATATTAAATCGTAACTAACGACTAATTAGTAAGGTTCAATTTTGTGACTCAAAAATTATTTAATAGTAACATTTACAAAATGAAATAATTTTATTCCTGCTCAGTAAAAGCTCCTCTTTGATTTGACATGATATTCTTCTAAATAGGAGTTAATTATAGCCAATGATATTTTATTTGCAACTGATTTCAGTAATAACATTTATAATTATATATACATACATTTCTATATATTATTATTATTAGGTAATCTACCGGTTAGGGTAGGTTTTTGGATGGACACAACTATCAAATAAATATTTTGTAACTCCAAAAAAAACCCAATCCAGCAACCTAAACTACATCAGGTCCCTCTTCATCTCTGTGTACTTCCTTCCACCCTTCATCCCATCCAACATCCCTATCCTGTTCCTACCCTTTCCTCGCTTGCCCAACATTCTCCCCTCTATTACCTTCTTCAACATTCCACTACCGCTCAATACGCCTTTCATCCATTTTTCCTGCCTCCATAGGATTTCTCTCAACAAACCCCTCTCCTCACCCACCATCTTCAGTACTTCCTCATTTGTTTTCCTTTCGGTCCATTTCACCTTCTCCATTCTTCTCCACACCCACATTTCAAAAGCCCCCAATCTACGTCTATCCTCCTGCTTCAGTGACCACGTTTCCGCACAGTACATAGCTACGCTCCATATCAGAGTTTTTACGAGTCTTGTCTTAGCATCCCTACTCAACGTCCCCGTCATCAACTCCCTCCTCCTTGAGAAAGCCTCCTTTCCTAGCGCAATTCTTCTCCTTACGTCCCTACCACTTTGACCGTATTGGTCCAAAACACTTCCGAGATATGTAAACTGCTCTACCTGCTGTATTTTTTCCCGCCTATTTTAATATAGCTTAGCCCTTTTCTTTCTGGAAAATCGCATAATCCAATTAATAAATTTATTCGAGATGAGACTAACGATAACATGGGTTTTAAAGGGTTCCAGAGGTAAGGTAAATTGCCATTCTGTGAGGCGTTCTCAATTCCAATTACGTACTCTCCGCACGACATTGAAGTAGAGGCATGCTGTCCAACCACCGGAAGTCATCTTTAGTGATTTTAGATTGAAAGAATTCCATGCGATATGCATTTGGGCAATATTTGTTGCGGACGTACGGGCTATATTATTTTAATGGTTAGAGTACCTCTAATGATCATTTGATTAGCGATTCCGAACTCCTCTACACTTTCCTAATGAAATTGTTTGACTTTATATTTTAGAATGACCATTTTTTTATGATTTTCATCGAAATTTTAGGTAATTCCAAAGGTAGTTGACTACAGCCCTGCATTCTTTCTCATTCAGTATTGATTCCCTCACTTCTTGATAGCTTCACTGATTTAAGTCGTCCTTAATGTTTTCTATGTACTTTCTATGTCTCTCTGTTTTCCTCCCGAAATATTCCCTTCAATATTTCCTTCAATTTTGACTCTAATGAATCCATTGTGGTTCTAGGTGAATCACTTCATCTAATCCTTCTAGTCGAATTCTCCGCATGGTCCTTTACTCTTCTATGTACTTACTCGTTTCCCACTCTGTCGCCCATTTAATCTTCAGAAATATTCTCCAGAATCATGTTTCAGAGGCTGCCATTCTACGCTGATCCACTTTTAATGTTTTATGTCTCTGATCCGTAAAGTGCCAGGCTCTATAGGAACTTTTTGAGGGAGTGCTTCCTTGTGAGTAAAAATTTAGACAACAGGAATATATTATGCTATTGAATGCCCGAATCGAGACAATGTTTATTATTGGGAGTGAGAGAATGTTTCATGGTGGCGCAGGAAAATATATACAGCCTAATAGCAGGATCGTAGTTTTAAGTGAATAAACCAAACGGGAAACTTTGCTATCTATATCTCATGAGAGATGGAATGAAAGGTGACTCTAACTAACCAATGACCCATTTTCATGAAAGTCCCCTCTCGAGTTTCGCAATGAAATATTCCTAGAAACTTTTTTTCGCTTCTCTTGTTTTACCTTATTTTTTCGTTTACGATAGAAAAAGGCTTATGGAAAAGAAAGCATGACATTCTTTATGTAAACAAATGACTGTTTTTTTGAATCTTTAAAACAATGCTCCATAAAGGACAAAGTCAATATATTTTATGATATGCAATATTTCTCAACAGTTATTTATTAAAAACAGTAGTAGTATTCGTACATTAATTGAAATGATATACTTGGACCGTATTTCTATTTTACTGAAACGAGTAATTATTATTTATAGATTTTCGACTGAAAATGTGTACCTTCTGGTCATTATCTTCATTGGGTTGTTTAACTTTGCATTAATTACATTCATGTTCGGAATCAAAATGATGGCAAGATATGTGCATAATTAATGAATTATTATATTTTAAAGGACCTTTCGGTCCATTTAACCTTCTTCATTCTTCTCTACACCCACATTCCAAAAGCCTCCATTCTACTTCTATCATCCTGCTTCAGGGATCACGTTTCGGCGCCGTACAAAACTACGCTCCATATCAGAGTTTTAACGAATCTTTACCTAACAACCTTACTCAACGTCCCTGTCATCAACTCCCTACTCCTTGTGAAAGCCTCTATTTCTAGCACAATTCTTCTCCTTACGTCTCTACTACAAAACGCATTCGAGCTACGTAAACTGTTCTACCTGCTCCAGGTTTTACTCTCCTTTAACCCTACAACGGGAACGCTAGGTGAAAAAACACCCCAGACCGGTTTAAATCACGCGGCAAAAAGAAACTGCTTACGTTTACGACCCTCTTCTTGGTCAATTTTTCCGAACCTTTCAAACTTTTTGCCAAAACTATTTACCTCCCTTAATTTTTGATCAAAAGACGTAAAAAATAAGCCCTCATGGAACCCTCAAAGTCATATTGGGCCCGAGATACGGGCCCATGAAAATTGGGGGTGTTGTTTACCCCGCGATCCCTGAATAGGTAAAAAAAATAGCGATCCCTTTCTAGGGTTAATGCTTACTGAAGCCTTTTTCTTTCTAGAACATCGCAAAACCTTTGTTTCTTCAATATTGTTTCTCATCCTATTTCTATCGCACGGAATTTCCAATTCACTCAGCAATGCTTGCAACCCCTTGGCTGACTGAGCAACTAATCCTTGGTCATCAGTAAACCTAAACGATTTTACGAATTCCCCTCCGACTTTCATTCCCACCTCCAGTTCTTCCCATGCCTCTTTAATCATTTCCTCCGCATATACGTTGAACAGCACCGGTGATAATGGGCAACCCTACCTTACCCCTCTTCCTAATACTGCCCTTCCGGACCCTTCGTTCCCCACTCGCACCTGAGCAGTCTGAAAAATGTACAGGTTGCGGATCAGTCTCCTGTCCCTCCAATCTATTCATATTTTCTGCAATATACTCATTAGTTTTTCCCAATTCACTCTATCAAATGCCTTTTCGAAGTTTAGGTAACAGGCAAATATGTCCTGATTGAATTCCATATTCCTCTTGATTAGTGATCTCATTGCAATGATGCAATGGCATCACAGGTGCCTCTTCCCTTCCTAAACCCAAACTGATCATCCCCTAAGTAATCATTTGCCTTACTCTCTATCCTTTTGTTAATGATCCTGAGAATAACTTTAGCTGCGTGGGATATCAAACTTATTGTTCTGTAGTCCTCACATGACGTAGCCTTTACCTTTTTCGGAATAGGAACTAACACTGATCTCACAAAGCCTTCCTGCCAGATTTCTTCGACATAGATGCCACGAATCAGTCCATATAGTCTTCCTTGTACATTTTCCTAGCCATTTCAGTAGTTCCGTAGGAATGTTGTCTTACCCCAAGGTCTTATTTGGTTTCACTTCCCTTAATGCCCTTTCTAAATCATCGTCAAATATGTATGGACCTAAGCTGTACTCATCTGCGTCATGTTCATTTTCTATGTCTAACCTTTTTGGCCTAAGTTCTTTACCATACAATGCTTCTATATATTCCTTCCATCTCTCTTGGATCATTTCTGTGTCGACTATTATCCTACCCGACTTATCTCTAATTGTTCAACACAGATCTTTCCTTCCTACTTCCCAATATTGATTTAATCTTGCTGTATAGCGCACCAATTTCACCCTTCCTCTGAAAATTCTCTATATCCTCGCACTGTCTTCCATGATAAGGTTTCTCTTCTGATGTACTAGGATTTAAGCTCATTCCCTTATCCCACCGACGTTCTGCGGATCTCACTGCGAAGATGGCTGCTGATGACGTTTTTGGTCTTGATGACGGCGTACTTTGGTGTAATCCCCACTTTTGGTCTCACTCCCCATTACTTGCAATAACATTCATTAAGCCATCTCTCACCTGTCGCCACAAGAAACCTATATCTACTCCCTCCACCTTCTTGCCTCACTCCAAACCAAACCAAAGCATAGCATACTAAACTAAGAGTTGAACAACTGGGGTTCGTCCCAGGGGAGGACGGACTTTTAGTACCCCCCCTAGGACAGACCCATCCTTGAGACAAGCCGTTCATACAAGGGTTTAGTCCCAACTCGACGCAGGAAGACACCAATCTCCCACTAACTGCAACCGCGAAGAGAATCGACTCTCGGCACCCGGATGATCCCCAACGAAAGAGACCGATCTGCCAACGGACCCCACCCGACATAACGGGACACCGCCACCTCTCCTTCCCCGAACACGGTGGGGAGACGGGACGATTGACGCCATAAGGAATGCAGCTAAGAAGAAAAAAACATCTCATCGCAACCAGCTAGTCTCCGTATTCCTTTGTCTTTCCCTATTCCTCTACAAACCCTCAACCTCCACCTCCATTCATACTTTACACCCCGCTTTTTTCTCCCATCCCCAGAGCCTAGGTTTTTCCCACTCGCCTAACCCCTCCCAGCACGTGGAGACACCTTTGTTTTCTCACTTCATATATTTAATATATTATATATACATATTTATTTATTTATTTATTGGACCTTTACAGTAAGAGGTTCACTTAGAAAAGATGTAGTGCATCGAAACTAGTCATGAATAAATTTTTATTTAATGGACCAATGTTGTAGTCTTCATCTATGTTATTACGGAACTGTTCCACTACATCACAGCTGAATCTGTAATTTATGTTAGTATACAACTGTTTAAAGATTAGGGCGTTATGCTAATCTATGAACGTTTTGTTCTCAATGTAATATTCATTGACCCCCTTTTTACTTCTTCCGCTCTCCGCAAATCATCGTTGACGATAAAATATTTTGATATTGTTAAAGCTGCAATTATTCCTGGCAGCTGTGAATTCATATATTGGTTTCCTGGGCCAAGATGATTAACGGACTCCGGTACTTCGGGAAAAGCCGATCTCCGTGGCGCGGATAAGGCCACCGATTGCGGCTGCTATGAATGGATGTGTGTTTCCTATGATCCAGACTCCGCAAGCGCAGTCACGGCTTCAGTGTTTGCTGGGGCAAGTGGTTTCGTGCCCGCGAGCCCACGTCCGAGAGATAGGAGAACGGCTCCCTGCTGATCTCTGACCGCGGGAGAACGACTCCCTATTGATCCCTGAATGCCTTTGCCTTGCGTTTGACTTCCTCCACGTGAATTCTTCATCGTAGATTCAACTCGTTTGCAAATGTCTGAGAAATCTCCGCGCATGTTAATGATCCTGTATTGTTTAGCAAATTCAAATTTGGGAACTTACCCTGGGAGATGTCGCGGAGGCGGATGGAGTCATTTCAACTTCATTCGTAGGTCAAATAAAAATGTAATCTGGATATTTTTCTGCCCAAATAGGATGCACGTATTCACTGCTACGCCAAAGTAATACAGCTACGATATCATAATGTGTTATGAGATTTCATATGGATGAATACAAAATTCTTAGAAGTCGTATTGCCAAAAGTATTTGATAGGATGAAATGGCGTAAAACGACCTCATTCAAAATTGCCAAAGTAGCAATAATAATTTTGTCGATTTAGGGTAGAATTTGCCTTAATATCTTAAGTAATGTAGTTCAAATATTGGTGAGAAATTTGAAAATTTTAGTGCCCAATGATTCAATCCTAATTTTGCGATTGAGCTTAAAAAATATCACACAACTTGTAAAGAGATCAGGATAATTTTTTAAGCTTACTTGGCCTTTATGAGGAGACATTTGAAGTGATAAGGCTATAAGCATTAAACGGTAGTGATTTTTCACGTAAATGAAAGGAAGATTTTTTAGCAAATCATGTCAGTAAAAAATGAGGAAATGACCCTCAACGACCGCATAATAAACTACCTCGGATTCCTGAATGTACGTAATTGATGATGCGCAAGCTTCTCCAGTCAGATTTTTTACACTGCGATATTTATACTTATCACCTAGAGATGGAAAAGCATGCCCGAGGGGTCTACGTGACTAGGAAAATTTATTGGTGTTGTGTTCGAGCGACATTTAAGGGATTATGCAATGGATGGGGGGCGTCGGTTGCTGCGAATAAAAATCAACAATTTAATCGCGCCGTCTCCCTAATTAGTAATTCCTGCGATGGATGCGCTTTTGTACCCCGAGAAGAAAAAGTATTACCTCCCTCTCTCTATGACAGCCCGAAAAAAATGGTCGTCTATTATTTTTTTTCATTGTTTCAGTTAAAAAAAAACGCCCATCCCCGGGGCTCGTGCGCGCGCGTAAGCGAACTCAGGTGCTCTAACGAATTGGTTCAATGCATCGCAATCAATCTTCTCCCACACGCTTTCGGAAACTTTGTTAAAATCTCTTACCATACATCATCGAGGTTTTCCTTTTTTTGTGCGCCCTCCTCTCGTCTTTTTTTTATTCCTCTTGTTAGTCTGATACACTCTATATATAAACTGGAAGAGTGGCCCTACATTCCAAGCGCTTAAACCGCAAAAGGGATGGCTGAAATAGTGCGGAATCATGGGAAAACGTCACGAGTTATTTACACATCTCATAATCCGCTTCCGCCCTCCTTTCTACTCCCCACCTCCTCCCCATTTCCTCCCTATCACCCTCCTACCTCAAAAACTTCTCACACTCCTGAACCTTGAATTGGAGAAATCCTCCTCTTTCACCCTCTCCCCACCGCCCGTATTTGCCTCCTATCCCCCCTCCTTCTACCCCCTCTCCCTATCCACTGCTACTCGATTCCCCCAGCTGTGGATCTCTTTAAGGCCTTGTATTGCTCCTGCCGGAATCTATCACATCGACTTCCACAGCAAACCTCTGGTTTCTCCTTTTTTTTGTAAAACGTCCCCGATTGTCCTTCCCTAGGACTTCAAAAAAACATCCTTCATCGCTTGTCCAACCCATATTAGACTAGGACGAAGTCGAAATTACTATATTATCTTTTTGCGGTCGTTCGTTACATAAGGACGGAAAGTATTTTTGATATGCTTGTACTTCTCTCGTTTTATCACATTCTAGGGAAATTGATCAAAATTGTTTTAATGTCCCCAAATATTATTCCTCTACCCCTACCTACTGACTTCGAGTAAGTAACCATTTTGCAAGGTAAGTCCGAGAGAATAATTGTCATAGCTAGTGGTCTACACTTATTCTTAAGATTTCTACTTGGCCCAAACCAAGGGTCATTCGATTCGAAATTTCGTCACATATTTTCACCATCAGGAAATGTCAGTCCAATTGATGAGATACTGGTCTTTTTATCTTGATTTGCAATGCTTTTTTGTGAGCATCGGCGGCCATGAGGCCAACATAATTACCACACGTACTTTTCTACTCGATTCTATCTTTTATTCAAGGGTTAGTTGAAAAAAAAGGGCTACCTATATAGTCTCGATCTTGCTACAATAAAAGACGATAAATGAGTAAAATAAATAATAAGAGAGGCTATTTCAATTGTTTTTAATGTGCATCTATTTCGCGAGGATGCAAAAGAACGATAATTCAGGAAAAAAACAAACCTGGTAGCCACAAACGCGTTAACCGTATGCCTCGTCCAGCAAGATGATTTTTTTCTGACTAAAATTGGTTGAGTAGATGCCTAAACATTTTCTTATCTATTAATTTAGTGAGCTCTTAATCATTTTCATTTCAAATAATTTTTGTTTGTAATTTTGTGCGTTGCACTCGCATGCCAATGTTACCGAGTAGCATAAGCTGCTGGACTGGAAAGTAATAGAGGTTTTAATGCTAGTCAAAGGTTCCCGTTTTAGTTAACGCAGCTAACATTAATGTACGGTTCCTGGAGCTAAATCATTGCCAATGGTTCTTATTTTTAGACCTTTTTATCGGTTGACCTAGCATGCTATTTTGAAGAGTCAAATTAAACTCCCGCGCATGTGACGTTTAGTTTCTCATATTGACGTGCCCAAAAATAACGTCCTCATAGTTTTTTTCAACACTGTTTTGATGCTAAAAATTCAACCATGAAATCTTCAATTTAGCCTTGCATGCAAATATTTGCGTCACTCTTGTGGTGCTTAATATTTTATGAAATGTTTGTTGGTACCGACAAGGATTATTTATTTAACTTGTGTCGTACGATAGCTTAAGATCCATGGAGGCTATCGTCGAGTTAATTTTATCCTTGCCCACTTTGGAAAATGCATGCTTGTACGTGCACTTCCTAGCCATACACGGTAGCAGTAGCAAGTGTGTGTGCCCGCTACTAATCATCCCACGAATGTGTGCGCCCTAGCGTTGAAATCCGTCCCGACATCGCACTGAGTATTGCTCCTTCTTTAATTCTATTGCGCATCCCTCCATTTTCGGGAGGGACATAGCCGAGTTCACGTGACCCCTCAACATGAATATGCCTCGTTGGGTATCCCACTGCATCCCCGAGTTGATTATTACCCCCGCAATCACCGAGCTGTGGAAGGGTTCTTTTTGGAGGGCGAGAGAGAGAGAAGAAAAAAAGTGGGCAAAGAATGAGTTTGTTAGGAAGAAGTCTCTCTCTCCTTCTTTCTCAATCTCTTTCTCTCTCTCTCCCTATCTCTCTCTTGAAGATTTAAGTACCGTGACACCGCCGAGCGGGAAGGAGTCGAAAGGGCGGCGGGCGAAAAGGGGCGTCGCCGTTTTCAAGGGTTTTGGAGCACTTCACGACGGGGTCCCTAAGAGATAGAAAGGGAGGAGGAGAAAGAACCCCTTCTCCCGGGCCCCACCCCCCAGGCCTCCTTACCCCACTCCCATCGTCCCCGCTCCCAAACCCTGCCCTCTCCATCCCCGGTGATTTCTTTGCATTCCCGCGTCTCAGGGCGGTGTCTGGAGGTATTTGGGCCACACAAACACGAAATGGGGGGGGCAGGGGGCGGGGAAACGGCGGCGCTGGAGGAGGAGGGGAAACAGGAGATGGATTTTCTGAGGAAGGGGGCACAGGCTGAAAGGGTAGGACGGCTGGCTATTGGGTCGATGTGTTTAATAGCGTTCCCTTTAAAGTTTGGTAATAGCTGATGCAGTTTCGGGAACTCCTTGCCTGCCAAAGACAGAGAGGCGTTCTCCTTTTTCTGCTTTTTGATTCGCTATTGTTCCTAAGCCGTAATTAATACGCTGCGTGGCCCATGTACCCCCGGAGATGATGCAGGGTTAATTATGCGCCTTGTGCAAGCAAGGAAGGTTCTCCTCAAAAGACTTTGTGCTCTCAATAACGTCGTTGTTTACTCCTTCTTATTATTAGAAACAAGTCTTTTGAGATTATACATTTTGTAAGTTTTGTATTAATCCCTTCGAATACGTTATTTGAGCTAAAAAACAAATTTAATGAAAAATGATGTAATTTTATGCATACATGTGTTTGCTTTTTATATGCTATTATAACTAATTAAAGTTAGCCGTTGGTATGTTTAAAGGAAATATTACATAAGTGGACTAATTAAATTACTTCCGAAGGAATCCAGTACATCTACAAAATTCTATGCGATCCGCCGCAGGAATTTGTATGATGGGAGTATTTAAACACCATACATTAAATAGGAGAGGATTGAATCGTTGAATGGGGACGTTTCTTGATATTTTCCATCTCATTGTGTTCTGGTCGTTTGTATTTGTCCAAGTTATAAAAGAATACTTGCCAAGTTATAAAAGAATACTTGAGCCTAATTTTTCAGAGATGTGATCTAAAATAAAAGACGCAATCACGTAGTGTGTACCATTGGAGATAAACTCGAATTGAACATAAAATTTGGTCCGCGAAATTCCTTCCTGTAGCAATTAATTGAAAAAATAATGACATATATGCATGTGGATTTACGATGCATGGTATAATGTTCAATTTCCATAGATATACTTCTTTATTGAATTTATGCGTGAGAAGGAATTCGGGAAAAGCTAATAGTATTCGTCCAGCAGTATTAAATCACGCCGGTAATACCAGCTTCGTGACGTTCTCCCATAATTCAGTCGATTCTCTTCTCGAAAATACATCAGATGTATTCATTTATCGAACGTCTCCGCCTCGAGTTGTCGAACTGCGGTGAGCGTAATTGGCTGAATTCGTCGCTTAAATTCTCTTTTGCACTGTGTGGCATAATATTCCCCAGCAATTATCAGTTCAACTCCGGGCCGGTCTACCCGCCTATGTAGAAAGCAGATCACGCTGCGAGACAAAAGGCGGACCCCGGACTATAGGACCAAACTCAAACAACGACCTCGGGTTGCATATCTTCTTCGGTCCAGATCGCCGAGGAGCAATTAAATCCGAGAGGGGTCGGATGTGGAGATAAGGGAGAAGCCAAGAGAGATAGAGGCGTAATTACAGAGAGGAACAAGTGAATGGAGTCACGCGTTATTCAGCACTTTCTGATGGTGGGGGCAAGGGGTTGGTTGAGGAAGGGGGGGTGCGGAAATTTTAGAATAGGGCCGGCCGCCAGAGTTTGGGAGTTGTCAGCACAAGCGGGTGGGGGTCACACACAAGTTCTGGGGGCCAACGGGGGACCGAGGCCCCTTGCGGACGGGGAAAGGGAAGGGGGGTCGAAGGAGGAGGGATGGTGGAAGCCCGGACGGTCGGGACCGGGCGAGCAAATAAGGACGGCCCTGCGATGCGGCCATGCTTGCCGGGTCTGAATCCCACCGTCGTCTCCCCTTCGCCCCCCGCCCGTAGAAATACGGGTCTCGGCCACTCCTCAAGAAGTATAACATGCCGCCACCCTCCTGGAACCGTTTGACAACTACCAACCGGCGCTCGCCCATTTCCATCTCTCGACCCCTTAACCAGGTTGAGCAATCCCTCCACCCGAGTTTCGTTCTCCATTGTGAGAGAGGAATTGCAAAGCCTCTCTCTCTTCCTTTCCTCTTGCCCTATCTCTCTCTTTTGGAAAACAATCGCGGAACCACTCGCCCACACAGACGAGTTCTTAAAGGACTCGACAATAAGTTCTCGTCACCCAAGTCCCTTCCTGTACTTTTGTCATACGTTTTCTTCTTTTTCCGTTTTCCTTTTAACCACCTGGAACCGCCAAATAATTGATTCCTTTGTTAGAAATCAAGTCCTCCCTAACTTTTGAGGCCACACAAGGCTCGTTGACGCGACGCGATAATAACGTGGTCATTATCCTGCTCCATATTTGCCGAGTACATTGCCGGTTAAAATAAATGGAGGTTATCAATTAATTGGCTTTTCCCTATTTCTGAATTATCTGGTAAATGCCCGTTGATGACCGAAATTACTTCCGAGATATATTAAGTACGCTGTCATGTTTGATTAGGAATGCCAGCCAGATGACTTATTTGCAATACATAATATTTCTATAAATTACCAGTTGGTGTCGCGAGAAATGGCCTTTATGATTAAAAACATGTAATGTTAATCCACTATAACTGGTGATTTAAGAGAATTAAATGTAATCTTAACCTTGGGTTTTCCATTTTACACTACCCTCAAATATCGTCATGCAATCAAACTTGGATTTCAGCCTTTTGGTAATAGGTAAACCATGACGCTAGTGCCATCTGGCAGTTCGGATCATGAACCAAATTCCATCAAAATTAATTCGCCCTGGTCAAATTGCGTTTGGAGCACTTGCGAGGAACCCACTACTAGGCTATCGTTGGTTATAGTAATGACTTTGGAAATTACTTGAGTTTGGAGAGTGCTAATTTCAGATATGAAACGTTTGATTTCTGCGCAGGTGAAATTTAAATCTTATCTGTCACTAATATACTTTCAGGCTTCACTTCGAAGGAATTGTTTGGCGTCCATATTAAATGAGTTTGTAATTTATCTAAGGAAATTACAAACTCATTTAATTAGGACTTGTCACATTTCCAGTTATAATTTCTTCATATTAGGCACACTTAATTCCGCTTGAAGGTTTGACCATCGTGCGTTTTTCTATTTTCTATTTTATGCATTCTTGTGCGTTAGCCATCGTGCGTATAATGTCCGAAAAAAATCCTATGCTTTCATTTTTGACTTTCATTCTAATCCAGCCTGGAGAGGGAGAAACCACAACCTTTATCGTTACACTTTTTTGCCTTGGTACGTTAAAAAATTCCGTCAGACTTTCGCGACTCTGTGAGTCCTTATTTGACTTGGCCTTTAAACCTGGATCCCTTGACTCCTTCTCTCTGAAAGCACACTTGACACCCGCCTTTGTTAAAAGTCATCTAATACGCTCTCCTTTCTGCTCTCTTTAAATAAAAATTCTTCACAGCGCCCTAAGGCTTTAGAAGCTCTTTTTTTGGGTTTAAAATATAAAGGAACCTTAAAGAACCATTATTTTTTATTCTTTTGTATTCTTCATAGTCTACAGCATTACCGGTACAAGTGGAACTCTCCTGCGGGAAACTTTGCTTGGGGAAAAATTGTTGCACACTAGGGGGGTACGCCTCCCTTACCTTTTACGCAATTCACAAAAAAAATCACCCTTCTTCTTTCCGCCCGTTTCTTTCTCCCTCCTTCTGAACGGACTCGATACATTGTTTCACCCCATTCCTCTCTCCTGAAGCCTAGCCAGAGTCCTCGTTCATTGGAGTGTGCACTCCTGGAGAAAGTCCTTTCACTCTTACCCATGGAAAACCCCTTATTCGGCCGATCTTCAGTCTCGGCGACCCTCGCCTCCAAACCACCAGCAACCGCCCGATTCGTCCTCGGCCCACACCCCTCCTCTTTCATTCGCCCACCCACTCACACGTTCAACTCATGAGAGTAGGGTTACATCTACTCCTGAGATCATTGGATCCATGCAGTCTATTCTCAATTATCTACGTGCGTCCTAGATTAGTTGGAGAAATTTCAACTGTTATCTTTGCTACTTCTAATTCGCTCGCTAAATCATTCTTTCTTGCAATGCAAGTCCTCTTGATGGGGCGGGTAAAGATTTTTTAGTATGCAAAACTTCCATGCTGAAGTGTAATTTTAGTTAGTGGAAACTATTTGAAATCCTTCCGAAAGTCATTGCGTACTCGTGTTTGTGGTTTAACTGTACAAGAGGTTTTACTTTTAAAAATTAGTCCAAATGGCGACATTGCCTTGGAATTCCAAAGCTATTTGTACATGCGTTCGGTGTACATTGTGTTCTATCATCGTGATGATGTGTAATAAATTGGAGGATTTATTTATAGCAGCTCTAATTGCTATTCAGTTACCTCACATTATCTTCTTTTCCAAGCTTCAGTGTATATTTGGAACCTAGTCTTCCATCACTTGCATATCAAAAAGATGGGCGTTACTCTGCAGTTCTTTAATTCCATGGTTTCATTCATGGTGATTTGCACCGAATCGTATTGAATGTCCTGTTCTTTGTGAGTCTGTTTCAAATAATTCTTACTCCATCCTAATTCATCAGTCACTTAGTCCTTTTAATTTCATTTTCATTGTTCTCATCACCACATGTTTGTCTTTAATTCTACTCCTTGTTGCTACTATCACCTTGGCCTAGCAGAATTTAAAAATTAAAATCCGTGTTAATGATTTTCAGGATTGTTTCTTTTAAATTTAGATGAAACTATTTGTCATTAATATTTGCTGGGTTTTTTCCTCCTTAAAGATTTTTTGCATCATGCAAACTTTTTGCACACTGTATGCAGTGTTCTTTATTCGTGTCTTATCTTAATAAAGCATCGAGCACGGGATTGTGCATAAGTGAACGTTCATATTCCTTCTTTTAATCAGTCTTTGACTTGTTATTTATTTGTCCTTATGCCTTATGACATGAATACTCATATTATTAAGTACAAAACTTTCCAAATTACACTTATTTCGAAAGTCGTGCAATCATTTATACAAATATCTTGCCGTTGTCATAAATTTTTAAAACATATGCGCGCCCAGAATCAACCATCAATGAAAATAGCGTAGGTATCCGCAAGAAATATCCTACGTTTTCCAAAGACACATTGGAAAAGGACGCAGCACACAAAAAAATCGGAAATATTTCTAGATTTCGAGGTCACATTGCTTTAGCAGGTGAGGCAATGGCAGGGCGAAATCATGAACATGTCCAACTGTCTCAAACATTCGGCAGAAAGTCGAGGAATCTGACTTCAAATCACGGACTAGACGAAAGATTTATGCCATTTGAGAATTCCAGAAACTGCCTATGTTGAAACGACCTTATTTAAAATTTAAAACAGAATTTTGGAACAAGTTCTCAAAATAGATATGATTCCTATGCTTTTAGATCATATGCATGTACCATTGAAAGTTTATACATAATCAGAAGATTATGAAAATGATTCATCCTGAGATTTAAGTTCTTCTTGGAATGACTAAAAATCACTGGATTTTAGTGTTAACTATATGCACCATATAGGGATTATGAATAGAACCCTCTCACGTTTCCCTTTTCCAGGGTTACGTTGTGAATAGCATGGTGGAAGGTATCTGGTCTGCTTTAATCTTTCCTTTCCTTGGCCTAAAGTAATGGCTCCTAGATTAAAACGGTTAGTCCGCTGCGTTAATGTCGTGGGAAGTCATTGCTGCGAGTGAGAAATGGACACTCAGAAGGCAGCGAAACATCACACCAGTCCGATTCGTCTCTATAATCCTAATTTTAGAGTTATCCTTCGTTCGGAAATAACCCTAATATTTCCCCTTCCGCCCAAGACTTTTTCACTTGTGGTGTTTCCAGTAAACACAATCTTTGCATGTTAACAGTCAGCATTTCCCAACCTCTCTTTTCGATGTTTTTAATCAGCCGTGCCTTAAAAAAATACCCTAATGTATCCTGTAGTGCATAAGGGGAAGCGAGCGGAAGAATAGGACGATATTAAAGGATGAGGTACGAAAAGGGACACCATTCCGACCGCCTTCTCCCATTGTCGCGATAAATTCGGCTCTCCTCCGCCCTTGGATTTAGCGAGGCTTCACCACACGTTACATGATTTATGCCTCAGTTCAGGCTAGGGAGGGAGCGGGAAGCGGACCGTTTTTTTTCATATGGAAATGGCAAATCTTTACCTTTGTTGGGAGTGAATGATGAAAAAAGGGAACGGGTGCGCCGGACGGATCCACGAGGCATTCCGGGAGGATTTTGTGATTCACTCGGCGAGGTGATAATTGAAATACCTATGACCTTGGGAGTTCTGACGCATCGATACGATTCTAGGTTTTTCCAACACAAATCGCTTTGCAAAAAAGAAAGATGGTGCTTGATCTTCGTAATAGTTTTCCTTTCTGTCACTTTCATTTCCACAAATAACGCTGAATTAAGGAAACCCCATCCTAAGCAGAGGCAGTGGTGTTATTTGGGGTTAGAATGGAGTATTAATGACCCCTTAGAATGACACATTTACCATATATAATTCGTTCCATATTCTAACAAAATGTTTAGATTAGTATAAATCTGCTTTTTTATAGCTTCATAGATTAATTAATTACACAAAAATATTAAGGGCATTCAGCCATTTTAATGGTTAAACATAGTGACTTATGTATTTGTCTAACAAAGGCGGTTTTATTATTTGTTATTTGAAGCATCGAAAATTAGAGTGTAATAAAATATGGTAATTTAAAAACTGTGAAATATGTATTATAAATCAAATTGGCAATTTTCCATACTATATTATTATCATAAGTAATCTACCGGTTAAGATAGATTTTGAAAGGGTCTTCTCCAAACACCCTCACTCAACGTCCCTGTTTTCAATTCTCTCCTTGTGAAAGATTCTTTGTCTAACAAATTTTTCTCATTGTGTCCGTAGAGCTTTGGCCGCTTTGGTCCAGAATACTTCCAAGATACGTAAACTGTTCCACCTTCTCTAGTTTTTGCCCTCCCATTTTAGCGCTAAACTTAGACTTTATCTTTCTGGAAAACGGCCTTACGGATTTATTTACGTTAACTCTCATCCCATACCTATCATTATGAATTTCCAATGGACTCAGCAATACTTGCATTGCCTTGGCTGACTGACAAAATAAAGCTTGGTCATTAGAAAACCTAATTTTCCGAATACTCCGCCGACTTTCAACCCTTCCTCCGGTTCTTCCCATGCCTCTTAAATAATTCCCCCATATACTTTGAGCAGAATAGGCCGTAATGGACACACACCCCTGTCCAACTCCTCTTCCTAACACTGCCCATTCGGACTCTCCACGCACCAGAGCAGTCTGTGACATGTACAGATTTAGGATATATCTCCTATTCAATCTCCTATTCAGCCAATTCACTCCTGTTTTCTGCAATGCAACCATTAGTTTTGTTCCAATTCAAGCTGTCAAACGCCTTTGAAACGCCTTGCCAAACGAAAGCTACGAAACAGGAAAATATGTCGTTACTCTATATTCCTCTCTAATAGTGATCTCATTAATGCAATGGCATCACGTGTGCCTCTAACCATCCTGAACCCAGACTGATCACCCTCTAAGAAATATTTTTTTCCCTACTCTCGGTCCTCCTGTTTTTGATCCTGAGAACCGCTACGTAGTAAATATTATATTAATTTGATAAATTAACAATGATATGTTATTTAAAAAATACCATTATTATAATTAGAAATTGCTAATATTGAACACAGATACCGATATGACCTTAATGGAAGAAATAAAGGGAATAACGCTAGTTGGAAAACTACCAATAAAGACTGTCTGTCCACATTTACCCTTCATGCTTCAGTGAGGATATTTTCCTTTTTGCCAAAAATAAATGCAAAAGTAATGAACATGTCTCTGCACAGTCGCTTAAGGTTAATGTAGTGGGCGCAATGTGAACATAATGTTTGTTGTCATTGCGTGACTATGGCTTTTCTCTCACGTTTGTAAGAAAGCTTTATAATATTAAAAAATAAAATTAATCTTTAAGATTAATGGGTATTTCAGAGAACAGAAGAACAATGGATTTACTTTTTTCAAGAGCAAAGGGTTGTAAAGACTCGTATAGCAAACTCGACAGGTGGATAAGGATGATTAAGTCGAGCTTAAAATGAGCTTTAAGATGGAAATATGACTAACTCACAAGGAAGGATCTCGGTAAGCATGGTGTTAGATGGAGTGAAAGTTTACGAATCGTGTCATGAATGCATACTGCCACCAGTTGAAATCAAGATCGTGAGTCGAAATTCAAGCAGTGAAGTAAATCCAGGAGGGAAAATTTTAATGCATGCTCCTTCTAAACTCAAAGTAATAAAAACCTAGGCAAATACTTGAGCCATTGGGGGAAACGTATTCGGACTTATGTCATTCGCATGTAAATAAATCACATTTCGTTTCTTACATACGTAAAAAATATAGTAAAGTAGCAAACAGAAAATGAAAAATGAATCAACATTTAAATTAAATAACGACGGAAATACCAATAAAACTCCAGTATCAAAATCATTTTGTAATATTTATATTTTATCCAATTCGCATTTTCAGATCTAACGGCCTCAAATAGCTTAATTTTTAGATTATCAATGTCTTGGCACATTTTAAGGCTTTCTGGTGGTTAACTCCCCATGCGTGAGATCGTAGCCGTGAATATTTAATGGTAAGTTTCAGATTGCGGCTGTGAATTTGTAAATTCAAGCGATGGCATCTTTTTTGCACGGTCGTGAATGTCTTTCTTGAAAATGAATATTTTGAGAATATACTTGTATATTTTGGGCTGCTTGTCTCAAAAGTTTTAAAAGTTGCTACAAGGGCTTACACAGTAACCTTTCCCTTACTTTCTTTTAGTTTTTATAGTACTGCAACATGTCACTGTTTCGAATCCCATACAAGGTCTCCCCCAAAAGTAGTAGGACGTATTTTTCCCAGATAGAAGTACGGTCGAGTGGCGGTTTCTCTTGAGGGGAGTCTCAATAAAGACTGGAGGCTGGTGGAAGTAGGCTCCCAGCCTTCGCGGAGTGCGAATAGTTCGTTTGCGAAAACTTTATAGCGTGACCTCGTTACGCTCCATCTTGAACCTGTTCTTGGAACAGCGATAGGTCATCAAAATTTGCATGAAAGTTGGAAAAATCGGATAAGAGACTGAAACGCTCAATACAGCTAATGGTGATAACGCCAGGTGTATACCTGGTGTTTTTAGTGACACAAGCTGTTTTGGGAAGGCAGAGAAGATGTTAAATACGCCGAACGTTCCAAACACCCTTCGACCTCAAAAAGTTACAAAAATCTTGCAAGAGTCAGGACTTTGTTGGATTTTTTTTTCCTTTTTGATCGAATTGTTTCTGATGAAATTGGCTTCCCTAAAAGTAATGCGTATCGACATGTGACGGAAAACATAGGCATGAGAAAGGTGTGTGCGAAATTGGTGCCGCGAGTGCCATTGGACGAACAAATGGAAACTGGCACGTGATCTGCCAAGAGCTTCTTGACCATGTGGGTGAGGGTATAAACTTTAGACGATGTCGACCAGACTTCTCCCTCTTCTCCCGCCTAAAATCCGTGCTGAAAAGACGCACCACGGCTCGGTGGAATAGTTACATAAGACGGTGACGAGAAAACTTAACAGCATTCCGGGCGTCGCCTTACAGAAGGCGTACGAGGTGTCAAAACCCGCTGGCAGCGGTGCGTGGACGCACAAGGGTGCTACTTCGAAGATTGTTCAGTGAATGTATCACTTCTGGAAATATTTTTTTTTATCGCCTCAGTCCTAATACTTTTGGGTCAGAACTTGTACTAATCATACTGCAACAATAATTGTCCCCTGAAATATATCATTAGTTTCATAATAAGCATCCCGCACTACAACAATAATCATAGTGAGGAAATGTAACGCTATCAAAAGTTTTACTTATATTTAAAATATTTCCTGCTTTATTCATCAAGTGAAGTGTTCGATTGAATTTCTTCTTCTTGAATTTCACTTCTGATGTTTCCCCGATGAATTTTCCAGTTTCATCATTTTAATAGTAACCGCAAGATTGTTCACATTTACTTCATAAAGAAAAACTTTATTTTTAACGGTAATTGTAGGGATTTTTTAAATATGGAGCTAAGATAATAGGTTTTTGATCTTGATTATGATAGCTTTAGTTTTGCTTTCATTTCAATCTAAATCATTGATATTTACCAATGGATCGATCAATAACTACTTAGAAAATTCAAGAGATGACGCTCGTGGTGTCGGAAATGGTTTGCTTTTAGTAAGTCTCTTTCTCACCAGACTGCTGTTATATTTTCAGCTATATGCATGACGTAGTTCCACCTTCACTGCCGATTGAAAGAACAAACTTTGTTTATTTAGAATAATCGAAAAAAATTGATTTTTGTGCAGTGAATAAACACTTCTATGAAAAAGGGGTCAAAAAGGTCAAAGCCGAGTTGAAAAAAGAAAATGGGACATAATGGCCCATGGTTAAAAGGAGTAGTGGCAAAAACATACCCAAAATAATTTTTTAATTATTTTTCTTGAGGGCATTTGAACTAACAATTTATACGCGTAATGACCAAATTTTCATTGTTGATAGATAGGTTAGATTCTCAAGTGAAGAGTATTGATATTTTAAAAATTCGTTAGCATACAATTGATATGTGGAGTATACAGAAGAGTTTTGAAGATAATTTATAAGCAGAGTGAACCAAAGCAGACTGGACACCGAACCTTGAATTATTCCTGTTGAGACGCTTAGCCACCAGCTTGACACACACCTGTTTTTTCCTATTACAGCTTTTAATATGAAAGAGAGGTACGAACAGAGCCATTTACTGGCAATTTCCGCAAACATGTAACCATTTAAATTTAGCCGTAAAAACTCATGATTTACTGCCTTATATTCTTTGAAAAAATCTAACAGCACCAGTAAGTGGTTTATTGCCTATGGCCTGGCATATCATCCATTAACCTCAATATTAGTTTTTGTACTATATCCAGAGCAAATTCTTGATTCTGCAGAGCCTAATAAACCTAGTTTTATTATATGGGTGGATTAATCTAAACTGATTCCTTCGAATGTTTTGGCTGCAGTACTTATTATCCCATTTGGCCGATAAACACCGGAATTTTGGAGGTTTGATGCGCATGGTTAAGGTCGAAATAAGGATTTTTTTTTAAATGTGGCTGGACAATTATTTGTAACCAAGATTCGAAAATGTGTAAGACAAAGCACCACTAATATAGAAATTTCTTTGTGGACACAAAATACACAGATGAAGGCCAAACTAGATAGACAAATGATTTGGTATGTTAATAAGATGTAGAAGACAGGGAAATCATAAAATATAAAGGTGTAGTCGGAGAGAGAAAATATAACTATTTTCAGGCTGGGCGAGGTGAGATGGAAGGATAGTGATAATTATTGGAGCACTGTGGATGCAAATGGTAATGAAGAAGGAGAAATTGTTGGTAGAAATCCAAATAAGGCAGGAAAGTTGGGTGCGGAGAGTTTATACTTACGATATGCTGTTGAAGACTGTTATGGAGGAGATAGGGAAGCGGGGATGTCGGGCGGAATGAAGGGGGGAAGGAAGTGGATTTGGAAGTGAAGAAAGATTTATTGACGCATCGGATGTCGGGTTGTGTTTTGCTAGAAGATCCAAAGAAATGTATCGCCGTAAGGTTTGTGTCCAACCAAAATCTACCATCGACGGTAGAATACCAATAACATATCAAGTAAAAATAATGTCATGTTTAAATCATTTAACTATGTAATATAAATTGAGAAAAATTTTGTGGTCAAAATAACGGCTTAGGTTATAAAGGAATTACGGTGCTTCTATTATTGATTATATTTTTCCTAATATAAATTCATAACTACTGTATATATCACAATTCCTAATTACTGCCACACAGTTCAAAATATGCAGAAGATTGACAAGTTTTCAAGGTATTGCTTCAACTGGACGTAATATTATTATCAATCGATAAGAATAAAGTAGCAATTACGTACAAAGGCAAAGAACTGCGGGAGATGCTGCGGCAACGACTTAAACGAAGTAATCCGTTAATTTACATTGAAATCTTACATTTCAAAGTAGTAATTGAGATCCTTTATCTTCGATTTCGTGTATCTTCGTATTTCGTATCTTCGATTCTAGTCTTTGGAAAGACGTTTTATATCAAGTCTAGTGCTGTATCAAAAGGAAAGTGTATGATAAACGGTTATTTAGTAAAATATGTACAATTACCATCTTTTTTAAAGAAATAAGGTTTAATAGTGTTGTATATAATTCCTGGTATGTACGGATGATCTTTTATGCTTAAACAATAGGTGTTTTACGGCAGTAGTTACATTCTTTCACTTTTTTAATGAGTAAAAGTCATGAGAGAGGAAGTTTGCTCGTATTACTGATTCCTATGAACATTCTTCCGACAACTGAATCGAAAACATTTTCGTAAGAATTCTTTACAGCTCGGATTAGAGCAAGGACCCATAAAAATTAAAAACCTTATGTTAAATGGAATTTCCTCATGGAGGAGGACCCACTCATTCATTCATTTATTTTCTCTTCAAGCTTCGTTAGTCTTCGCTCCTCACGAGAGAGTTAATCTGAAGAATACGGACCGTGAAATTATAGACATTTCCCTTTCCTCTCACTACCCCCTCACTTACTTCGCAGATTCCACCTTCTCCTGCTCCTCCTTCATCCATACACACTTTCCCCGAGCGCGTTCCCCAACTAGATGTTTCATACGGAAGTAGTAATCATCGCCAACAGATTTGGCGGAAGTTTCTTATTTGAGGAACCAATGTAAACCTCATATTCAAAAGGTTTCCACTTACTTTGATTCTGAGCAAACAAAAGCCGACTCTTCCTCACGCAACACTCCTCAAACACTCCGGACCCAAAATCCTTTTCCTTCGGAATCCCGTGGAAGACGGTTAGAGAGTCGTCGTCGTCGGTTCCCATTCCCTTTTTAATACTTTTCCCGAGGAAATACCGGGTGGAGAGAGAGAGAGAGAAAAGGATGAAAGGAATAAAACCGTCCCCTTCTTTATCCACAGTCTTCCATCTTTATTCCTTTCCCTTCCAGCTTCGAACCGAGTGATTCCCCTCCATTACTCATGTCTCAATTCTGCCTCAATCTCTCGTTTACTGGAAAACCTTTAATGGCTCCGTCTCTGGTGTTAAACTTCTCTCCGACCCTCTATACCCGTACAACCGCGGTCTTTTGAGTCGTTCTATACCCGTACAACCGCGGTCTTTTGAGTCGTTCTTAGACAAAACAGCAGCTCGAGCAGTTGGAAGAATCAGATATTATCCAAACAGTCCTTATCACAAGCGCAAGGAGCCCTATGTGAAGAGTGAAGAATAGACGAGGCCAAGCAAAGCAGGCTAAGGGTTAGGCAGGGTGAGGGAGATTCCGTTAAGACGCATGAAGAGGAGGAGGAAGAAAGGGAGGGAACAAAATACTAAATTCGAGTAAGCGGGTGGTAACGCAGGGAAAGTGGGCTAGTTGATGTCGCCTTTTAATATAGCATGGCAAGGTTGGAGACTTAGTACCAATGAGCGCAAATAGAGATTACATGGACAGATTAAAGTAGCTTTGGTGACGATGGAAATGAAACGAGGAAGGCACCACGATGAGGGGGGTGAAGTGTAGTTAGGTCCTGACTTAACGACCTCGGAGGGGAAAAAATATTGCGGGCAAAAAAAGCTGGAGCTGAAACTTCCTTAGGCCCTGAAATTTCCCCAAAAAAATTGAAGATGTCATTCAATTAGCCACACTCCTTACAATATTTTGTGATGCTATTAAGATGAAAATATATATGAGTGGTCATTTGGCGAATGAAATACGATCTAGGCAGCAATTCGATGCTTTTAAATGCGCAACGATATTCTGGCTCGCTTTATAAACAAAAACTCGTATTTCCTTTTTAAATGATAATAGTATGAGTATTAGTTATCCTTATGTAGCCGAAATAAACGTAACATCACTCCACATGTTGAGTGCGATAAAAATTTCGTTGGCTAAAATTTCTATCGACTTCTTGAAACTTGGGTATTCTGTCACTCATATTTTACGCTGCAATTTTGCTATTTACCCGGATATTAAAATATTCTCCTATTTATTAGATTTTTCGTTGAATTCCTTTGCGTTATATGAAATACAAGCGATATTCCTTCGGATTTTCAAGGGCATAAAATATACATTTCCTCCGCAGAGGCAGAGCTTGCATACAGGCACTCCACAGAAAGGCATAAACTTATGCTTCCAATAGGTTTTCCACCCCAAGGGACAGTAAAAAAGCGACTTAATTTATTTCCTTTCATCCACCTTAGGTGCCGGTTAACCATGCAGTGAAGCATGTACATGTATTCCATTTTTTATAACAGCATTTTTCGGACACGTTCTGGGGAAGATGCATAACCATGGAAGGACAAAGAGTCCACGCGCGAAAAATACTGCGAGACCAATTTATGCCGTTCTCTTTTCCCGCCCCCCCCCCCCCCTGGAAAATAATATATAAAAGAGGCCGAATAAAACCCGAGAGTGTAAAAAAATTTAATGGGCGAATCCGCGCGAACAGAAGGACTGCTATCCGGGGAAGAAAGGGGGAAGGAGGAAGAGGGAAGGAGGGTTGGAGGAAGGGAAGAAGGGTAAGAGGGAGGGGCCAATGAAAAGGGAGATACGTTGGTGGGGAGCGGAGGAAGGGTTGGAAAGCTCTGAAATGGAGGGTGCTTGAAGGGGCTCTTGCCGTTTGGAGGAGGTGGGAGAGGGGTGGGGAGGATGGTTGGCCGTTGGGAAGGGGGGGAGTCAACTAGTGAGCGAGGTAGCTATATGTATGCAAAGCAGGGAACATCGCCTCGGCTCTCCTTCCCGATCCCTCTCTCCATATTCCACCCTCTCCAGGTCCCCCCTCCCTTCGCTCTCCCTCCACACGTCCTCCCAAGGATCCTTCCCTCCTATTACTCACCAAAACCCCCTTCTCTTTCCCCCCGTCCATTCCCTCCCGCACCCCTCCCGTGTTCCCTGATGGGGGTACAGCGAGGCGAGATGGGAGGGTGGAGTTGGGCGTGGGGAATATCTGAGGGGCGGAGGGATGCAAGGTCTGCGGGGTGGGCGAGAGGAAGGGAAGGGGACGGAGTGCTTGGTGCGCGGATGGCGAATCGGAATGAAAAGTGGGGACGGGAAAGGGTATACTGTCACGATGGGGGGGAAGAGGAGTTTAGGAATTCGTATTGGTGGGGGAGAGTGACGGGAAAGGATAGGGACCGAGGGGGCGAATGTGTGATAGAGATAGGAGGGGCAGGAGACAGAAAAATACTGCCCCGGAGGGTCTGTATGGAGAGTGAGGAGTGGAGTCGAGAGAGGGGGGGCTGGGTTGCTCTACGGAAATGGTTTGAGTGACCGGGGCGAAATTAAGGAATAGACTTGTGGGCGGAAGACTACCTTCGATCCATACTCGCTTCCATCGGTAGTGATGTTGCTCTCTTTCTCTGGCAGGTTTTCATTTGCAGTGGTTCGTGTTAAGCTCCTCAGAGTGAGTTTTGATTGTTATCACGTGGAAAGGTAAGCCAGCCTGATTGGCTCGCTGTACGTAATTACCGGTTATTTCGCGTATGAGATATTATCCGGTGGATTTTGAAAAATTCGTATCATAATCCTAAATGCTTAGGTATTTGTCATGGTGATTGAGTATTGATAAGTTAATTTGTATTTACGGCGTTAAGCGACAAGCCGTTGAAAAACCAAAAATTATGTCCTAAATTACTGTTTCCAATCTCTGTATGCTAAGCTTATTTATGACGGTAGCAAGAATAAACAACATTGCAACACATATTAGCACAAATTTTCTCATTGACATTAAGCCAAAAATATGAGGGTTGGAACAAAATGTAAGCTTTTAGGAGTCTCCCGGAGATATTCGAATCAAAACTATAGGCTTAAACGTGCGATATGGAAAACAAATTACTTAAAGTGCATGTAAATCAAACCAATTTAAATAATGCTTAAGTTCAAATAATTAAAATATAATTTCCAAAATAACACTGATTAACGATAAAGAAAAAGTAATTCTTCTATATTAATAGTGGTACTTGTAGAATGTAACATTATATAAGCACCAATAATTGATACAGTCTCTGTTTTGATAATATTCCTGTAAGAGTTGAAGTCAGTCACAAATACAGCAAGAGGCAATAATGCTGCTTTCTCACTTGCCACGAGATCACTTTCAATTAATACTCGGACATACTAGTATTTGTTAATGCTCTCAGTTATGATGGAAAAAAATGCCCAAAATAATAAACAAATGATCTTAGAATATTAACTAACGTAATTGATCCCTATAATCTATATTTAACCTAATCCATATGCTTGATGGAGAAAGTTGTCTTCAACAGTCACTTGAATTTATTCCATTGCTAATTTATTTTTGTCCGCGGGTTGATTTCGTTGATATTATATATTCGGAATTCCCGGTGGAAGTAATTAATGGACCCTCATTGGATATAATGGGCGTTCATAAATTACTCTCCAGGATAATCCCCAAAAATATATATTTGACGCTGCCATTATTTATCATGAATAATTAATTTGGAAACTTCTTAGTGACCCCTACTCCTCCATTATAGTCGTCTGCCAACAAAATTTGTTTGTGTAGCTGAAATATTTCTATGGTAGCACCGCATTTACCTACATTAAAAAAAAATAAAAATTGAGCCGAAAGATATGTAATTATAAGGTCAAAGTTATTTCTATGGCTTTGTTTCAATCAATCCAGACTTTCGGTAGCAACAGCTAATTGTGTTATACAATTATTTTTATAGAACATCTTATTTTAAGTAATCCTTTTCCAGAATGTCCCTTTCTCGTATGCCTTGCGAGGATTTCTTCAATGACCTTCAGTAATTCCAATTATTTGTCAGCATTCCTCTGAAACACGTTGGCCGAGTTCATTCCAATATTGTCTCAATCGTAGATTTTACTTCATTGTCTCACTCACATTGAGTGCATATTTTCATGGATCTCTTTTAATGTGTCACTCTCTAGATTCATACGTTTTATAGCTCTTTGAAAACGTTTTCAACAACAGTGGGATACAATTTATTTTTCCTTTTAAACTTTTTCGATTTCTAGTGATTCTTTTCGCTAGTATTTCGTGGGCAGACTCATTCATCCACTAATTATCAGTATTTGATCCTCCAATATTGTCTGAATTCCCTGTGCTGTTGTGGCACCATATGCTTCACGGTATGCCACCACCTTCAGGATGTACAACTTCCTCAATTTATTTTATCGGGACACTCTAATCTTCTTCATCTATTTCAATACTACTTTGCAATAAGCGTAGGATGTTCAATCATAATCAATTATAATATATTGTGATATATTTTCCTGGAATATGTTTTATATAACCGAAAAAGTATTTTGTTAATATTAGTACTGTGTCTTACAAAAAATAGCATTACTATCAGTCTAGAACCAAATGATTGTTCATACTTCAGTGTAATCTTGAAACACGGGAAGCGAGAATGCACTTTCATTCCTTTTTCCTAACATATATCATTGATATACAGGTATTCTAAGTAGGTAACATTCTTGTGGATTCTTCCGCAAAGTTTTTATAATGATTACATGTATTTTTATTATAGACATATGGTGCACAACGTCGTCATGAGTTTTTAATTCGAATTTCGGTTTGTCGGCTCTCTTCCAGCTAGCTTGTTGCCTGCCAATCTCTTCATATCCCCCCTGCGCCCAAGTGTTCCATTACCTGCTTCTCATTATTCATCCTTGAATTTCCTCTTTGATAGCTCCCCTTTATGGTCTTTCAATTACGGTCTTCAGGAAGTTATTGTGTCTCAGGACGAGTGCAATTAATTTTCCCCTGTTTTCATGTCTTTCACATGCTTCTCCCTTTTCCTTTTCTTCTAAATACTTCTTTATTTGTTTTTTACTCTCTCCATTTTTATTCATGCTTCTCGAGATTTAATTTGTTTGTATTTCTATTGTTTCTATACATATTTTCAATAATTCTCTCATCATCATTTTTTTAAACTGATAAATAATAAAAACTATAAATTTCTTGCTATCGGTGACCTTATGTTTATTTACATATAGTATTTTGTTTGTTCTCATAGAAATTCTCTTTTTTGTTTTCACTTCATGCTTACCATATCAGCTACATTCCATCGGTAGTATTCTTCTTCTTATGGAATAAAGGCATCCACTCCTTCAACTATATCTTTACCTGATCTTATTAAAAATGTTTCCTTACTTCGACTTGACCGATTCTGTATTTACTGCTGGCGTTTTGAACAAATTATGTTCGTGTAAAGGCATAGGTAAGATCAAATTAAATTTGTTATGCGTCTACTCTTTTTTTTAAAAACTATGGAACTTGGGCAAGAATCTTACTTACTACATGCCCGAATTAAATTTGCATAAATTGAGGCATAGTGAGTACGTATGTGCGTCGTAAGTTTTTTCATGTGATAGGAATTTAAATGGTGGTGCACGGAGCAGAAGTATTCTGTTAGCGAAAGAATCAATAGATTTAATTGACTCTGGTTATGCCAAACCATAATGCATAATAAATAAGTACAAGTTTAGTAAATATGGGAATATTGGATTAATTCTCATTGGTCCATAGCGTTTTATGTCTTTAGAGGAAAGAAGATGATAACGGATTAAAGGCTCTTGAACTGTGGCCAAAGAAATAGGTAAATATCGTATTACCTTGATGTTCAGCATTTTAGCGATGAAGGATTGGTAAAAAGTGGATGGCGAGTCTTGTTATTGTGGCAGTGGGATTTTTTAAGCCAAGGTAAAAGGGATTGTAACTTGACCGGGATCAAAGGAGGTAAATAATGTGAATTTTAGAAGGCATAATGATTGGTAAAATGTGCTTAATATTAATTTATGATTTATTTTAATGCGCAAAGAAATTATTTTGAGGAATGAATGATAAATAATAGGTGTGCGACAAAGATTTGGTAAAATAATATTATGGATCCTTGTTATACCTATATTTGGATGGTAAACTTCCCAAGTTAACAGTAATACAATTTAAAATGCAACAATTTCAGAGAGTAAACATCATTCACCTCCCGGTCAAGGCGAATGATTTTTACTCTCGAAAAATTGTTGCATTGTAATGCACACGTAGCGGATGACTCCGTTAAAGTCCCTGTGCGGGATCTCCCGCAGTTTCTTTGAAATGTTTAATACAATTTGTTATGTTCTTATTTCAGTATTTTGGAGCTTTTTTTAGGAAACTCCTCGGATCTTGAATTTACGTAAATCCTCCATAACCTAAAAATTCCCATCTTTAGGTAACCCCTCCTTTCTCGTTAGCGTCTTAACTGTCCTCCTTCAGTGAAAATGATGGATTTGAAACAGGCGAGTGGGATGGATAAAGTAAATGATGCGGACTGATTGACATAAATTAGAAATCAAGGAAAGGAAATTTCATGTTTGGTGATCAAATATCGCTTCAACTAGATCTTCATACTCAAGTTGCTTCAATTCCATGAATCCATCCTTCTTAAATTTCTATTTTAGGCGCTCACATTTAGTGATAGATACTTCAGCCGGCAAGATGATAGAATTTTTCATTCGAGTCTAGTTAGCTCGATGTTCACGTCACTGTCATGCGATCTTTATAAAAAATTTCGAGGAAGTATCTCAGCGGTCGATGAGGAGGGTATATTCCTCTAGCCGCTAATTGGTTGTCACTGGTCTCTATGTTTCTTGTTTTTTTATCCTTTTTGCAACTGTCAAGAAAAAAATAAAAAAAATCAAATGTTGGCGGACAGAAAATAATTGTGTAAAGTATAATTAGCGAGAAGCTGGCCGTCGCATATATTCTTACAAAGAGGAAAGAAAATATGCGCAGAGAAAGACGGGCTACGAAAATTATTATTTGTTTCAGAAAAGTAGATTTTATTTTACGTAAGACTCATTTTTTACCGCTCATCTTTTGAATTTTGCATTTTAAAACGAAAATGAGCTAAATAATAGAGAGCTAAATTATTTGAAATAGAAGTTTAAAGTTAGGCTGTTACAAAAGACTAGAACAAATTTCCTTAAATAATAAAATTTAGATTCTAGAATAGTGGGATTTTGAATCATTTTGACAGCATTTATCATTTTATTTTCATCATTTCTATATGCCGAAAGTCGGTTTGATAGGTGATGGTAGAGTTCACCAAACGCTAACCCTAATAGCGTGTTAAATTAACACATCAATGACACTGTTTTAGTCGTTACTCGGTAGAATATCTCCATTGTACAAATAACAGAAACACAGGAATTCCGAAATTAATATTTATTGACAACCATGTTTTCACCACTGGCATCAGGTGGCATATGGTGATGAAATGAATATGATCATGTCACGCAGAGGTGAAACCATGGTCATTAATAAATATTACTTATGGAATTGCTGTGTTTTTGTTATCTGTTCACACAATGGTTTCCGAGGATGTTCTGGTACCTAAAAATCGCACGTCTCGGATGAAGCTGAGGGTGTTCAGAGAGTTGTTATTTAAACAATATATGTATATATATACATAGATATATGAATATATATACATAGATATATGTATATATATACATATTATACATATATTGTGTATATATCACATGCTTACAAATACGTTTTATAATCATTTTATTTGGGCCTTAATGAATGAACCCATATTTTTTATTGTTGTAGAATCAATTCTCTTGTAATTTTCTCTTTAAAAAATTGATTAGATTTCCTTAGTCCAAATATAATCGTAGGAAATTGAGTTGAAAGAGAAGGACTCAAGTAAAAGGGAATTATGGGGAAGTTCCAAAGAGAAAAAGATGTGCGCCGGGACAAGGGGGTTCGTGGGCTGGAACTTTTGGCAGCCAATGACCAATCAGGATGTGATGTAGGCGTGGTCGCTGGTGAATTAATTGCCAACTTCCACACAAGAAAGGAGAGACAGGTTAGAATGAATTGAGTTTAGACGATTGGAATGGTGCGGTGGCTAACGTATTGGCTTCTCACTCAGAAGATCCGGGTTCGAATTCCGTCACGGAGGTTTTAGAATTTTTCAATGGTATTTCGATCCCTACTTGGGGTTGTGTGAATAGAGCACCTCAACTGGAGAATAACTTCCATCTGATGGGACGTTGAAGTGTGGACCCCTGTGCGACTTTCGTTAAAAGTACTGCTGACCCCGGGTATCTCTCCACCCTTTTACCATTCCCTTAACATCCTACATATAACGAATTGTCCCCGTATTTCTAATGGTACAAATGAGTTTAGCTGTCGGTCTCTGTCGGTCGGTCGGTCTGTCGGGCAAATGGCCTCCCCTGAGAACTACTTCTATTGCATGCACGCTAGGGTAGCTTCGTGTATTCACCCAATTCCTGAAAACACAGGTCGAGAGTCATCAATATACAGAACTGTTGCTTAACGTTTACAGAGAGGGAAATATTTTCTGCGTTTGCAGAATATTTGAAATAGTGATGCCTGTCCCTTCTGGCCTGGAAGTTTGACCAATGAGCTTGGGAGTACGTAATTAAATGCGCCTATCGTTAACGCGAAGGATACTAAAACTGGTCTTGCAACGTAGTGCGATTAGTTCCAAGAAATATTTATACCAGCGCGCAAAAAAACGTGTGTATTCGTATTCTGCTTGGCTTTCGGAGTAAGAGGCATCAAATTGTGTGGTATTTAAATTTTTCTATGTTTAGAGTGCTTAGTTGGTTACCACTTGCCACCACACACACGCAAACACGAGCGCAAGTTTGCCCCTCCGGGGGAAACGATGCAGTTCGGTCGGGAGGTTTTTGCATGCGCTTACGTATGCGCCACATGTGGTAACGTGCGGAAGGGCGATGGCCCTCGAGGAGGAGGGGAAGACAAGTCACCTCTTGCATGTGTGCTTGGAATGCTTGAGCAGCGGGAGTTGCGGGTGAAATTAAATTCGCCACCAAGAATTCAAGCTACACTCGTTTGATAATTTTTAGGGTATTACTCCGAGGAATGAGTGCGATGGCGTATTCGTCGCCGGCCTTGCCCGAGGTCCGGGAGTTGGGGCCGTTTCCGCGGGAGGGAGGGGAAAAGTTTGATCCCCGAGGCATTTCGGGCGCCTGCATTTCTGCACGCGTGAGATTAATTCCAGCAAAAAAAATCTGTTTACGCTTTAAAATTTCGATTCTCCCCGAGTGGAGTTGCATGCTTGCGGGTGTTGAAGTTTTAATTCCTACAACTCACATTCTGCGCTCTCCCACCACGTGCAAGTTTTCGTTCTTCATGAAGCGATTCAAATTTTTTGCAGCATTCGTGGGAAATTAAAAGGAAGGGTTTTGGTGGTCACTCTGAGATATGCGTTAACTATTACGGCAATGAGTCTCTCTTCGGATATCTATGTTTGACAGAGAAATAAACATAACAATCCTTTTTTTTCCTTTTTATCTCTGTTTGTGCGCTAATTAACCGCGCAATCGTGATTGGTTGGTGCTTCTCATGCGCATCTTTCCAAAACATCTGTCTGTCTTTATTTCTTGTTTGCTTATTTTTAACAATATGGCACACGCAGGTTCTCTTTATGGCTAGAATGCCGTGAACAACAGTTAACAACTCTCTAATTGCTTAATTTAATATTTTTTAAATGTTTCATTTAAAACTTTCGTCTAAGAATCGGAGTGATAAAGAAATATTAATGGTTGCTTGCAAGACATGAAATATCGTATCCACGCTGTGGTGCAAAATTTGGAATCGGCTTACAGTAAATTTTGGCTCCCTATTAAAAATAAATTTATGCATTGCATATTTAGAGCCATACAAACCATTTAGGCTCCAAGTTAATCTCTCCAATAGATCTGATGGTTACTTACAATTCCGAGAAAAAAACATAATAACAGTAAACTTCTGACCAAAACTTGAACAAGCTGATTTCCGGCGTGTGGTACTGTAAGCATGTGGAGGGATTACTTTGACATGAACGTGGGCTCACGTGCATAGAAGTGCGGTAAAGATGGCTTGCGTCAGGAAAATAACTATATCTCGTGTGGCCAAGATTTCGTGAGAATCATATGAACTACGACTGAGATACACTCGTATCCATCCTTTTATTTGTAATCGCTCATTGATTGCGTGAAATATGTTTATTTTTCGGGAAATGCAGTCACGACCTGTCCTTTATCCTTTGGTTAAAAAAACGTTTCTTAAGAAACATCATTTTCCTTCTTTAATTCTCTGATTACATTGATACAAGTTACAGATACACCGTTCAAAGTATAAACATCCTAATTTTCTAACTAGATAAAATGGTTTTAACGTTAAGTTAATCCAAAGTACACAAAAGAAGTTGATGCAGGACATCTTGAAAGGCGATGGAATTACATGCAAGACTCATTAAAGTGAGAGCGTTAGGAAAGCGAAGTAATTGGAGGAAAGGAATATACCTATGTGATGAGTGGAATGGAGTTAATATATACGCTGAGTTGAAGAACAGTTCATTGGATTTTGGGGGTTAGGTCGTATCTTTTTAAATAAAAATTTAAAATAAAAATATTTGATCTTTTTAAGTACATATTTATCCAAAACCGGTAAAAATAAAACTTAAAAGGTAGTAAACCAATTAATAGTAATAGTAGTTAGAGCTAAAAAGCGCCGTAGCGTGTAGTTTCAGGGTCCTTCCAAAGCTTCCCCAAGACAAATACTCATATAAAATGAAGTACATCAACAGGTAAACATTTGGTTTGCTGTAAGATCAGAATTGTACCTTGGCTAAAATTGTTGAAATGTACTCATAGCAAAAATATTAATGGTACCACATTATTGTTCATGTATTTACCAAACAGGAAATTTTCGATTTTGAATCTGCGCATCCAACCCCTGTCTTTGAACTCATTCCAACCTAATATTGTAAATATAATGTGAGTGCCGTAATCATTATGAATTTTTCTCACCATATATCTTTATTTCCCATATATTATCCTTATGCATTTTCACTTTTAACCCAAACATTATTTCACTGGAGCTTCAAGGGATCCATGCGAGCGGATGTGCCTGCAACAGTGCCGATAAGAGAGAAAAAGTTCCAAAACTCAGTATCCGATTTGCTTACACAGTCCGTTAATCCTCATTCAACTCTTATGCGACTCCTGCCCCAATTTTTGAAATCTAGGGTCTTTTATTCGCAGTTCTATGGCTGATTAGGATTATAAATCCAAAAATCGAGTCTGCCATCACTTATACGTTGATATTCAGGGTATTTTATAAAAAAAATGTATACAGGCAATATGCTATTAATTTTAAGTCTTTATGGTTTTCAAACATATACGCTACTTCACTTTGATGAAAAATATATAAAGAAATATATCATAATTATCCCTCATTATTATTTTCTCAATTAAACTAATATCGCAATTTCCTTATTCTGGGAATTATTGCAAAGTTATAAAATAATTGTACTTATTTGAAGTAATATAATGCATAGAGGTAGGATATACGTAGAATTGAAGAACGTGTTATTGGATTGTGGGGTGTTGATATTATAACAAAATTTTATAATGGGATATAATTTATTTAATTTTGTAACGTAATGTAAGTTATGTATTTGGAAACATTATGAATAAGCTATTGTGTACTTCAATTATTTATTTTGTTTTTATTGTAAATTGGCTGTAATAATTCGCTGAACTTAGAATCAAATTAAAAATAAGATCTCCATTTGGAAAGGAATATTGTGAATAATTTCTAGGCTACGCAGTACATATACTTATTATATTCGTTGCATTTGTATTAAATACATACGTAAATCTTACGTTTTCATTATCACCGTTGGTTATTTCGTTGCCATCTTTTATTGTAGTGTTTCCATAGCGTACGAACCCAAGCTTTTTTCCTGAGAATGCCACTGTAACTATATACACCGTTCACTTAGAGTAAAAGACGATGCATTGCTTCCGTTTGCGTACGTTTTTCTCTCTTCTTCCCTCTTCCCATTTCCCTCTCCAGACGACTATTAAGTAATAAACAGGATGAAGGGAACTGATTCCCATGATCCGAAAAGCTGTTCCGTTTTTCCGGCTCACTGGAAAGTTTTGCAGTAAATTTGTCTGTGATGGGCTCTCTCTCGAGGAACCTTGCTTAAGGAATAAAACCCATAAATACCCGACCTCGGCCATTCAATTTTCTTTCGCTTTCCCGAACCACCCGTTTGAAGCACCCATCCTGAACCCCTCATCTATCGGAAAATGTATTAGCATAAATACGGGGGCACCTATTCCGTCGTGTCCACCTCAAGTTCTAAATTAACAAATTTCTATCTTTTTTTCCTTCTCTCAGGGGGCTCCTGCTGCAGGGACGGGAGAGGTACGAGGAGGCCCTGCAGAGCTACAGAAGAGCCATTCACTTCAGGCCCCGCCTAGCACGTGAGTAATATTCTCCAGTGAGCACCTGCGTCCCTCTTTTCCGCGACAGACTGAATTCTTTGAAATCGCAAGGACCCATCCACCGCCCACCTAATCCACGCTATCTTGCTCGACCAAGGCTGGCGGTCCGCCATCGATTTCTTTCTCCATAAACCAACGAGCATCCTCTCATCGGATCCACCTTTATCACATTCCCTGCCAAGCACTTCCTAACGCTTGTTTATTAGAAATACTCGCGGGGAAGATATGTAAAGAGGCAGTGATTTACCGCGCGTTATTATCGGGGTACTCATAAAATTGCCGTATCGCAGCGGGTTTTAGTAGCGAGTTCGGCTATGAATGTGGGAATCCCTTGATACTCGCTTTAAAAATGCCGAGAGGAAAGGGGGCGGCGCAACGCAAGCGTGATGCACTTGAATTTTTACACCCGAGTGTATATTCAACGAACTGGTGCGAATTCAACGCGGGGCTGCGAATCTGGAATTTTTGGTTTGGGTAGATATCTGTTGGAGCAGTATTCTCCATTACTGCTGGTTCCCGCAATCCATTCAATGATAAACCTTTTGAGACTCCTACCATTGATGTTTCTTCGGCACTATTAAAAAACCATATTTTTCAAGTGCGATTTTCGGACCCTTCAAACAGTGTAAACGATTCTGTCTCGGTGCTAAAAGCTTTTTGGCGTAAGTAATGAAACATGGGTGGTTTTTATGATAAAAAGAACAACATGCTGGTATTTTATTATACATATCTCTGAGCTGTTTCCACCGAAATATTTCTACGTTATTGCAACGAACTTGATTTTCGCGTAGTGGAGCTCTGCTCCGTGGAGCAAAGCTCACTCTGCATTCTCCGCCGAAGGGCCGTTTAAACCTTGTCCATGCACCGCCGTGCCCCGGCGAATCCAGCGCATTGAGCATTCCGGTCCACATGCGCCGCCGTCGTGGGCTCGCGGGTTAAAGGCGCAGGCGTTCTCGGAGAACCCTGCCAAGTCGAGCGCTCCAATATACTACGTGTATTCGGGAGGCATTACGACGACGCCGACTAGCTCTCGCCGCCACATTACTCCACCCTGCTCTGCGCATAAGTCCAGGTAGGAGGAATTCACTCACTCGACGAGAGACCCGCATGAGACCACGGCGGGCTCCCCAACTCGTTTATAATAATTAACGGAGTTGCCGCACTTGATCCCCAGGGCGTTAACGCTCCCCTCCCCACGTACCCTTCTTCCGAAGCCCCTCAACACGCCATGACCCTCTTAAACCCAGCTGACCCAACACACTCGTACAAACACGCCCACCCGAAAGCGTAGGCATATATGTGTGTGCAAACAAGCACTAAGCACACAGAGTAGTAGTCTCCCATATATCAAACGGTATTTCCCTCTCTCCCCCCTCCCGCGCCCATTCCGCAGTCCTTCCCTTCCCGCCAAATCCCCTCTCTTGTCGTATTGGAAATCTGCTCTTCTGTCCGCCCCGGCCTCTCTCGTGCGCCGCCTCCGATGCAATTCCGTTGTTGTCCCCAGCCGAGCCCTCCACCGCCCCCGCATGCATTGATACGAGGCGGCAGGCCCCTTGCAGCGGAACACTGAGGCCCGGTCTGCGGCATTTGTGGTCTGACCGCGTGCGTGCCGCGTTTAAAATGATACTTCCCTGTGTGTGCGGGAGGGGTGGCGGGTCGGAGGCTGTCAGTCGGTGCAGGCGGTTCCATAAATTTGTGGACTGCTCGGAGTCACGACGCGGCCGTTAAAAGGACCGGTTAAAAAGAGTGTGATTGAACAGTTTAACGGAAGAGAATTAATGGAATCCCCAGAGGGAGGGGCGATTAAATCCTGTCGTTTCGGTGGCGGCGGCCGTCTCGTTAAAATTCTTTTTCTGGGACGCTGTATTCGTTGCGGTGGGATCGCATCTTGCGGAATGGACATTCGGGAAATAGATTTTTTTTCATAAGCCTCAGTCCTTGTTTACAAATTCAGCGAGATTACCGGATTCATGTTTGGATGGGCTTTGCGCTAAAATAATTCCTCGGCATGCTTTTTCAAGAATTTTTAGCACGTCCAATGTTGATATAAAATTTTCTCAAAATAACAAAAGAATTTTAAGATCAGATGTAGATAAAAATGTGGGTAATTTTTACTTATTTTGGGATGTGTCAACACGGCTGAAAAAATTCAATTCAAAATTTTGGATTTAAACCGCCTGTCTGCGCAATTCCTAGTCATCGATGAAGTGGTTAATGACTGATCACAAATCCAGACACATTTTTTATAAATATTAATGCTAACAAATGTGTAAAAATGGGTTTAGAAATTTACAAATGCTTTGACTCATTTAAGGTAATTAAATGGAACTTTTCACGGAATCGTTGCGTGAAAATATTATTTTATTGCTTTTTTATTCCTTATCGGTTGAAAGGAAACTAACCAAGAGGATTGCTTCGTCGAACGTACCTATCAAGCATCTGAATGAGACAATCTAACGCTCATCAGCATTCATTTCACACGACGAAGAAAAAATTAGAAAGTACTTTGTTCTTCTTTCGAGGAAATACTGGAAAATACATATTCCGATGTCTCCATTTATATCTATGTCTCCATATATATATATATATGTATATATATATATATATATATATATATATATATATATATATATATATATATATATATATATATATATATATATATGATTTCTTCGAAGTTACACGGAAGTGTTGAATAAAAAACATAGACAGTAACACATAGCACGAGAACACTCACAATAATAACTTCATAATTTCGACGGACTCGAACTCCGTCTTCTTCGGAAGATAAGATATGACTCATATCTTATAGAGTCATATCTTATCTTCCGAAGAAGACGGAGATCGAAATTATCAAGATATTATTCTGAGTGTTCTTTTTATGTGTTCTCGTGCTGTGTGTTATTGTCTAAGTTTTTTATTCAACACTTCCGTGTTACTTCGAAGAAATTATATATGTATATATATATATATATTGTTTGGAGTTACATATGACGACGGCCGTGCCGTCGAAACGTAAATATCTACCGTAAGTGTCCTTCTTTTATGTTTCTGTATGTTTAATATTTATTAACCTAGTGTTTGTATATATATATATATATATATATATATATATATATATATATATATATATATATATATATATAAAACTATACATGCCCCCTCATTCCTTGCACCATGCACCCTTTTTTCCTTCAAGCGACCTCTATGCCCACATCTTTGCCAAGGTCCATATCCATAAATCAGAGGCCCATATACTTAATAGGTATCTTTAACATCTCTATTTTTCGGCATTTGCCTCACTCGATTCCGAACTCATCATTCATTACTTTCTCAAAGTCACTAATTGGGAGTTCGGGATATGTGCGAAAAAAATGAGTAAAAAATTTTCTTTTTTTATTTTTTTATTCCTGGAATCATCGTGTTGCGTAGTGAAAAATTAAAAAAATAACATTATATTTTTCCTTCCTGGATTACCCTGAATAATTAAATTGCTCTAGAAATCTTTCAAAAATTTCTGACGAATACTTTTCTGATATGATTCCTTTAGAAAAAATGCAAGATCTGTCAACAGATTGTTTCAATGACACTTTCTTTCATAAAGTCACACTTTTAAAATCACAGACAGCCAAGAAAAACACTATGTAAAGCGAGGACATATCTGTTAGCAAAATTTAAAAAATGCATGAATATCTTAATGAAAATTTGAAGAATTGATTCCTACCTAATTGCCCAAGAATAGAAACAGAAAATTTAATTCGTAAATTTACTTGGAGATTAACATTTTATTATAATATAATACCTAATATTTAATATAATACCTAAGAAAAATCTATTTTTTTATTTTCACATTTTTTGCCCCAATAATGCACCTAATTTCATGTATGATTCAAAATCAGAAATAAACAAAATCTGTCATGTGCAAAATATCAACTTCACAAAAAAATTATTTTAATGTTCAGAAAGAGAGCAAACAGTCTTGTTTCCTCGCTTTAAAGGTATTATTCAAAGTGGAATAGCTTTCAAGACATTCGCGCTCCTTAGATCTCTCTCTTTCTGCGTGAATTTAGGATCCATAAAATCCGATCTTTTGAAAGATAATCTGTGTCTGCAAAACCCTAAACATTAATACCCATGCTTCGCCTTTTCACAGGGAGAAAGTATTGTGTCAGATGCGATATATTTACGCCATACCGTTTAATAGCTGATCGATTTTCCTGACAGCGGTACGTTTCCTGCACACACCGCATATACCCCACTCGTGGACCGGATCTACAGCGTAATTTGTATTTCTCGGCCTTGGCTGCGAGCTGCCAGGAAGATTGGGGAAGGGGAGGGAGGGGACGAAGGAGTAATCCTAGGCCCCACGGTGGGCGCCTTCGGTGTATTATTTACGCGTAAAATCGCACCGAAGCCATTCATGAACCACACGATGGTCTGTTTGCCTACCTTCGATCGGGACATCGATATGCTTGCTTCCTCTTTGGAAGGGTCACAGAAAGCTAATTTATTCAGTTTAATGCCACATTATATAAACTCATTTTCCTCCACGTTAATTCAGAGAAAATATATCTATCGTTATTAAGCAATATTGAATGAAAATATTAACAGCGTTCGTTGTAAGGGGTAATCGTAAAACTGGAACCAGTCAAATGTACTGATTCAAACATCCTCTTCATAGTAAGTGACCAAAACATTGACGCTTACTTAGTGTAAGTTTATAAGTACACATGTGTACTTATAAACTCTTTTACACATCCTAGTGTTCTCGAATTATGGCAAGAGAATGAAATCTTAATGGTAACATGAGTCGCTGAAGTGATTTTATGAGCATTGTATAAAGAAAACTTTAGGTCACCTTGTGTGTAACTTTGGATTTAAGTTTTATGCCCTGGGGATACCAACGCTGATTCCTAAAGTGTTCAAGATTGTGGCTTAGCCAAATTGTCTTAAATGCTAACTGGTTTACTCATTGGCCGCGTGAGGCGCCTTTTTTACATCAAACAAACGAACATAACCACCAAACTACCATAAGGCATTTTTTAAATACCGTGGAAGGAAGACAAAAGATCATTCCGAAGGCCCGAGAAACAAATAACCAATCACTGTGACACTCATTTGACATCTTCTCTCCTGCACACATTCTGTTGGCCTCGCCCACCTCTCCCACCCTCCACTCTCTTCGTCTCACTCTATCCCTCTTCACTTTGCCATTACCGCCTATGACTCCTCTTCCCCCTTCACTCACCTCGCCTCTCCCTTTCGAGGTCCAATGGAAATGGCCGGTTGATAGGGAGAGTTGATGTTCCAGGTGCGTCGCATGCGGACTTAGGGGGCGAACTAATCACCCCTTACGGTCGGGAATTATGGTAATGGCGTCGTTGGGATACCCTCTCCTGTGTGCATGCGTCAATCTCTCCAACTAGTATCCCTCCCGACCCCACTTCGCCCGCTGCCGCCCACCAACCTCCGCGTCATTCCAACCGCCTATTTCCCCCAGCTCCCTCCCCGACTTCCACCGCCGTCCCTCCTCGCCTTCCAAGCCAACTAAACTCCACCATCAGATCCTCTCTCTCGCCGTATCTCAATCTCTCCCACCGCCTATCTCTCTCTCTCTCTCCCCGTCGATTTCCTCCATTACCTTACCTGTCAGCCATCCCTTATTATTCCACTCCCCCTCCACCAACTCACACACACACCCTCGCTCCTTACTCTCGCTCCTCAGCGCCACCCACCCTTCTCGTCAGCGCCTCTCCCATCCGTTCATACAAATCTCCTCGTTCCCATTCGACCTTCATTTTTTTAAATTCTCAGCCCGGCATGACGAAATGGACCTCCCGAGAACGGATTAAATCCACCGTTGGAAGGCGGTGGGTTGCTCAGAATTTTATCCCGTGACGCGTGGAAAGACTGTATTTATGAAGCGAAATCGAACCACCCATTGTGTTCACGCAATCTTTGAAGTGCACAGCTTTTGTATTTCCACCTTATTATTGTTATTATTCTTTTTTTCCCATTTAGAGGGGGGTTTATGGGATAAAGATAGTTCGTTTAGTGAGAACGTTTTACTCGTACAGATTTTAAAAAAAAGTCATCATATCGGAATTACGCTAAATAAATTTTATAATAAATAAATTATTATTTATTATAAAATAAATCACTCTATCTCACATCTTAATGTCTATTCGGGATAGTTTCGGAACAATTTACGAAAAACATATTGGAGGGGAAGGAAAATGCAAGGAAGTAATTTTGATAAAACCTCAGAGACCAACCTGTCTTATAATAAACGACCAATGCCATGGGTTCACAAAATCCTCTGCTCAATCCCTTCTGATTAAATCTTTTAGCATTTTTAAAAATCTATTATATCGTTAGATTTAAGAGGATATTTCATATTCCTTTCGAATGAATTGTGAAAAACGTTTAATTTCAATGTTTTGCGTTTAAATGCATTTGGCTGAAACACATAACAGACACATTCGCCGATTAGTAAATTTAAATTTCAGATATTGAAAAACATGGAAGGTTGTTGGCAAATTTCATCAATGTAATATTGCTTTATATTTTCCACCGGGAATTATCATCTAGAAGTTAACCTCGCATTTTGGATATTTGCCTTAATTCATGGCTAATTAAAACTATTTTGAAGTACCCATCTTCAAAATAATTAAACCTTTCTTGAAGCTAACTGGAGGAGTTCTACAGTAACTAGGAGTGAGATCATTTGTTCCTTATTTTTTTTTCCTATTGATTTGACTGCCCTTCAATTCCATTCGAGGAAGTTAACAGCTTTCTCACGTGCTACGTGGCTTTCCATTCAGATCTCCCGACTAAAGACAAAGTCTATCAATTCATTGGGCACACTCCCGCCGTGTCAACCGCTTTTAGCTCTTCTGCCGTTATGCCTTTAAACTCGAGTTACTAGCGAAATTACGAAACGTCATTCAGACCGCCTCTATTTCCATTTATACGTACTCTACAATGAACCAACAACTTCATCGCTTGGGACGCTTTTTCAGACAAAAGACTGAATATATTTTTTAACGAAATGTTGACAGAGGAGAAGAAGCGTTAGATACCGACTTCAAAACTTCTCGATCGTCAGTTTCCTTCGTTTTCCCCGCCAATCCAAATGGAAATAAGTTTTTAAATCATATTCACATTCCATGATCTTGAATTTGACGCACTGGTTTAGGCACATTAAGTTACGATTTTTCTGTTCTGATTAATGAATGTGGGTCTGAAATGGTGAAAATATGCCTATTACTCAAACGTTCCGTATAATGGAGTTCAGTCGACAAATATGATACCCTACTATTTTATAAATTATGAAATGTTTATATTACCATATAGTTTCTCTAGGCTTAATAATAATTAGAGTAATCATTAAAAACGATTGCATGGGATACATCACTGCATAATACACTTTAGGCTTTGCTTCCAGTAGTCTACGTATCATTTTTGAATCGAAAGTCATTTTCAAGGAAAAAAATGGAAGTAAATCTCAGAAAATTATGACATCGACATAACTCTGATATTTTTCTAAAATTGATGGTAATTTTAAATGAATTTACTGACTAAATCAAAATGGACATTGTCCCTACACATCGTTTTAGTTCAGGACAGTGTAAGTGATATGATTATCGTTTGGTGGTGTACCACACATAGTCAAATCTGAGTCATCGCACATTTAAAGAATTCATTCATTCCATCGCATCACGTGTGCATCAGATTTAGAAATCTTCCCCATGTTTAGCGTGAAAAATTAACGTAATTAATTAATGAAACGTATTTAAAACTTGAATAAGTAGTTCTTTCATTTGTTCAACTAGAGTCCCTTATAGAGCTTGCGAAATTCCCTTAAAAGAGAGTCATTCCCAAACATGTTTTAGTCGTTAAGGAACTGTCACTTGACATCCTTCATTATTTGGAGACCTTAAAACTTGTACTGATGAATCTAGCGTTAACTTCGAAGTTCTTTAGTGTACCCAAAAGTTAAACGTCGACCCCTTTTAAACTTTTGTCATTACTTTTAATTGCATTGAGTTGTTTCCTTAAGGGAAAACTGCTCTTCTAGAAAATCGTGTATGGCCAAGGAGTGATTAATTTGGAATTCCATGGAACACAGGTAAGTTACACTAAGTATTTTTTAAATTCTGGCTGTGAAAAAAAAAATTAACCTTGAGAAAATGCGATATTATTTCAGTACTTTTAGTAGTATGTGTACATTTATGAATCGATTGTGGTAATCCGTGCTAAACTTAGAATGTCTGTAAAACTTATGAAATACGAGGGTCATCCGGAAAGTAGTACCCGTTCGTGCCGCATGAAGTGCTGACGACGCGAGTAGCCGCTGGACGAGGTCAGATAGCTTCAGTGGCTTGTCTGCCTTCTCTGAGCCAAGTTGCGTGACGCTAGCATTGCCTGTGTTGTTTCTGTGATTGTTTACAATGTTTAAAAAAATTGAGAACGCCGCCAGTTGTGAAGTGAGGGCAGTGATTAAATTCCTCAATGCAAGAAACGTTCGCCCATGTGATATTCATCGCCAATTAAAGGAGGTGTATGGAGACAATGTAATGGACGAGTCGTCTGTTCGGCGGTGGTGTCGCAACTTCAACATGGGGAGGGGGAACACACACGACGATGAGCGTTCGGGGAGACCGTCTGTCATTACAGACCAACTGGTGAGCTCAGTTGACGAATTCGTGAGGAACGATCGGCGCGTCACAATTGATGACATCTGTGAGCATTTTCCCAATGTTTCTCGAACAATTGTTCATGAAATTGTTAAACACCATCTGCATTATGCAAAAATTTGTGCAAGATGGGTCCCTTGCATGCTTACAGATGAGCACAAAACCAAGCGTATGGCTGCAGCACTGACGTTTTTGGGACGTTATTCTGATGAAGGAGACTCTTTCTTGACTCGCATAATTACTGGTGACGAAACATGGGTTTGTTATGCATCACCTGAGAGTAAACGACAGTCAATGGAGTGGCATCATGCTCATTCACCAAACAAACCAAAAAAATTCAAGACAATTCTGTCCACCAGGAAACTCATGGCAACCATTTTCTGGGATCGACGAGGTGTATTTCTTATTGATTTTATGGCCCGTGGAGACACTATTAATGCCAATGCGTATTGTGAAACATTAAAGAAATTACGGCGGGCAATACAAAATCGGCGGCGAGGTCTATTGTCTACTGGTGTCATTCTCGTTCATGACAATGCCAGGCCTCATGCAGCTGGGATAACACAAAAACTTTTGCAGCAATTCAAATGGGAAACTTTCGACCATCCACCGTATAGCCCGGACTTGGCCCCTTCAGATTTTCATCTCTTTACAAAGCTTAAAGACTTTTTGGCAGGAAAAAGATTTGACAGCGATGAAGAACTTAAAGAAGGAGTGACCCTGTATCTCAATGAGCTGGCGGCGAAGGACTATGCAGCAGGAATACAGAAACTTGTCACACGTTATGACAAATGCCTTAATTTGCTTGGAGATTATGTTGAGAAGTAGTTTAAAGTATCCTCTTTCAAATAAAATTTTTTATGTTTGTTAATATTTACTTTTGTGTCTTTATTTCACGAACGGGTACTACTTTCCGGATGACCCTCGTAGTACGTAGATAACTTTTCCATTCTAAGCAAAAGAAGCCCTTTCCGTAGAAAAAATGAGCCCCGTTAAAAATGGGCTTGCCAGTCTATTTCTACTGAGATGTGATACAAAAGAATTGAAATCGGTAACTGAAGGTGATTTACAGTATGTTTTTTGTGAAAATTAGGCATTAAATATCACAGAATTTTGACATTTAAATGCCCCAAATATTGTGATCTGTATCAGGAATGTATTACAATATTTAAGAAGTGTAAAAACCTTTGGGAGTCGACTAGCTGCATTGAGGGTTCTTGCAGATGAATCATCATTTTGAAATCACCAAATGGATGAACCAACAAATACGGGCTGAGAAAAAATTCTAGAAAACTCTAAATCACACGTAGTTCAGCCAGCTAGCCGTACTTTTAACCTTTCTCGACCCCTTGGATAAAGATTTATTCAAATCTGAAATCGATCGGAAAGCGACCCTAACGTAACGGAACTTGTCTGTGTAACCACTGGAAAACCAAAGAGTTAAAAAGTTTGAAGGGGAAAACGAAAAAATGTAATCTACATTCAGGCTACACTGTTACTGGGTTTACCAAGTCACTTCTTCTCCCATTCTATCGTTTGGTATACATTTAAAAAGTACGTTAAATAAAAATTACGTCTATGCAAAGCTAAATTCTTGCATAAAAAAGGACAATAAATGACCGAAGTAGTTAAGCCTTCAGTTTGAGAAGCAGATATTAGAATTTGGAATACTGGGCTGTAGTCGAGGGAATGCATACACTATTTAAATGATTGATTTTTGTTCCGCACAGATCATTGTTTTCGCAGGTTGATGTTTAATATTTTAATTATATAAATCTATAATGTATTGTACAACTATAACGTCAAACAAAAGCATGCTTATAACTTCATAATGAAATATTTAATCATCAACATTACGTTAAAAACCTGAAGTCTTTCTTTGTATCCAAAGTTATGTGCTGAAACGACCTCAATCGAATTTTGAACACTGTTAACGCTTAACAATTATAAATGGCAAATTAAATATATAATAACCCTTTACCTCTCTTTTCTGCGTTTCAAATCGCATCCACCAAGACTTCCTTCCTTAATTTCCTTCGAGTTAATAATTCGGGAGTAAATCCAACATTCGAACTGATCCGACGCTTCCAATTTTAGAATACTTGGAATCCATTGCTCTGATATCCAATCCTCCTTTCAGGATACGAGGTTGACGTCTTTTTCTACTCCAGAACAAGGCCCACCAACTAACTAAGCCAACTCAGCATTGAAATAAAGGGATTCTGTTGGAGGGAGAAATTTCCCATTATCCCAGAAATGTTTTCAACGGTTAAATTTAAGTATTTATATTTGTTAAAGTTTCCACCGCCAAGCTCCCTGAAATGACGTTACAAAACATGTATGAATGTAATGTAATGTAATGAAAATTACTAAATAATGATGTTATCCAACTAACCAGATCTTAAAAATTCAAAATACAGCATAGCTATTTTTGTGGTAATTGAATATTCGAACTCGGACACTTGTGTCATATAGCCACCCGAGATATAAGTTTATTTAATAAGTAATAATGTAATAAAGATATTCGTAGTAATTAGTTGATAAGAATCGCAAATTTATCAAAGACTTTCAGGAAGGTGAAAAAAATCATTGATTAAAATGAAAGCATGTAAACAAAATTAAAAAGAAAAAACTTATTTCATAGCTAGGGATGTGATCTCCGTAAAACCAGGACAACCATTTCACCAAAAATGTGAGGCTTTTAAAATTGGCCTTAGTTGACAAAATTTTCAGTATCGTTTCGTGTTATATGCTTCGTATTCCTCTTTGGTGGCTTTAATTGTTAGATAACTAAGATACTATACGATGATGATATGATATGATGATACTAATGAATGCCTTTTGTAAGTAGCCTACCATAATATTTCTCAAATATGCACATCGAAACCAATGATAATCCAATGGATCTGAATTTCGGGAAAAGGGCACCCCATCAAACCGGATTTCCGCGAATGTAAATCCTTTGTTTCAAATAACCCAAATTTTTGGATGACCCAAAATCCAGATGGAGGTAAATTCTACACTGTGGGTACTTTCCGTACCCTTCAATCACGGCTGAATACTATATTTCGAATGGTTGCTCATTACTGCTTCAAACTTTGTCGGGGATCTTATTTATTTAAAAAGGCACGTCGTACAATTTGACCATTTTTGCTTTTAGAGATCGGAATTCTAACCATCGCCAGGGTCACCCCATGAAATATTTTGCGCTATTAACTCCCCCTGCCATCGTCTTTGCAGCTCTCTTGGTCGTCGTTTGGCCCGAAGGCAGTCAGGCGAAGGAGCGTGTGGTAACGGTGGGTCGGCGCTCAATTATTGGGGTAGAGGGTGATACTGTGTTGCGCATGGCGAGAAACCAACGGCTTTGGGACTTCTGATTGAAAAAAAGGGTGGTAGTTTAGGAATACCCACTTTTCCTTCCCTTCATTTTTTTCCTCTTTTATTTCTCCCTTTTCCCCGCCCTTCCCCAACCCACCCCAAAGGGTTCAAAGGGTTAAAAGGGTGTTCGCAAAAGGGGGAGCTGGTGAGAGGAGAAGGGATTCGGAGAGTGGGTGGAGGGGGTGGGGCTGCGAGTTTCGCCGAGTTGACTGATTCTCCCCCGTCCGGCCACTAGGGGGTTACGCCACTCCCCTCCCCCAACCCTCTGGAGCGCTGCCAATTTGCGGTGCCAACTCCGCTCCGAAGAGACTTGTATGTGCCCCCACCCGTGTGTGTGCGTGTGTGTGTGTGTGTGTGTGTGTGTGTGTGTGTGTATGAGGGGTGGGAAGAAGGCTGTCTGGGGGAAGTGGGTGGGGAGACAGGAGGCCCTACTGGGGAGCGGTCCCCGCCCTCCTGGTGGGAACGTGCGAAAGAAGAAGAAGAAAAGGATGGGGGCGAGAGGGGGTAGTCGAGGGAAGGGGGTGGAGTGGTGCGGAAGACGTGGAGGGTGGTCGGGCGGAGGTTGGCGACGCGGGGGGCTGTGGAGCGCGTCGAATGGAGGAGTAACAGTAATGAAGCACCCTTCCCACTACCATCCTACCCCCCTCACACACACACAAGCACACATCATTCTTTGTAAAGGAACTCCGTGGGGGGAGAGACTTTAAAAAGAGTGGAAAATGGGTGAGGGGGAATTGGTCTTTTGCGGTTTCATTTCGAGGGTGTGAGGGGCTGTGATCGGTGTGGCCGTCGGCGGTGATTAGGGTTGGAGCGGGGGTGATATGAGGGGGTGGCGTCAGGAGAGAGGAGAGGGAGGGAAGTTTCTGGGGAGTAATTCCCATCATCCCTCGTCCATGATTCGGATGAAGAGTCGTTCGCACTTTAGGAGACGGGGAGGTGGGCTTTTGGAGGGGGGTGGGTGGAAGAATGCCGGGAAGATGAGCAGGGAGCTGAGGCAGTAGTGGAGGAACAGGGAAGTGGCGTTCGTCGAGCGGACGAGGGGTCGAAGTGGGGGTGTGTGGGGGGGGGGAATTCGGTGATTTCTATGCCGGTGGGTGTGTACGTATGCGTGTCTGTAGGGATGGGGGTGGCTGAAGAGGGGTTGGTTTACGGAGAAGGGGCAATGTGAAAATGGAAATTGTGACAGGGACTGGGCGGTGGAAAGGTATCGGGGAGGAGGGGAGGAGGGTGGGAGGGGACACGACGAGGGAGCGGGCCTCTTGTCGAATGGAAATTATGAGCTGAAAAGCTTTCGGTCGAGCCACGCCACCTATGGCATAATTCGGGGAAAAATTCGAATGGCGCTTGGAATGTGGCCTCGAGAGACGGAAGACATATTCGTTTGAGAGGTGGGGAAAATATTACTTCGGGTCTCCTTATGGCATCAGCAATTTCATTCTGGAGTTGACTACTGCATATGTCATGCCGAGTTATGGATATCATTATTTTAGTTAGTGCCATCAGTTTTCATTCTTGTCTCAGCTGCTCAGTAAGAATATGGATTTTTCAGGAGGGCTACTAGTTGTTCGACAGACCATCGATATGGTTTTTCTCATATTTGGAGAAAACTTTAATTTTCTTAACTGCTATTACAACTATACGTGTGTGTGTGTATATTTATAAAAAAATATGCACCCTCAAGTGTGTGTTCCCAATCAACCTTTTGGTTGATTATTGTTATGGTTGAGACGCTCCTGTTGGCGCAAAAAAGAACAGGCGATAAAGGCATAACGTGTTACGATTTTATTAATCAGAGTTAGGTTACTGGGTGCAATGAAACCTTTCTAAAACTCCTAATGGTTCAGTGATTTGTGGAATTCTTAGTTTTCTCACGGCCATGGCATATGGCAAGCGCTTAATTTTTTATATTTTGCAATACTCTTTTGCGACCATGAATGTATTACGTCAAGGTTTAACAACTATGAACTCACGTTGACTTTCCTATATCCTGCCAGCCAAGCGGAAGACTTAAATTACTTAGGGCGAAGTAAGCCGCCGCATAGCGCGGAAACGAGAGGAATGAAAAAAATCACTTTTCATTAAGGGCATGGCCCTCGCATCAAGGACTCCGGGTTCCCACTTACGATCATTGCCATTTTGTCAGCCAATAGAGATAGGGATCCGAGGATAGTACCTTGTGGAACAAATGTCCTTTTGTGTGTCGGGGCAGTGAAGGAGAAGAGGTTGGTGCGGGGAGCGAGAAGGGCGGGAGGGGGGGGATTGGGATTATTGGGATGGCGAGACGCCGAGAGGATAGGAGAATCAAACGACATCCATAAATAGGGCAGTCACTAACATAAAGTGCCTCTCCAGATTGGAGGGAACGGTTGCGGTCCCGGGGAAAGGGGGCGCAGTCGGCCGGTTGGTGGGTCCGGAGAGTGGGAGGGGGGGGTTGGTTGAAGTGGGGAAGGGGATATATAGTGGGTGCAAAGGAGGGCGAGCACAGTTGGAGGGAAGTAATACAATGGTGGGGGTTATGAGAAAGCCTCCACGTATGAAAGGGGAGACATGTAGGCCACGATAGCTGCGGGGAGGTGGGAGGGATAGGGGAAGAAAATAAGGCGGAAGGTGGTGGGGACGGGGAAACGGTCGAGGGAGCCGGGGAGATTGGACGCTCGGACGTTAAAAGGAGCAGTGGGAACACTAATGACGCGGTGAAGGTTTCGTAAGATTCGGGCATGGCGAGTTTCGGTAGGAGGAATGAAGTCCGCGTCTTCCTCGGTGGATAGAGAACTACGAGGGATTTCGGGGGAAAGGAAGTGATTCCCTGGTTTTATTGGGTTAGACTCATAAGAAACTCTCAAAGTCTTATTCGTTCACTTTCCATGCTTGGTTAATTCGGCGCTGAGGAGGCCGAACGGACGGGAGTCTCGTGAGAACTGGAAAGGATTCAGGAATGTCAAGGGGCGATTTTTGAAAAGGGGTGCGTGCAGAATGGGGCATAAAATGCGTGCAACGGCCCCGAGTGGTTTGAGAGGTATTCAATAAATGGCAAAAAAAATGAGGGTGGATATGGTAGAGGGAATCGAGAAATTATAATAAGTGGAGCATAAGTGGTAAGATAAGGGGAATATAGAAATATGTGTTCAGATATATGACCAGGTGGTTCAGCTTGCTCTGGAGTGAATTTTCCTTAAAAATTGTCTTCTTGTGCCCGTTTCATTCGTCTCTTTCTAGCTTTCCTCCGCAGAGGAGAGTGAAAAAAGGTTAAGAGACTCTTCTCTTTACGTTTTTCTCTTTCGTACTAGAATAAAGTGGAAAACTTGAGGAGGAGACTGTTCCCGACGACGGAGTGCAAAGCTATATATTTCGCATTTGTCAAATGGGAGAGTTATTTGGTTTATGCAGTGGCCTTTGGCATTTGGGATGATTTTTTTACTCTGCTTATAACACAGTTTTGAGTTTTAACGTATTCATTTAAGTTTTAATTTTGGATGACTAATGTAGCTGTGAGTAGTCATTCATAAGTAGATGCAGTTTTACGACTCGCTATAAATGGTCCTAATTACTTTAATCGCGTTTCAATCTTTGCATTACATTACTGGATTTCTTTCTAATGATTTTCCTTTAGTAACTGCCGTATTCTAATTAGCAGTTATCTATTAAAAGTGTTTGCACCATATAGCAATTTATACGTCATTAGGCAAATGGAAATGTTTTTGATCATGATAAGAACACTTAATGCTCTTTTAGTCGAAAATATTTTTTGGTTTTATGCTTTAAGTAGGTACACGTTAAGGCAGTCGGCTAACAACTGTTCGCTAAAAATCTATATAGGAACAATTTAGCCTTTATTACGATTATTAGTTGCACAGTTACTATACAGTATATACTCTCTCGTTTTAGGATCTGCAAAATACATGCTCGTATGTTGGAATTATATTGGTAATGCCAGTGCTGGACTTAACAGTCGGAGGGCAAACAAAGATAAGTTGAATTTTTTAATTAGAATGTGAAATGGCATCGCTGGATAAATTTTCTCGGAATATTGAGCATGGAATGGCGTTTTTATATACAATCCGCGCCTCCACGTCACCCTTAACATGGAAATAGGAACGTTTACATGCTGCGTTATTGGGAACAGAGAGGTGCGAAGGATTCCGGACAGAGTTAAGAAAATTAGCAAACGCATTACCATTACGGTTTTAAATACGGCATCACGTTAATAATATTTCTTGTAATCATAGACGGATATATTCCAAAAATGTTTTACAGATGGTACACTTCTATTAATATTACGCTTCTTAATAGGTATGTATAACTTTTCGTGATAGTTTTGGTAATTTTTTTACAGCAACGGTGACATTATGGGCATGACAATATATTGCTTAGAACATTGAAGTGTCGATATATGATTCGGTGTGGAGGTATTAATGTACATGTAAAGAAATAGGCACCCTTGTCTTCTTTCAGCTTTGAGATTTTGCGAGTGCCAGGTCTGGGTTGGGACAGTGGTGCATGTGAACGCGTAAGCTCTTCCGTGAAAAGAGATGAAGGCACCCTCTGTCGTAAACAATACTAATAGAAGAAATAGTAAATTTTAGGAGTTCCCTAACAATATAGCTCCCTGTACAAAATATTAAAGTTTTATTTTCAGTAATCGAAGAGTAAGTATCATATCAAGAACTCTTCCATATTAACAGAAAATAATATATTTCGCATTCGTCGATAATTTTAATATGTTAAATTGCTAACTGCATTTTGATAATGATAATAAAACTTAAAAAATATAAAGCATAAAAATGAACACATTTCAGAACTTGGTATTTAAGCTTATTTTAAAATTTAAAAAAATTTAAGCGGTGTCTCAATAGGAATAACTCATACACAAAAACCCGCCGATTTTGTGTGTTCCTTAAGTGATTTTAACACTACGAAACTTACTTGTACGGTATTAGGACTGATAGGATCGATAATAACAGTGTTATTGAATTAACCTAAAGAATGAAATGTACTGGAACGATTTACCTACAGAAGAATTACAAGAGCTGCGACTTAATTAACTGTAGTATGGGATAATTTTCCTAAAAGCTACACGGGATTAAGATAGAAAGGGACTGGAAATTGCTGCCCTAAAGTTCCTCGGAGCTCACCGTAATCTATGAGTCTTATTCTTCTTCCTCTATTATTTACGACCTTTGGGAGGAAAAAATATATCCCACCAAATCTTCCACATCAACAACCTGCTTCTCTAACGCGTCCTTAACCGTCTAAACTAATGAAATGTACACAAAGGGTCTTGGATAAACAAGGACGTAGGGGAGTTGATGGAGGGAATGAAGGTGATTAATGAGGAAAATGAGTAAGGATAAGAAAGTAATGGAGGGGTAAATTAGGCGTTATCGCAGTTTTGAGGGAAACGTTTCCAAGGCGGAACGTAAAGACTCAAAATGAGTGTGGGTATTAAAGGCAAAAATAGATAATGCAGTTTTATTGCTTTCGCTCTATAATAGTGCTGGGACACGGATGGGATATTTTTACCATCCGTGAAAACCTTTCTTCCTAAACACCACTTCGCTCACGTCCGTTGTTTGCGAAGTATCCGCAAATGCTTTCATCGTGGCCGTTAATGATGACGTGGGAAACTATTTCTTAAATATATAGAGAACGAAAGACAATGCTTCGAGAACAGAACATGCGTGAGGAAAGTCTTTTTATGCAATAAATACTCTAATTGATCTTAATCATGAACATTCACATTATTCATTACCAATAATTGAAAAGGTACGACTTGGCAGGCATTTTTGGAATAGAATTGTTTCAGGCGTCACTTTTTAGAAGTGATTCATATCGGCAAAGAAATACTTAGTTATTCCATATTTATTTTATTAAACACGACCACGGTCTCGACTTACAAAGTCATTATCAGGTCCTTTGCATTTTGCATTGCCGAAAGCATTTTGGGCCTCCGTGATTTTTGGTCAGTGTCAACTTCTTTTAAAACATATGTTAAAGTATTATCCGATTAATGGGTACGCAATTGATTGAAGACTCATTAAAAATATTGTACTGAATCAAACCGTGCTTAAAATAAATCCGAAATACATGAACTTCACATTGCATTTGTTTGGTATTGAAATCAATAAGGATTTTCAATGAGAAATGAAAAATAAAATTTTTTCATCAGTTAAAACCAACTGGCCCCTAAATAATGGTAAAGAGGACTCTACCTTTGCCTGTCAAACCTACCTTGAAGTTGAATACTCTGGTAGGCAGGCTAAATATTCAACACATGTTGTATAATAATTTCATTAACATGAATTATATTGAAAGATTTCGCAAATATATCATTAGTTGAGGATCTTGTTAACCTACTGCTTACACGGTCTTTCCACTCCTCTTGTAGTGGTGAAGATTACGATGGGACCGCACAGTTGGTTAAGTGATTCCCAATTCATGTGTACTAAAGCCAAAATCCCTATGAAAAACAGGAGGTGATGGATGCGTGCCTTAATTTCAATTGTGTTTTATTCTTGTAAAATTGACTTGATCGCGTGGAGTTCGTCTTAAGCTACTCATTTAGAAGACGTCTATGCGTTGAAATTATTCCTGTCTGAATACAATTTTAATAGAAGACTACATGGTTTCCCTCATTTCGTGATAGTGAGGACGTTTCATCGTCGAACATGAAACTGAGAAATCTAAACATTTGCCTGTCTCTCTGAGTTTTTGGGATGATTATCCTCCTTTGGTAAATGAGGATATGCCACAGTTAAAGCATTCCACATCCAATAGTTCTTCAGAAGTCCCTTTTGTTATAAAGGAATTGTTTCTTGGACTGATATTGGTTAGTATTTTCACAACAACTATATTAATTGCCACATATTACCGATCATGCTGCGGATGAATTAACGTATGTCCACGTAGCGCCCACGAACATGACATGGTCTTGAGTTTCCAATCCTCCTGCGATCATACCCCCTTTCATGGATATTTATGGCCGTCTTATGCATGTCTCTGTTCCAAAAAAAATCCATCATGAGCTCTCTATTGATTGCGCGCGCAGGCAAGAGGACTCGGGGAGGACGAACATCTGGCTGGACTTGAACATTACATTGATGCTCATGGATGAAGGCTTCACATAAGTACATCGGTGGGATCATAGAGTGGGTAGGAACTCTCCTTATATCTTCGAAGTGTTCTCCTGTCTGGATCTGGTCATTCTTTCTCCGTCATCGTCTTGATCCATGCTTCGATCCGAGTCGCCGCACGAATGGCCTCCGGCGAACCCTGAGATGCCATGCGCTTGAGGTGGAGTGGGAGGGAGTTGAGGAGAAGAGGCAGTTGAAAGGACGGTCGGAGATAAAAGGAGAGGAGTGAGAGTAACGGTGAAAGGACAAGCGATAAGGGGTGTAGGACGGAATAAAACGGGAGCGTAGAGGACAATGAAAGGAATGGTTTAAAGAGTTTTTTAAAGAAGGGCGTAAGGTTGGAGAAATGGCAGACGGGCAGGTGAAGAGAAAAAGAGAGAGTGAGAGAGAGTTTTTATGGGACTTCGAATGCCATTCGGATCCTGACACTTGTTCTCGGGGGAACCAGAAGAGGAGGAAAGGGGGTGCAGGTAAGGAAGAAGAGCTTAAAAAACAAGATTCTTGGAGGGCTGATTTAGGCTTTATGCCGAGGCTACTTCAAGCAAGACCATTTCCGAGAATTGACGATTGTAGTGCCTATTGAGTTTGAATTGGGAAAGAAATTCGAGTAGGCATGAGAAACCGATTGGAGTCATTTCCGCTGAAGTGTATTGGACACACACACACAAAAGATCGCTAGAAAAAGTTTATTTATATGAATTTCTCTGTAGACATCTCATTTATCTGACTCATCTTATCGTTTCACTTGAACAATATTTCTGCGCCACTTGAACAATATTTCTGCGCCACTTGAACTAATTCGTTCCTTCACTGTTTATATGAATGTTTTCAATTTCTGCACACGCATGTTTTTAATCTTTAAATTATTAAACACAATGTGTCCAATTGCCTAGGAAAATGACATAATCTACTTAACATTCCTGATGACTAAATATGTAAATAAGTGAAAAAAATTTCCTTTCCCTTATCTTCCCTCGGGAATCTTTCATTAGTATGCATTGAAGAAGAATTGATATCTTTTGAAGTAATGGCGGAAGGGTCTTCTTTCAATGAATTGTCTTCAGGAAGTTTATCTTTTACAGGGTTTATATCAGAACTTATTTTCTTTTACGCCAGCGAAACCCATTCACGCAACGTTCCAATTCAATGCTTATTACCTTTTTCTACCCGTAGCAATTCCTCCTCATTGGTGTTGCAGTTGCTTTACAAAGCATTACTAATTCAGCATTATATTCCTCTCTGGCGTAAAATTTTCCTTTTATTTTCTCACGTAAATTTGACCATGCTTTTTTATAAGGACAGGCTAGTACCCGAGTCAAGTCATTCATCCGATCACACTCTATGATTTAACTTCATAACGAAATGAACTTGTATCCCTAGAGTTGAATCGGGGTAAATGTCATGAAAATGTCAGAGAAATGTTATCTTTCGCTGAGTAAGCCTCATTTAGAATATGACGCATACACACGAGATCCTCACGAAGTTGGATTACTTGCCGAATCAGATCACGCGTAGCTTAGAGGAGCTATATTTGTAAAACGTTGTTAAGATAAACTTAGTAGTGTATCCAAAATATTAGAGTAGCTAGGCTGGGAATCACTCAAGGAGCGAAGGCTAAATTACAGATTAAACCTCTTGAATAAATTGGAAGGGTGTCTCTTTAGCAGTGATGTTAAAAATGTATTATTACCCCCATCGTACTACGGTAGCAGAGATCATGTCAAAAAAATTAAAGATATCAAGTGCAGAACAGATATATTTACGATGAAATTTTTTACACAAACGATAAGAGATCAGAATTAGTCTGGTGTGCATTGATCATCTGCCTCGCGCCCTAGCGGTGGTTTGCAGGGTGCTGAAATAAATTTATAAATAAATAGACAGTATTGGTGTTCAGTTGAATTTAGTTAGTTTTCCTTCCCGTTCATCAAAGATATAGACTGCTTTCATTAATAAATGCGACACACAAACGATCAAGTAAATTTGATAAACAGAACAATGGTGCATTTAACGAACTTAAGATTGTCGGTAAGGCAGTTTTGGAATATTAAATTAATAAATAACATTACAGCTACAGAAGCTTGTTGTTCCAAGAATAGTTGACATAAGCAATCTATGATCAAATGGGGCTGGATCAAAAGTGTGATAGTCTACGGTATAAGGTAGGCTTTAGATGGATATAAACTCAACACCCCTACACAGCGTCGCCCAGAATAAAACCTGATCCCACACTACAATAAAACGAATTTCAATTCAGCATGCATTCTAACTCCCATTGTTCTGTTCAACATGCCAGTCATATTCCTACTAATTGTTCCCTTACGTCTCGAAATCCACTCCATTAGGGTCTTAAACATTCAATCCCCAATTAAAAAAACTATGTATCCAGCTTTCCTCCCTCGTTTGGATTTCTAACAACAATCCTCTTTCTTTCCTCACCATGTCAGGTACTTGGTCTGTTTCCATTCCGTCCATTTTACATTTTCCATCCTTCTGCAAATTCACATTTCAAAAGACTCAAATCTACGCTCATCAACTTCTTTCAATGCCCCAGAGGAGGGTTTATGAAATATTTTGTGCATATACATACACACACACAGAATGACACACACACACACACATATATATATACATATATATACATATATATATATTATTATTAGGTAATCTACCGGTTAAGGTAGGTTTTTGGATGGACACAACTATCAAATAAATATTTTGTGACTCCCCACCTAGCAAACTAATCTATATCAGGTCCCTCTTCATCTCGGTGTACTTCTTTCCTCCCTTCATCCCGTCCAACATCCCTATCCTGTTCCTACCCTTACCTCGCTTGCCCAACATTCTCCCCTCTATTACCCTCTTCAACATTCCACTACCGCTCAATACGCCTTTCATCCATTTTTCCTGCCTCCATAGGATTTCTCTCAACAAACCCCTCTCCTCCCCCACCATTTCTAGTACTTCCTCATTTGTTTTCCTTTCGGTCCATTTCACCTTCTCCATTCTTCTCCATACCCACATTTCAAAAGCCTCCAATCTACGTCTATCCTCCTGCTTCAGCGACCACGTTTCCGCGCCGTACATAGCTACGCTCCATATCAGAGTTTTTACGAGTCTTGTCTTAACATCCCTACTCAACGTCCCCATCACCAACTCCCTCCTCCTTGAGAAAGCCTCCTTGCCTAGCGCAATTCTTCTCCTTACGTCCCTACCACTTTGACCGTGTTGGTCCAAAACACTTCCGAGATATGTAAACTGTTCTACCTGCTAAATTTTTTCCCCGCCTATTTTAATATTTAGCTTAGCCTTTTTCTTTCTGGAAAAACGCATAACCTTTGTTTTACTAATATTGATTCTCATCCCATATTTATCGCACTGAACCTCCAATTCACTCAACAATGCTTGCAACCCCTTGGCTGACTGAGCAACTAATGCTTGGTCATCAGCAAACCTAACCGATTTTACGAATTCCCCTCCGACTTTCATTCCTACCTCCAGTTCTTCCCATGCCTCTTTAATCATTTCCTCTACATATACGTTGAACAGTACCGGTGACAATGGGCAACCCTGCCTTACACCTCTTCCTAACACTGCCCATCCGGACTCTACGTTCCCCACTCGCACCTGAGCAGTCTGAGACATGTACAGGTTGCGGATCAGTCTCCTGTCCCTCCAATCCATTCCTATTTTCTGCAATACACGCATTAATTTTTCCCAATTCCCTCTATCAAACGCTTTTTCGAAATCTACAAAACAGGCAAAAACGTCCTGATTGTATTCTATATTCCTCTCGACTAGTGATCTCATTACTGCAATGGCATCACGCGTACCTCTTCCTTTCCTGAACCCAAACTGATCATCCCCTAAGTAATCATTTGCCTTACTCTCTATTCTTTTGTTGATGATCCTGAGAATAACTTTAGCTGCGTGGGATATTAAACTTATTGTTCTGTAATCCTCACATGACGAAGCCTTTGCCTTTTTTGGAATAGGAACTAACACCGATCTCACAAAATCTTCCGGCCAGATTCCTTCCTCATAGATACTACGAATCAGTCCATATATGGTCTTCTTCCCACCTTTCCCTAACCATTTCAACATTTCTACAGGAATATTGTCCACCCCCACAGCCTTATTTGCTTTCATCTCCTTTAATGCCCTTCCTATTTCATCGTCGAGTATGCCTGGACCTATGCTATCTTCTTCTACGTTATATTCCTTTTCTATGTCTAGCCTTGTCGGCCTAAGTTCTTTACCATAGTGTTTCTATATATCCTTCCATCTCTTTTGGATTTTTCCTGGTTCAACTATTATCTTACCCCATTTATCTTTAACTGTTAGCACAGATCTTGCCTTCTTACTTCCCGATAATAACTTACCCTTGCTGTATAGAGCACCAATTTCACCCTTCTTCTGTAAACTTTCCACATCCTCGCATTGCGTTTTCCACCATTCTTCTTTTGCTTTATTTGTGACCCTTCTCAATTTATTGTTTAACTCTTTGTACTTCATTTTGCCTAATGCTTTGTTTACATTTTTTCATCTTCTTCTCTCATCCATCTTTGCAATCATCTCATCCGTTACCCATGGTTTCCTTATCCTTTTCCCGTTAACGGTTCCTATAGTGTCTTTAGCGGCTTCCAATATCCCTTTCTTGATACATTCCCATTTTTCCTCGATAGTACTCAGTTTTTTACCGTCATCCATCATTTTCTCTACAGCCTGCTGATAGTCCTTCCTCGTTAATCCATTTACTGCTTCTAAATTCCATTTCCTAACCCGCCGCCCTTGCCTTATCTTCTTGAAACGAACATTACATTTCATAACAACTAAATTGTGGTCAGAGTCCGCATCCGCTCCTGGGAAACTGTGCGAATTTATCACACTGTTCCTAAACCTGTGCCTAACCATAATATAATCTAACTGATACCTTTCTGAGTCACCTGGCATTTTCCATGTATACCTACGCCTTTTGTGGTGTCTAAACCATGTGTTAGTGATGACTAACCCCTGTCTCCTGCAGAATTTAATTGCTTTCTCCCCGCGTTCATTCCTCGTGCCTAACCCATAGTCCCCCACCTCACCACCATCTCTTCCTTGGCCTACCGTCGCATTCCAATCCCCCATCACTATCAAATGTTTCCCTGCAGGAACACTCGCGATGATATCCTCTAACTCATCATACATCCTATCGACTTCTTCCTCCTTGTGGTTGCTCGGTGGCATGTATATCTGAACAATGACCAAGTTCGTCGGCTCCGCTTTAATCTCTACGAGTAAAATTCTATCTGTCGCTTGCTCTATGTTGACTACGCTTCTTCCTACCCCTTTTTTTTAAAATTACGGCAACCCCTCGTTGGCTCTCGTCCCCGCCGCTGTATATCACTCTATAATTGTCACTCCAGTAATCACCGCTACCCTTCCATCTCACCTCGCAGAGACCTAAAACATCTATATTACCTCTTTCCATCTCTCGCTTAATATTTTCTGGCACAATATAACACCAAAATACCTGTATATAAATATGGGACCCCTTGGCACCTTTCGTTAAGGGCATGCTAACGCCAACGCCGGGTTTCTCTCCACATTTCCTTCAATCCCATTCACTATAAATGACACAATTGACCTCAGCTGTCGGTCGCCTCCCCCAAAGCTACTAATCTAAATGTAAATAAAACACATTTTATTCTGTTCTTGAGGAAGAGAAAAGCAAAGCTAAATGTTTGAAAAGGAGGGTAAAAAATAGAGCAGAAGGAAAAATTTATCTATATTGGCGGTGTTTTAGACCAAGGTGGTCTCATTAGTAGGGGCAACAGAAGAATTGCTTTAAATGATAGAAACTTTCACAAAAAGCATGGAAGCCGAGTAAGGATGTTAAGAAAGGACACTTTTAAGAGTTTCATATGTAAAATCGTTTTGTGTGGCGTAGAAACATGGACGTTGAATTATGATGACAGGCGCGTATTGGAGTCTTCTGAAATGTGGGTCTGGAGATGGACAGTAAAGATAAAATGGTGAAAAGGAAACTGATGGGGAAATTTTAGGAATGGTAAGGGCGCAGAGGGGATATTTGGGAAAAATCCAAAGGGTCCAGGTAAGGTAGACTGATGGTAAGTAGTTTTATTGGCTATGGGATGTTGAAGACTGCGGCAGAGCGGATTACCTTAGAAGAGACGTAGGCGAAGGGATAAGACAAGTATGTTGGCTTGAATGAAGGGAAATTACGTACACCTAATTAAGAAAGGGTTTCTTTTGTGGATTCGGATGTCAGGTTGTTTTGTTAGGACATGCATTTCAATCTATCGTTTATCCATTCAAAGCCTACCTTAAGCGATGGAATACCAATAATGATTTTTCCTAAATCGGCGCTTTACCATAAAATAATCAAACTGATATTTTTGTGAATCTCCGGTCGTTTTCCACACATAACTACGTCAGAAGTTAAACCTAGTGTTTCCTAGCATTAAACCATTTCTTCGGCAGTACTCTATTGCTTTCTCCTCCTCACGGTCATTTTTCATGCTTAAATCTCAGTCCACTACTTCTTTCCCATTTCTCCTTTCGTCTACAACGTTGGTCTACGTGTAATTTTCCATCGCTATCAGAAGTGTCCTTCTAGAGACATTCGCAGCTCTTTCCTCTAATCGATCGTATACCGTATCTATTTCGTCATGCCTATGTCAACAAGTAATATACATATGCACACATATACACACAAACATCACATAAGTTAATATATATATATGTATATATGTATATATATATGTATATGTATATATGTATATATTGTCAACAAGTAATTTCCAGCAACGACAGGCACCAAATTTCTTATTTTTTTCCCCTTGGTTCTTTCATTAATCCTACCTCTCTCTCCTCTCTTAAGCGTTCATATTGTTACGGAAGAAAGGTTTCTCATGGTCTTCACTCCTTAATTATTGGGTCAGTGTCGTGCCGAGATTGAGAGGGAATGCATTTACTCTTCACAATATTATCGCACAGCAATCCTATTGTTCAACTCGACTCGAGGCTTTTTCCTTTTCACCACCTTGTCATAGTTTCCCAGGAGCCAGAAAAACAATTTGTTAGAATGGTTGCCGTAACTTATTGCTCCTAACTCCTTTCTCGTCAAAAATCTAAGAAATAAAGAGGCTGAATCAATGTAAGAGTTTAAAATTCCATTCACAAAAGCCGTGAAATAAAGAATGAATTTAAAAATAGAATATATCTAAATTTGTAAATTAGTAATACCTTTCCACAAAAGTCCCGGCACTTACCAACATTTTAAGTAGTTGAAAACTGTGGAGTTGGGAATTTGTAGGAATTGTTTCCAATTTTTAGCCCTCGAAAGTGCTTCTTTTGTCGTCTGTCATCTGTCACAGAGCCGAGTACACTACCCTTTCAGTGTTCCGTCGCGCATTGTTATGATGCAGGCGCTTAGTAAAAAACGGTGTACTCTTTGAATATTTTGGTGAGCCCTCTGTGCATTTGACATTTACTGAGAGCAATTCGTTCGTCCTTTTAGGATCTTCGTCGTCTTTTAGGTTCTCTTCAGCGTAGGTCCCCGTTGCATTTTGACCCCTTGCGACCCCCTCACGTCATTCAACCTATCCTCGGTAACTCCCGACCACCGCCCGCTCTCCCCTTCCTCCACCTCATTCCCTTCATTGCTTGCCATTCAATCTCGCGTCAGCGTCCTTACAAAAGTCTCCCCTCGGTTCGTGAGTACCTCTCGGTCGCCCTCTCGCACGCTGGACACAGGGACCCGTCGGACTCCCGGGGTCGCCTCTCGTGAAAGGCCGTCATCCTTCTCCTATTTCATCGTCTCCTTTCTTTTCGCTCGCCGTTCCTGACCCGAGCGAGCTTTCGCTCTCGCGGGGAGCGACCACGCCGTTTCCCCGCATTTTATATCTGCTGCCTATCATAAAAAGCACTCTTGAAACGTGAGTGGTGAGAGGGCTCCGGGCCAATCGGTGCGGGGAAGGAAAAAGGGGGAGGGTTTAAGGGATCGCTGCAGTGCCTGCCCTACCAACCTCTTCCGAGTCTTTACGAGCACAGGTTCGATTCCTCGGTTGCTCAGGACTTCCCATATGTTATCTGCGGCCCACTTGATATTTGAGAGTTGGTGGGTGGAGGAGTAGGGAATTGGAACTGAAGCCGGTGCGAAAAGTGCCATTCCGAATTCCCTCGTTTATTTCTAGTTTCAAGTGAAACTGAAACGGAGATTTAGAGAAAAAAATTTGCAAACGATTTCGACATAAAAATGTAAATTTCGCTCAAAATGAAATCATTTGGAGGATTATTTTTTGGTTGTTTTAGTCGCTTTAAGAGTATTGATTCCTCTGCATGTAAATTATGGTTTAGAGCGTCATATTCAGGGAAAGAGGAAGAGTTTTTATCATTGTATGCATGCTCTACGTTGCATCCTGAAATTCTCTACATAAGAGAATGATTAAGTGTCGAGCTTATCAGTAGTCAGATGAACTCTGCGACTTACCATCAAATCAATAATTTGAGCAATCAGTCCGTATTAGATTCAATGGTGACATGAATGACTGAATCGGTGATTACTTTTGAGATCTCGAAGTGTGCGATGGGAAAAGATTTATTGACATAAATTTTCACGACAGTAGATTTCCTTAAAGTTCTGATAGTGACATCTTATCTCTATCCTGGAATTCAATGTAGTTTTATAAATTTTGCCCCGAATTCAACATTAAAATTAGATAATTTTTATATGTATCCATTATTTTATAATATTAACTTAATTTTTGGTTTTTTTTGGGAGTATCTTTACAATATCTTTACATAGATCTGCAAACACCTGATGTCTTCCATCGTGTTTACGTTTAAAACTAAAATTTCACCAAAGGTAAATACCTAAGTTGATAGTCGTTTCTAAGCCGAAACAACGGTTATTCATTTTATTTATTAATATTACCTAGAGTAAATGAAATAAATGCATTTGAGTTCCGTTTATAGCTGATTTACGCATGAAATATATCATGTTTCTCTGAACTGAGTTTGGCACAAAATCGTCAAATCAAATGAAGTTTGTACCTCATACGAAAGCATGGCATCCACCAAAAAGGTATGGCCAATTTTTAGAGGATGCCGTGTCTTTAGGGAATGTTCATAAATAATAGAAAATATTTTGATTAGGCAGAAGTAATCTTCAAAGATATTCAATAGGTTTCTTACTGGAGCGTATAGAATTCTATACGAATAAATATACTTGAGCATCCATTGTGCATCTCATTATAATAATAAATAATGCAGTTGCCATATACAGTATGCCATTACGTAGTGGGAGATATCAAAGTTGACGCTTTTCAATCATGGCACAGAAGACCGTATTTACAGTTATTTTTTATACAAGTGCATTATACTTTATACTTCTACAGCAACTCTCCTCCTTAAGACCATAGAGATCCAACACCTTCTCGAGAACAAAGTTGCACCGAAGATTTTACCTGACATTCACCAGACGGTTTAGGTAGTAATATTTCGGCATCAATCTTACCAAGTATGCCATGATACTCGCTAATGCATGTGGTGTATCGGTTGCCTTATATAAGAGCAAGTTTTAGCGCTCACTAGTATCATTTCAGCCAGACATCAAATATTAATTCTGAAAGGTCTTATCTCCATCTATCGTTTGACGGAAGGATCGTCAGCGCTTAATGACGATATACCCCGGTTGAAAATTAAAAATTCTCCAAGTGGATTAATTGCATGACCAAGGCATGCAATCATCATTGAGAGTGGAGTGGGCATTTTTAACCAAACTAACCTACTGAAGAATTTCTTATTTCTAAGTTGTCTGCGTGTTTGGCTAAAATGAATTTTATTATGGAGGAATAAGGTGATTAAAGGGTCAGTTTTTTGATGAAATATCATTTATTGAATGAAGTTCAAAATTGAAACCCAGTTTACAATACAATTTTCATAATCAAAGCGCAGCAGCAAATGTTAATTTCTTTTTAGAAGTATCAGTGTCTTTGCCACATTCGACATTGTGCATTGATCAGAAGGCGTTTAACTCAAGGTTTGCATGTTGAAAAGGCACACAAAAACTTGGTTTTTCACAGATTTTTATTTTGTACTACACGAGTTTCGTTGCGACATAACGTCACTTTATCGTACAAAATTAAATGTTTTTGTAAAACCAAGTGACCGCTGCGCTGATTTAACACGAAGCAATTCTACCAATTGGCATAAGATACTGTTAATTCGTACAAGGTCTCCAGATGGCTTATTTCAGAATTCTATTTCTATGTCTGCAAAAGCGTTTACGACGTAAGGGGAATTTAATTTCAACTTCTATTAATCTCGGCTCTCAATTTGGTAATACTTGCCATATCTACCTATCGAAACACAATGTGTTGGTGCATCCAAGTATGCCATACTTTTCGGACTGCCTACCACGCATTGTTTTCCATTCTTGTTTCCAAATACGCATTCCGCAATGCGATGATAATAATTGATTTTTTTCTTTCATATTTTAGGTATTAGATATTGTAGATATTAGGTATTTCAGATATATTAGTACCCTGCAAGCCACCGCTAGGGTGTGTGGTAGGGGGTGAATACACATCAGACGAATTTTGTCCGAACATGACCCTACTGATGATGCTATTCTGATCCCTTATCGTTTGTGGAAAAAATGACATCTTAAATCTATCTGTTTTACACTTAATCTCTGTAATTTTATTGACACGTGGCTTTGGACTTACGATTGAGGTAATCAAAAATTCTGTGAGTGGAACGAGGACCCTTGATTTTTCTTACCATCTGTTTTGATATGTCCGCATTGTCATTTTATGTAAATAAATTGTGTCTGTGCATCCTAAGATGTATTGGCACACAGCATCGCCCGAAACTAGGAAACGGGTATAGAATCTGGTTGTGCTCAGACGAATCCGAGGGCTGCAGTAGCACTGACACGCGCCGCCGAGTATAATCAGACTTGGTAAATGCACTTAGCATTTGTGTTGAACGGACTATATGGCCTTGCGCCCGGTATCTCCTACCTCCTTTCACACCAACGGAATAGGGCAATGGAATCACTCGGAGCCAAGGCCGATTGGACTCGACCGTGAATGCCGTCCTTCTGAACACTGTATACCCATGAACGTTACCATCCTGCCTCAAGGATAAGGGGCTTGGTGTTGGACTGGACTTCCTCTTTTGGCTCAATCAAATGGTGCTACAATGTACTGGCGGATCTGCCTTATTCCCAACGTCCCATTACGTTCAATGCTAGAATTGAATGTGGCTTTAGGTGTGTCGGATTACTACCCCTTAAGCTTTATAAGAAGTTAATAAAGAGAGATCCTCACAGCTTTGTTTTTGAAAACTGCCCAAGTGTTTGGTCAAATGATGTAATTATATTCAAGTGCTTATATGCATGTGTAAGCCGTGACGTTAATTAGGAATAAATAATCTGGTACTAATGAGGTTTGATTCTACAAAGTTGTTCAAATTCGTCCGCCCATGAATTCAATGAAATACATTAAAAGTATTTTCAACTAATGTATGCCTTGCGCTAAAATATTGGGGAAAGATCTTGTGATGAATAGCTTGCTGGAAAAGTATGTCCAGTATGTGATTAGGATAAACCTTATATTGATCAAATATCGAATGTTTTTTTGTTAACTTTTCTAAAATAATGTTTTGCCCCTTTTCGACAAATTGCATGACTCGCACTCTAAAATAAGTAGATTAACGACAGTTTACTTAAGTTTAATTACCACCAAGCCAGAGGAACTGTTTATTTTATCAAAATATCAGGAAAAGTTTATTTAATTAAAATTTCCATTGTATTAGGGTCCGATGGGCATGTAAATAATTTCAATTCTATGCCATAAATAAAAATTATGAAAATGATTTGCTCTCCACTCCTGCCTACTCGGCTGTACAGATGTTAAATTTAGACAATATGTATTTCTTTAGGCTAAAACTTCCGAGATGCGGGTCGATGATACGGCGAGAAAAACCTCCCTCTGTTCGCTTAACACCGGGCGGACTTTATATGTGCCGGTACTAATAGATTTTAAATTTCCCTTTCCTACTCTCCCATTTTTCAATGTATCCATAATTATTCACGAAGTGCGGTTTTTTTATCACTTTCCCCATTAGCTACGAAGAAAAAAGGGACAATCTACTCATTATTGTAAATTTCGAGTCTCTGTACATATTTAAAATGTTATAGCCCCAAAACTCACTGAACGTTTTCCTTTTTATTTTGAGTATTTTCTTTCTGCTTGGGTCCGACACCCGCCTGGCATATGGTGCCGGGTGGCCGGCGGTTGACTTGGCTGGTGGAGTCAGCTGAGATCAGCCATAATTAGTTAAATTGTCCATTCATCTGTTAAAAATCCCCCGAAAATGACAGAAAAGTACCTGAGGAGTGACTCCTCAAGCCTAAGAATCTACGAGTGCCCTTTATATTTTAGTTGTTAAGTAGATCCTTGGTTATTCTCGCCCACTGTGACCAGGAATATCCATCTGCAAGGAAAATTGTGCTCTTTTTATTTTGATCACAGAAATTACTACCTTTACTGGATTAAGTATACATTTTGTCTTTCTGGAATGGGTTAAAAATTCTTTTCGGGGGAAATAATCCTACAAAAGTGTTTACCATAAAAGGACTCGTAGACGATCTAGGCAGTTGAATAAGTGTATGAATTGGGACTTGATTCCACGAAAATATTATTTCCAAAGACCCGAGAGAAGTTAGTTTCCTCAACAGATACTTAACTCCGTTCATGTAAGCAAACGGGTCATGAAAACAATCAGGTTCTTACTATCGACGTATTATACTCACAAATTCTACCCATATTAAATTGAGTAAGCAATATACTCACAGCTTATGAACCACGTGGATAATACTTCTCACTTGCGAATAAAATGGCACCTTTGATTTTCCCTATCTGGAACACCCAAACCTTGAAAGAACCCCTGGGCGTACCAGCTCCTGAGTGAAGGACTTTAAGAAGCGGCCGTGGAAAGGAGGAGGAAGAAATGCATAGAGACTAAAATGAGATGGTATTGTGGATCGCATAATTGAAGGAGGGGGTGAAGCTTAGAGAAGGACGATGAGTGCCTTGGGGAATGGAGTGACGCTATATGAAGGGAAGGATCGGGCGGGAGAGGGAGATGCCTTCTTACGCCTCCGAAGACCTTCCCCGAAAGCATGCTGATGACCTTGACCCCAACACAATAAAGCAAGCAAGCCACCCCTTCCCTGTGCCAACTCTTTACTGGGCTTAAGGCACTGGACGGACGGCCTCCAGAACTCCCACCACCATCGTGGTCCCTTTCCTAGAGGCTCAGTTCTCCTCATCCCTAAAAGGGAGCCGCTTGTCCTCTACCCAGCATACCTACCACAAAGCCCTTACTACGGACCGCTAAGTCCACCTTTTGTTTTATGCATTATCAACTATTGTTGTTGGATAATTATTTCTTTTGGATATCCTTTCCATTGCCCTTTTTATTTAAATGCAACCTAAGACAAAACAGAATGAACAGTTCCGATAAAACAATACAATCTATGCTAGGAATCACTCGCGTGGAGAAGAAAAAATTACATGCTAATTTCGTTGGAGGGATACCTCTTTTCGAAAGAACTAAATAAAATCTATTCCAAAACCCATTAAACTACTATATTTCTATATGACCCGAAAACACACTATAAGAGATATGAGCCACATCTATAACACGAAGGATTTAAATTTATTGCCCTCTATATGCGGTAAGAGACTAGAAAAATGTCTTATAAACGTCACTGAGCATGATTCGGTAGCCTATTTCTAGCCTATTTCGTCTTCAGTCATGAATGTAATTTGTGGTTATTATATAGTACAATAACCACTACCAGCAGATTGTCTACCATGAATAATACAGTAGCATTTGTAAGCTATTCTTAATCTCGGTCATGTTTCCCACCCTCATTTTGAAACTACCGGGCATCTCTTACGAACTACACTTACAGGTGATAACGGATACTCTCAGATCCCACTTCATATCATCCTGGCTCTTCACCCGCCGCACGCACTTGAGCAGTTTAAAATATGTACAGCTTACGGATACGTCCTCCAGTCTTCTCCCATATACTGCAACACATTTATTAATTTTCCCAAATTCACTTTATTAAACTTGTGAAATCCAAGGAACAAACCAATATACCGGGATTATGTTATATAAGTGACCTCATTACTTCTATGCTATCGCTTCTGTCGCTCCTCTTCCTGAGCTGATAGCGATAATTCCCTAGGTAAATTTGTCCTCTTCATCTACTTGTTGATAATTCTAAGTACCACTTTAACTGCGAGCGAAATCAAGTTTATTGCTCTGTAGTGCTCATAGCTTTCCCCTTTTTTGTGTTGGTAACTAACACTGATGAAGATGAAGTCTTACGGCCAAATTACTAATAAATTCTGCGAAATAGCACATCAAAACTCATCAACCCACCTTTTTCTAAACCCTTTAGTAGTTCCACGTGAATTTTATCTTCCTCGACGGCCTAATTTGATTTCAAATTCAATAATGCTCTTTCTAAATCGCATTCAAGTATGCCCGTATGCATTACGGATGTTCTATTCTTCCTTCCTGACATTGCTTTCACATCCCTGTTCGGCGCACCAATCGTTCTCTTTGAACTTCATTTCCTCACACTGCGTCCTCCACCACGCTTCCTTCGCCTTATTCATTTCCCGCCTCAGTAAACTATTTATCTCTTATTTTTTTCCTTCTAAATTGTGTGCTTATATTCCTCCATTCTCTTCTCTCTTTCAGCCATTTTGTTAGTAATCCGTGTTTTTTTTGCCCTTATTCCTTCCTTTGTTTATTCCCATTTTTCTTCTGCTGTGCTCGTCTGCCAGCCCTCACTTAACATTTTTCTTCGGCCTTTGGTCACTCCTTTCTTTTCCGCTTATTGCTTCTACATTTTTTTTCCTCGCCCGTCTTTCCTGCGTTGTCCCATTGAATCTGGCATTCAATTTCATTAGTACTAAACAAAAGTACATAGTACGGTATCCTCATCAGCATCCGGGACACAAGTTTTTCAAAATTTGATTACTGCCTCCTGGTAATCCTTTCATTTATTCCCTGTTAATGCTTCTATAATTATTGTCATCAACCGTTCTCCTCATGAATCTGACGTTTCACTTAATTAGGGCAAACTTATTATCTGAGTCCGTATCCACACCCGAGAAAATCTGGAAATGGATCACAATCTTCCTGGATCTATGCTTAGCCTGAATATATTCTAACTGATATCTTTGTGAATAACTGGGAATTTTCGGGGTCTACTGTGGTGTTTTAATCAGGTGTTATTTAAGATTGAACCTGTCTCTCCCATAACTCTATCGTTTCCTCCCCATGGTCATTCCTTGTTCGTTAACCTTGTGACCTCACCTTAAAGCCATCTCTCCCTTCCCCCACCTCCGCATTTCAGTCCTCCATAACTAGTATATCTTTCCTCTTTAGGGCACCATCCATTTTTTCCTCTAATTGACCGTGGGTACACCTCCTATATTCTCTTTATTTTTTTTCTCTGTGCCATACATATGGTATAGCATCTTAAAATATGCTTCAAATATCGCAACACATCGCCGCATCGTCGCGTTCAACCTTACTCCAAAAACAGCTCTCATTAACCCTGAACCATGAGCCTAACTGAGAAAGAGTCTGACCTTTTGATTTGACAGCATAAAGGGGTCATAACACTGGAAGTTTAAAAATTTTTAGGCGCTTTTCCTGATCGATATCCGAATTTCAGAGGGGAAGGCTATCCCAATGGCGAGGATTCGGGTGTGGAAGGCATTCTTTAAAAAAAAATCGAAATTGAAATTCGTATTTTTTAAATTTTTTTCCCTGAAAATGGAGAAGCATCGATAATTATCCGGGTCAAATTTCCATGCGTTTCTGTCAAACTTAAGGGGCATAGGCGGATGATCTTTGACACGTGAAATCTGTCAAACGGGAAGAACCAGCGACGAAGAGCCGGTGTGTGAATATGGGTGGTGGTGGAAAGAGATGAGCGTTGGAGATTCCATACATACGTGCCGTAAGTTGTTCGCTGAATTTGATGCGGAATGCACTAGTGTGCGGGAAAAATAGAATAAGTGGGTGGGAATATGTTAAGTGCGGCACTTGTTTTAGATAATCATAGGAAGGGATCTAATTCAAATGAAAAAATGAAGAGCAATTTGTAAAATCCCTTTAAGTGGAAACCATTCAATGGAAAAAACCATAGAGAACGCTTTAATCAGGGTAAATTCGGGAACTTTTGTCTTATTCACGCAAATCCGTATTTTTCTTAATGTAATGACTTGAGATGTTAGCTTCAAAGATCGCGCATGTCTCTGGATTTTTGAAGAAAATATATTACTAAATGTTTTTTTTTAATTATAGGTACATACTTTTTGATCGGCAGTTTAGTAGAATTTGTACGCTCAAAATAAATACTTTAAAAATTGTCCAAATTAACTGTTTTCTCTTTTGTAGATACAAATTATCCCTTCTTTGCATTAAAAAACCGTTGCAAAGAAATAACGAAAAAAAACTAAAAAAGCTTCGGAGAATTGGGAAGAAAATACTTTATATGGAAAATATTACAGAAGAACAGCCATTTCGTACAATGCACATATAGGGTGCACTAAATATATGGAATATATGGCCATACGTTTTGTGCTGATGTAAAACTGAAGCTAAATACAAATTAAACGGAACTTCATTCCCTAGGTCGATGAGACCAGCTCATTATTTCTCTAAACTTTTCTTCATCGTTATATTCGTCACCAGTGGTGTTAGCTGCATCCAAAACCTCCCTCAAGCGGTGTATTATCGGCTATTAAGTGGTTATTTAAGTATTGTTTAAACGTGAATAAACTTAAAATTATTTAATAATTGAGTTGTAATTAATATATAAACTGGTAAAGAAAAGGTATTGAATAACAATGTGACTCCCCATATTATTTACTCACACGTGGAAAGAGTATTTGCTTGGGCAGAATAATATTATCTTCCTGAGCTTGCTAATTACTGTTATAATTATTACCATGAGAGCTTTCCTCTCATAACGATGCCCAAGAAAATAAAGGAATGTGCAATTACACATTTCCTCATGTAGAATGTTTTCTTTCAATTATAGTCTTTGACGATCTACTCCCGCTCACTAGATACATAAATATTATTCAATTGGTGATTATATAATTGACATGCACCAAAAAACAATTTTAATTTTAATTCTCGTTTTAACTTGTATTAGTTGAGATCTTCCATAGGAATCTGAAATTTTTTTAGTGAACCCTAAAAATATAACTATTTTAAACGAGAAGAATACATGTATTAAACATTAAGTAAGCACAATATAAAGCCAGTATTACAGGTTTGAACAGACTTTTCCTGAAAATATTTCTATTTTCTGAAGACTACTATTCTTCGGCAAGCTCTATAGAGTGAGGCATTAAGGAATGTGTTTTGTTAAAAAAGAAATACGTCAAAATATTCCCTTGAGGTAAGGTTCACTTTAAAATGTGCTAGAAAGAAAGTTTTCCGAATCTATGAAGTTTTGCGTATCTGCATCCATAAATTTAGAAGTTATCAATCATTAAAATCAGAAAATTTAAAAAAATTCAAATTTTCTTAGGCATTACTCACCGCGGGACTGAGGCACTTCTTTTGAAATAATAAATGTCAATGTATACAGGGTTCGTCCGGAAAATAAGTGTACTGAGCTCAGGAAAAAACATTTATTACACTTTTACATATCTTAAGCTAATATTCCTCAAAATAGGACCCTTGTGAGTGGATACACTTGTTCCAGCGGCGTTCCCATTCCTGGAACGCTCCCGCGAAGTCATCATCGGGAACCTCTCGAAGACACGTCATCACGGCCTCTTTGACGGCGTCCAAAGTCCCGTATCGCGTTCCTTTCAAACTCCTCTTTATCTTCGGAAACAGAAAGAAGTCCGGTGGTGCCAAGTCCGGGCTGTGGATCATTTTTGCAGTGATCCGCAAGTTGTGTTGCGATTTCCAAACGATTGAGTCTTTGATCATCACTGAGCACTTTCGGCACCAACTTTGCACACATATTTCGCATCTGTAATTGGTCCCTAATAATCTCGTGCACTATTGTTTTTGGCACATTACACTGCTCTGCTATCATCCGAACACTAAGACGACGATCAGAGTTCAGTATATCGCGAACTTTTCGCGCATTTTCGTTGGTGAGTGTCGTTGATGGGCGTCCAGGCCGTGGTTCGTCGTCGACCTCTTCTCTGCCCTCCACGAACATCTTGTGCCACCGAAAGATCATGTTTCTGGACATGGCTGACTCCCCCTAAGCCTGGTTAATCATACCGACAGTTTCGGTAGACGATTTCCCAAGCTTTACCGCAAATTTGATGGAATAACGCTGCTCCAAAAACTTCGGCATCGCGTTCCGTGACGTGGGTCGAGCGTGGAGGTTCGCGTTAACAGAGCTCCTCACTACACCACAGCTCAGAGCCGACTGCCTTTTTCAGCGTCGCTTGCCAACATACCCCCCTCCAATCGCAGCCCGTCAGAGCGGTGCTGGGCGCGCCTGGAGTGGCGGGAACAAATCAGTACACTTATTTTCCGGACGAACCCTGTAGCTCGGATCAAATATTTGTTTGATCGAAAAGTCCATTGCTTAAATACATAATACAGAAACATCCTAGAGAATCATCATAATTAAGATCCAGTTCCAATTGAACAGCATTAATTTTCTGGGAACTATTCAGGAATATGTTTTTTTCACTGAGTGGATGTTAAGTATAACTAGGTTATTAAATAAACTTTGACCTTACGCAGTTAATTACGTCCTTGGGTAACTTTTCATTTCCATTCGCTCCCTCCCCAGAGTAATTTAGTGAATATGTTGTTGCTACGCCCCACTTGGTTTATTTTCCAAAACATGAAACTGTAACCTCTAGAACGGGGAATATTTGATCATATTCGTATTTTAATAACAGATGAAATATTAGGAATGCCTCCATTTTCTCCGACGGTGCGGATGATGGATAAAATGTGATCGGCATAACAGTAGAATCGAAGCTTATGTAGCTCAGGATAGAGTTAAATGCTTCCCAGGGGTCGTGACTCTAGGCCAAAACTTTTTAAATCTGGGCTAAATGCTTATGTTCGTAATAACGTAAATACAGGCTTTTCAATATGAAAAGATTTTCAAATACATAAATTAGACAAAATACTGGCACCTACAATATGCCTATTTGTAGCAGAAAGTCAGACGGATTGGAGAGTTTGGTAAATATGAGCTGAATAAAAACAAACGGAAACAGTAAAAGTAATCGAAAACAATATAATAAAGAACTTTAGGCTAATATGAAGTAAGTAATATTAATCGCTGTCATTACTAGGAATAAAGAAAAAGTGTTTTGAATAGATTTCCGTAGTGTGAAGTTTCACTGTACTCATTGTAAAATCGCGTTTAGTAGCTAATAAAATGAACAGAAAGTACTACCTTCGACATAACCAATTGCGTATGCATTTGCTGTTATACATTATAAATATGAAAACGTACTTAGTTCCTAAGCCTCGTTTCCATAATTGGCGTAGACACCATATTTGGCAAACGCTGGTACAAACGTACCTTATTAAATAGGCTTCAAATTAATATTGTCCACTTATCTAAAAGCACTATCAGCTATAAGCATCGTTATTATTTGTTCTACAACGCACTGATGCCTAAAATACAGGAAAGAAGTGAGAGGGGAAAATTTTGAGGCCACAGAGGAAATACATAGTTTGCTACCGAGTAATTTGAAGGCTTGATCTGCAAGGGATTTGGGGGGTATTTTGTGTTCGAAAGTCGAATTAACGTTACGTGTTAATTACCTTTTAACAAGAATTCTTTCCACTAATTTTTCACTAATTGGTTGCTCGTCGTTCCCCTGAATATTTTCAATTAACCGTCGGGGAAAAATTGGGTACAAACATTACAACCTAAAGGAAAAGTAATTATTTTTGCCATTAGCCACGCTTTGATTGAACTGACACCAATTAAAATATAATGGTATCTTCGAATATAACTAGTTATTATTTTCCACGTCTTTATTTTATTCATTTAGTATCTTAGTTCTAAAGTTTCCTAGAATTTTATCTCAAAATATAGTTTGTGCATAGATAAGCAAAGTAAAAAAATTCAAAGATGCATGGATAAAAAACACCTTATACAATTGTCAAGGCTCTTCTTAGGTGTGTGAATCGACTAATCTGCAAAATATTCTGCTTTTGACACCTTGATGTGATTTCCCTGGAACACCTGGCATTTGATCGATCACATACCTTGAATGAAGTTAACGGTTCCCACGGGTATTTTACAGTTATGTCCCGGGATTTCCAATCCGTCGACGAACGTAAACATATATCCACAAGTACACCACGATACGTTGTTTTTGAACCATCTAGCAAAAAATATCAATTGTAAACCTTCGGTGTGCATGGTTACGGCACTCAACGAAGGTAACGAATTCGGGACTATGCTTATGCAAGAGAGTAATGGGCCGTCGGGAAAGGGATGGAAACGGCGAGAAGTAAAAGCAAACGAGAACTGAGCTCGGGGAAGTGGCATTGAAAAGAACTTGAATGGATACACTTAATGGGAAAATTTTAGCAGTAATACTTCAATAACATCATCATGAGGCGAAGAGTTTTACCTGGCAAAAGTTCATAGTAATGCTTTAAATGAATCTAAAATTTGCAATTCACAACCGGTAATGATCCTTTTCTTCAGTTAGGTAGACAAAGAAGTATAACAAAAGATTAGGTAAGGAGACAAGGTGACTGGTTCTCAGTGGATTGTTTTGCTGTGTAAGTATGACAAGTATTGGGAATTGTTTTGAATAGGAAACTGGTCGACTCAAAAACTAGTGTGAGAGGTACTTATGTGAGGAAAATATTTTAAAGAGTATTGAGCAATCGAGGAATTACCTAGTTCAATGCCTAACTGTAGGCTCATAGGTTCCAAGTGATCAATGACGGAATGCAGCTGGGGATCGGGATGTTGCGGTGGCTAACGTACTAACTTTCCATCGTGAGGGTTTGAATTCTAGGGACAAGGGATATTTTTCAGTGGTATCCCGATCTCTACTTGAGATGCTTTGTAGAGAGCACGTTAAGTGAGTGCGACGTCCGTCGCATGGGGCGTTAAACTGCGAGCTCCTTGGCCCTTTCCAGTAGGCTAATACCGACGCCGGGTTTCTCTCCACCCTTCATCCTTTCCTGTTCTAATGGCGCAAATGACCTTAGCTGTTGGTCGTCTCCTCTAAAACTACCACAGCGTTTGGGCTATTATTCTACTAATACTACAGGAACAGACTGGATAGTCACTCAAGAGTTCTTGCCAAATTACATATACGAGTACACTCATGAAAAAGCACCATCTGGGTCGCCAGCCACTGTTGTCTAAATTTGTAGCATATAACATAACATTTGTGAAGTACACTCTTTTGTTATTCTTTTTTTTGATACTTATCCTCATCATTTAAAGGTTTTTATTTATTTTCCAATTATTTGAACCGTATTTATACTATCTTAAAGTCATAGGCATATAGCGTGATGATGTATGTTCATAATTAGGTCTTTCTTAAGTTCCTTGATGTTATTCGGTGATATACGAGTGCTCTCCAGAAAGTAACCTCCGATTTCTTGTAGCGTGAGAATCGGTGGAGGGAGCCGAATGGTCGCTGTATTGACACGCTCAGTAAGTCAGTACGCCTCAGGCTACAGTGATTGGAAGGTCGCGCCGCTTGTCGTTGCTTTACAATAGAGAGTGAAAATGAAAAATATTATTGAAATTCCCGCCAAATGTGATATTCGTTCAGTCATCGGGTTTTCAATGATAAAAACTTGAATTCTTCTGACATCCATCGGGAAATTTGTGCTCTGTACCAATTGTGATGAGTGACATGACTGGTGCGTCAGTGGTGTTGTTCGATTGAATATAAATGTCCATGATGATGACAGGAGTGGCGGCCGGTCTATGGTGAATAATGAACTGCGTCTGAAAATTGACGAAAAGTTCGTGAAAACCGGCGTTTTACGATATCTGAAGTCTTTAGAAAGTTTTCTACAGATTTCTATGACTGTGTTGCATGAAAACACGACTGAAAAAGTTAAGCTAGGCACTGCATGTTTTGTGCTCGTCGCATGGAGGAACTCCAAGTTGTGTTCGTCGGTTGGCTGCGATTTCAGGTGGCAGAATTTTATGCTGAACTGAAACCTGAAAAGTAGTTGAGAGATGTGACAAATGTTTAAATCTGTTTTGCGAGTATGAATAAAATAGTAGAGATACTATATGTACTTATGAGATGAAAATAATAAATTTTATCCATCTATTCCAGTGTGTTCTGTGTTATGTAACGGAGGTAGCCTTCGTATAATTAAAAAGACATAAACGAAAATAAAACATATTAATTACATAAACATTAATAACTCTCTTAATCCATGACTCCTCTTAACCCACTCTTATCTTAACAATAAAAAAATTAGCTTCGATTTAGTACAAACTTATCCTCAAAGTCATCTTATCTATGAAAATGTTCTTAGTTATGCCGATTATGGTTCATTTATTACCTGCCTTCCTTATTTCGTTCGTCCAGAGTATGGATATATTTTAGTTCTTTATATTTTAAATTCAATGCAATTTTTATCGGCTGACTGAAAGCATCTCTTGCTTATGACCTACCTGCCACTTACGTGACTTTATTTTCATAACAATGTACACCTTTGTGTGCATAATTGTAACGCATCGTGATTCCACGTCGCCCATGGCACAGCGCTTCATATAAGTATTGAAAAAATTCAATTCTCTGGTGCTGTCGAGATCGAGTTTCGGATTCCGGAATCTCTGCTAGTACCTCAGAAAAAAGTACCGAGCAAAGTGAAGTTCTGCTCCCGTGTTGAAAGATTAGACCCAGAAGGGCCCTGTGTCTCGTGGGGCCGGAAGGAAAGAAAACCCCTTGACGAAGCACTGTCGTGGGTGGAAACGGTCTCGGGAGAAGGCAAAAGAGTTTTCTCGGAGATAAATTTACTACGTATACGGACCATCGTTAAAAATTTCATTCCAAAATGCACGTTCGGTTTAATCTTACAGCCGCTTTAATCTTTTTCCTTATCCCTCTCGTTCCCTTTTTTTGGCCCATCGTTGGCCCTAAGATTCTATTCATACGTCCCAAGGTCTCTCTCTCCTTCATGCCTTTTTTATTCACTTCTCATATCATTTTTATCCTTCCATTTTGATTACCTCCTTTTCTTCTCGAGTCCTCCTCGGCCTTATCTCTTTTCTTCCACCATTTCAGGTTCCATTCAGCCTCACCTCGTTATCTTCGAATGCCTTACCTCTTACCTTTATTCTTCGTTTGGAGCACGTTCGCCACCTGTATCTGTTTCCACGCCAACCATGAAAGGAATCTTATAACCTTTCTGGCTCCTCCGTTTTATCTCCTGCTATATTACTTCCTGCATCTTTCAATATCTTTGAAATGCCTTCGGGGTAAATTCTCTTATCGTCCTCGTTACCAGTTCAATTGGTGTTTTCTTAGCTTTACAGAAGGGAACGGATATGTTACCCAGGTGTTCCAACGTATTCTAATAGGCATCCACAGGAGATTCATCTCGCTCCCCATTTTGTTGCGATGTTTTTCTCACCAGTTTCGGTAGGTAACGCATTTTGCTGATAAATTTGTCCGACGTATCGAAAAATACTATTATATTTCAAGACTATGCACTGAATGAACTTAGCATTTTCTCACATTATTACCATTTCATACTTCTTGTTGTTGTGCCCGATACCGCCTTATCACTTCTTTCGTAGAAGTTCACCCGTTCGCCTCATCACTTATTTAGTTTGCATTATGAAATTTGTTCGTAGATTTTAAGTTCTGAAAACAAGTGCGCAGTCAATACTTTCCTGTTCAATTATAGATGAAAATGCTCGATTAGTTGGAAATTAAATCTTTTTTGGAGTTATAAGTAGATAGAAATTACCGACTACCTTACGTTGAAATCGTGTACGGAGTATCGATGATTTTGGCTCGTTGCACATGTATGAAATGGCATGAGTTATGTTTCGACTCTTTCGGTTTAAATCCGCTGTTACTTACTCAGACCTTTTTTTGGACAATTTTCAAACAAGGAGCCTAGTTAAATTTTATAAGGGGATGAAATTTAAGACCTAGGTTGAAGAAATACTTTCTTTCGTGAAATTTATATTGCATAAGAGCCTACATTTCATTCAACCATGACTCATAAATTTCTCTATTCCTCTCATTCCAGTGTAAGAAAGGGAGCTTTGTTGCAGATTCACCCCTATTAGAGCCCCTGATCCGTCTGCCGTTGTCCCCCAATGGCCCTTGTGATCTGCACTCTGCCTTCTACCCTCTCCGTCGACCCCTTTGCCTTACCTTGTTCGCATCGTCCAGCTTCCCATATTAGGCTATTTACCCTAAGCCCCCTTCCCCATTCCCCATTAAAATCCCTCTTCCGCTTTCCCTCCAGGGTCTCGCTCCGTCCCCACGGAATACCTCACTCTGCGAAGGGATAAACCGTCATTTGTAGCATTGGCAGCTGCCAACCTCCCTTCACCTGACCCCACATCCCCTCCACCCCCCGCTGTATCGCACACAGCCTCCACTCTCTTCCGTTGCATATTCAATTCCTCCGCGGATCCAAAACCGCACCACCGCTCATCCCTCTAGTGCCAATTTTGTTTCAAATCTCATTTATCTTCACCGTTTTTGGCATACATTCGTTGCAGTCAGAATGTGACCGTTCACTACCTAACACATGCACGTGTGTATACGTAAATATAGACACATGGAAGTATTTATGCTTGAAAAATTTTTACTTATTTTACTGTCTCTCTATTGGTTAATTGGTTAACAATTCCTTCAAATCCGTTTACAAAAGGTGTACAATAGGTATAAAATATGTTCCCAGGTCGAATGTTTATTTTTTATATGGAACACTAATTACGTTATTTTAATGTTATTCATTAGATGTGGCTGAGAAAGGGCACTACCTTATTCCTTTTTTGCTGGGGGAGACACCCAATTTCACGATATGCTAATCATACCAACGAAATGAGAATATGGGGAGTTTTTTCATAGTCTTTTGGAAGTAGGAGAGAAAAGCATGCCGAACGCTTGATTGAATTTTCTAAATGAAACCCAGCTATTTCGAAATTCAAGTTCGCCGCCGTTACGTAACGGTGACTCAGTAATTAATCATAAATATGTTTTTTTAATATATGCGCGTTAAAATAATATGATAATTCCTTCATCTAAATATACGATTCTATCACACCTACATCATATCCCGGGATAAAATAAACGATCGCACTTAAAACATACTGCAACGAAACTGAAGTCATTACATATGACGTCTGTACGATTTTTTCCCACCTGGGGTCTCCACCCATAAATTCGCGAATCCCTTGAACACGACTAAATATCTCAATTGCCCACCTGAAGGAAATCCGCTCTTTTTTCGTATCAAAGCATTAGCAGAAGGCTTATAGGTTAAGTATTCATCCAGTAGCTTATTTAACCCTTATTCAATTAAGTTCTTGTACACAATTTGTTACCGTGTCAACCTCGGGCGTTTTTTTGCGGTAATTTAAAAAGGAGATGCGAGCAAACGATTATTTAGCATTTTTTTCCCTCCACGACGCGATCCGTTAAATGCGACGCAATGCCGATTTTTCTTTCGCGGGACATGTTTTCCCCACGCCCGATCCGTCCAAGCAATGGAGGCAAAAAAAAACCGACAAAAGCCCTCGGTCTCATCACCCCCTCCCTTTTCTCTTTTCAGGATCGGGTCCCTCCCCTTTTTCCTCCTTTCTTCCTTGCGCGTCGTAACTTTTTGACCTCTCCTCATCACTCTTCCACCGTCCGCCATTTTCTCCTTTTCTCTCTCTCTTTCCCACTCCAATCCCCCCTCCCGCCCTCCTTGTCCCTGCATGTACCCTCTCCGTCGCCTAAGCGGTAAATAAAAAAAGGGCTTTATTCACAATCGACCCCAAGGGAAACCGAGTTATAGTGCGAGACTTGAACATGTTGACTCCGTCCTCGCATGTTTGGAGCAACACTAGGAGAAATATGCGTGTGGGTGGGGAAGGATAAAATTTGAGGATTATAAAATAAGACATGAATCCCTCTCATATCCTGTACCAAAGCCCCTTGCCTTTCTAGCCATCTTTCACCTCTCTCTAGCCATATCGAGAATATTGGTGCTTGATGTCAGAATTGGGGTCTCGCACTAAATCTGAACAAGAAATTACAGCGATGTAATTCTGGATAAATATGCTTTTGCACGCTGGAATATGTAGATTCGTTGGGTGAGAATTAAGAATGGCGGTCCCAGTAAACTTCCTAGGAAACACACTGTCATCAGGCCTAAGATTGAGGAAACACGTTAGGAAATCTGCAGGGCAGCATTAAGAGAAGAATTAGGATTGGTAAAACTGATAATAATGGGAAAATATCAGAGTGGAAAAATTAGAGGCGATACATTGTGTTGATTATACCTTTCGTTGAATATGTTTCGAGTTATTTGGCCCTCTGGAATAAAGGCTTAATTAGAATGAAATTGGGAGTTGAAAAGGGTGCAAAGAAAATCCCCCTGTTTTGTGAAGAAAGCCTTATGCACAAAAAGAAAGTGCCTCTGTAAGATTGGAATTCCTTAGTTATGAGACTCTGGAAATGTGAATATAGTATTACGTGCCTAATGTAGACATTTTAAAGAGTACAATACATTCTAGTATAACGCTGACACAGAAAATAGGGCTATTAGATCTGCACTTTATTGGCAGGCGAGAACACGGAAATATCATGGAAATCGACTACAGATCCCAATAATGTAGATATCGTTTTTCTCTGCCTCAACGAGAAATATTACTTGACTAATTAATCTTTGTGAAATGTATTAATATTCAATCAATATTAATTATTATCACGGCTGCTGACGTAATACTCCGTTCGACACCCCCCTGTAATAGCTTGCATGGTAAAATATGGATGTAGAACCTGCATCTTGCGTATCAGAATATTCCTGGTCGACTTCCAACCCCATTACGTTGCCTCTCCCCAACCCTACATGTCACCTCCACCCACCCTCCCCCACCGTTCCCACGTCTTCCATCTTCGGGAGACCCTTCCCTTGTGCTCTCCCAACTCACTTTCCGGAAGCGGGGAAACGTTAATTAGAATCTAAAGCGTGCCGTATTTTCCTCGACGAGATGCCTTTGCGGCAGATTTAGCTCCCATGCCCCGTCTTTCACTTGCGGCTGGATTTTAACGTCCGCAGAGGATGTGGAAAAAATATCAGGAGGGCGCACGGGTTTCAACGTTGAGCAGAGCTTCGCGAGGGGGAGTTCAGTTGTGTCGCTCCCATCGGATGCAGATTTGCGGGGAGTAAACTATGCCCTTTTGACTTTGAGCTGAGTGCTTTACCTTGGATGAAACTTTTTTCGTCGAAGTCAATGAGACGAGAATTACGCGCTGAAAAAAAGCTCTTCGTCCATGTTTTTAGGGCACTTCTCAATCGTCCGTTTTGATGACACTCCATATAGTTTTACGTCCTTTCAGAGTCCAAATGTTCGCAATGAAAAGAATATGTACGATTTATTTGTCACCATTCGTAATTTCTGAACTAATTAAGAGCTATTCATATGAATTAATCAATGTCTATGGTTGGAAACTGCACTGCAACAGGTGTTACCATTTTCCTTCCATCCATGAATCTCTAAGTAGGCGTGAAAAATCGCTTGTTTCGATCAAAGTGAACTTGATCACCGTAGATCCTTGTGAAACACATGATAAAGTTGCATTGGTTTTTCTGCGACTTTAGATTAGGCTGGTACTTTTTTTATTTATAACGCGTAAATGTAAACAAGATTAAATAATAAAATTGAACAAAAAGGCAACCTTTCACCAAAGAAAATGTCTGTGAGTGTACCTAAAAATGCAAAAATGAATTACCGATCGCATTTCAAGCGGTAATCAATGGGATGTTATCCTGGAATAGGATGCATACTAATATGTTATCCTAGAAATTATTCTTCGTTAGTTACAGCATTCTGAATGGATTGGCGAGTGTGGTGACTTTAAAAACCATTGTATTGAACTAAAATCCCACATTTAGGAAGTTACGTTATCGTTGGGGTGCAAAAAGAATGTAAAGCTGTTATTTACAAAACAACTGTAATGTAAACATGAAAATCTAAACGCTAAGACCTCATGTGTTCTCCGCCAGGTCATTGGGTGACTCCGAAAATAGTCAGCTAACGACTCTGCGTTTCTTTCATCAGACTTCTACAACTGGGAAAGTGATCTGATATAGCAAATTAACCTACATATTTCACTCATAAGCATGCACAGGGAAAGCACCAAATCCTTAGGAGCTCATAGAACATAGAACAAAAACACCCATTTATTCGGAAAACAGTATTCACAATCAATTATCTTAGCATTAGATGGTGAGGCAAAGACAGTCATTTCCCGTTAGGGATACTCTCCGAAATAGGTACAAAGGTCAACCACTATTATCAAAACAGGCAATTTTGCTACGGGGATTATAAATGCAGACGGTTGTGAGAGGTGCTAAATTACTTTAGATGTCGGCGCACGCTATAAATAATATAAGACTTCTACTTTTGCTGCTACGGAGAGCGTATGCCAAATCAACACTTGAAAGATCTTTTTCTAAAAATTCTAATTACTCTTGATTGATGCCCAATCATGCGACTATAAAACCACTTGAGGTGGATTATTTATGTGTGAATGGCTGAGTCCTAAGGAAAGTGAGTAATCCTGTATGGGAAAAGACATTTCCGTTTTCTTTCCGTTGACCATATATTTGTAGGGTCATTATTCTGATATTAGCTACATTGATAAAAAATTGTTATGCCAAGAGTCCTTCACTTATCACGAAATATTTGCTTAAATTTCTCAAACGTTCATCAATATGTTTTATCTCCAGTTTGTTATTTGCATTCTTCAAAGAGTTTGAGAAAAATTATGATGAATTGATAGCCTTTTGAACGGCTTTAATTTCCAACCTCGCCTGTTATTTTTTAATACTCTGTCCTTTTGACCCTGAAAATCCTACAGTAGAATTCAAATAACGAGCTTGGCTGGGAAGCAATCGACCTTTTTTCTGTTTTATTTCACTGCGGGTCAGTTAAGTGAGGTCTTGATTAATGTAGACCATGTGAAATCCCTTTGATAAATCTCATATATGAAGAGGAATGGGGAATATATACGTTTTCCAGTGCACCTGAATATTGACCACGGGCTAATTAAGTGGCTTGCGGACAACATACCGTGGATCGATGGATAGAACCCAGAGAGGGATGTCACTTGGACTGTCTATTTCAATTTCCAAGCTAGTGTACCTTCCATCGCTTAATGCCTTCCACTGAGCGCGTGTTGGAATCCCAGTTAACAAAATGCTGACTCGTTTTAAATTTGTATGTTCTAAGTGGGGCTCGCAGCATACTTTCAGAGCCAATCAGGTCGGATATTTTAATAATAGATGAAATTAATAAAAACTCCATTTTGTGAAAAAAATTATTCTTTCTAATCAATGCTAATCGAGACATGTTAGATTGCTCACAAAGAAAAATATGATTTCTAAGCATTTCTGATATTTGAATTTGCGAAACGATTCCTTCAATCTAGAAATCCTTCATTTTTTCAAGTTTTTGATACGGAAATAGTATTTTTGCACATGACGAATATTTCATAGGATCATCTTATATGCAGATTACCTAGTTGAATTTTCTTTATCTGCCTTGCGTGGTTAATGCGTGCACGTTAGCTTTGACGTGGAATGTGGGGAAAGAACTTCCACGACAAGGGAACTTCCAGATTCCACTGTCGTGGAATTTCTTTTCACACAAACCATCACAACAAATTTAAATTTTCATTGCGGTACGAGAGTTGCAAACTTATTATGGCTATTGGAGTTTTCCTTTAATTTGCTTTTTTTTACGAGGCCGCAAAGGTGAAGTTACCTAGATTTTATGCCATAATAAGCATTGAATGTTCCTATTGGTAAAAGGATTCGCTTCCTAGAATGCATCATTTAGTATACGACATCATTTTGTTTATTTTGAGAAGGAAATAAAAGTGAGTTAAAAAAGTAATAATGTGGATTTGTTTCACACGCATAAACCAAATGGAAAAATCTGATGCTGTATATAGAGCGAAGTGTTATGAAAAGGGGTAAAATTAAGAGAGATAACTATTTTTTGGCATTTAGTTTGGAAGAAATAATTTTTCATGCTAGTGGCTAGTCTGACGGGGGACTGGATCACGTAGGCGACTGGAAGAGATTAAAAGCTAAAAAAATATGGGACCAAAAACACAGTATGGAAAAGTGGGTCAAAAAGTGTTACATAACGAAATCATTTGGGAGAAATACGTAGAATGTCGACTGTTCTCTGTACTCTCTATTGAACCATTAAGTTACAGTGTTTTAATAACAATCAGTGGCGTGATAGTTGTACCATAGGGGCAATTCGGTATCCTGTTAAGCGTAGTGGAGAAATATCCCGCAGTATATGTACCTCATGGATGAAGCATGAAAAAAAGTGCAATGTAAAAAAAAGACCACACGAATCGTGTTTGTGAAAAATTAAACTCTGGACGCGGCAAAGAGTTCCTTTTTCAGCAGCATGTTGACGAGACCGTTTCTCTTCTTTGATACTTAAAAAAAAAAAACATTTTTTTCCTATAACCTATGAAGTCATGCCCTCAAGCGATGAAAATTAACCAAATGCTTTCGGTTTTCGCGCTAATTCTAAATCCGAAAATCATGCCCGACTTAATTCTATACCACATTTATGTCTTAAAATCATAAAAAAATCAGAAAGTCTTCACATTTTCAGATCGTGCTGGTGTCAGACAGACAAAAGGAAATCATAAGTGATCTGTCCCGGTTTCAGATTCGGAGAAACATTTCCTGCGCCCCGCCCCAATGAAAAGCAGCAAGGGAAAAGATGAAAGCTTCTTAAATCTATTTTCCTTCTCACTTAAAAGTATCATCAGGCAGACAGAGAAACGAGCTCTTGATTGAATAAAACTTTTTTATCTTAATTCTCATTTATATTTTCATCCTTTGTCGTATCTTGCTTGAAATTCTGGGTAAATGCGACTGAACGTGATTTTTAATTATGGTTTCGTACTTTCGTGAGGGCTGAAAATGACTCTCCAGTTTTCTTCTTTCTAATATGAGCGTGCATCGATTGTTTCTCAGGTCAAATACTATTGTGAGCTCTCAGTTAAGAGAGAGATTACCCCTTAACGGTATTTTTTCGTTCTTTGATGTGATGATGACACCATCGTTATTTTTTCATTCAATTCGTCACCGATGATTAAATTTGGTAGATAGATCGTCTACCACCTGTTAACCATAAGTCCGAGGGTTCGACCCTTACCTCCGTTTTGTGTGCTTTGTAAACTTGGGTGGTTCGATCACCGGAACACCTGTCAGCAATCTCTGAGTGTGTCATATCCAGGAGTCCAAAGGCACACCCTAGCCATCGGAGATATTCGAAGAGCTTATGAAAATCAACTCCTCCTCTCTATATTCTATTAACTAATTAGATTCTCCTCTCTCATCTCTGGCGATCCCTTCAGCTGCTCAATGGAATACTTTGACGGTAAGCCAACCGTGGGTTCGTTCGCATCCCCTCCTTTCACCTCTTTGATTCCATGAATTTTTCCTCCGCCACTCAAACCCCCTCGAGCGAAACCATTACAAATACCGGATCCTTATCCCATTCCTTCATTCCTTCCCTTCACTCTTCACCCTTCCACGAGCACACAGTCGAAGAGAAACTTAACTTCCTCTTCTGCCAACCTCCTCTCAACTTTCTCTCTCTCTCCCCCTCCGTAATCAAGATGGTACTATTTAAACGGATTAGAATTTTAAATGTTGTTGATCGCGGAGTTTTGGGGGAAGGAGGGCGGAGTGACCCCCACCCCCTCCGACGACGGAATGCCTCTGCCTCGCCCTCTCCACCCTGCCCCTTCCATCCCACTCATTTCTCTCTCTCCGGCCCCCGTTACTGTTTGTCATTCCGACCGGGAACCCGGCCGGCCGTCTCCATCCTCTCCCTCCCACGCAGCAAACCCAACCCGCCAACTTCCTCTCCTCTTTTCACGTAATCTGTTTACGTGCGTCCGCGCAATTAAGTACAATTAAGTTTGAATTGCTCCGGGCACACACGTTGCCGTCAAGTTTTATGCTCGCTTGGTTTCGTTAAAAAAATAAGTGCGAAACTTTTCAAATCTTGGAAGGGATATGTTTTAACCAAATGGAGTACGATAATGCGGTCCCGTTTTCATAAATTTTCATTGACACTTATGAGGCTCTAATGAAGCTATTGCTTGCTCCTGGGCCTGAATATTCTACGGAGGATTCTCTTGATGCGAGGACACAAATTTTTGTAGCGCTAACGCGGGCTGACAGTATTGTGGCTGCTATAAATATTTTTAAAAATTACTGAATTTGTTGACATTTGACTAATATTCACACGTTTACACTTTTTTCAAAAATTTCTTCTCTCAATAATTAATTCACCGCATTATTTTACATTACTATCTTAGTTACCTCCCTGTAATATTCCATCTATATTTTGCACATTTATCAAACTGTATTTATTTCTGGTTTGGCCTATTTTTATAACTCACAACTATTGGTCTCACATTATCAATTATAAGTTGATGATATGCTACCATAATTTTTATCTCCTAAACTAAAAGAGTTTCCGATACCTCATCAGAATTTATGTCCATTTCAGACTAACATTTTCATTGAAATGCGCAGTACACAATTTATAAAGTATTCCTAATCTCTATTTTCAGCCTACACTATTTCGATCAATAAGAGAGCAGTATACATTAGTTTATTAGAGAAATTTAAGTGTACTAGTGAACTGCCTATTCCTGTATAATGATGTTTATTTGCTCATTTCATTATTAACATGTAAAACTGCTTGGTGATATTTGTGAGTGGTACCCTTAATGACATATAATCTATGTTTTGGCGATCCTTGATCAAAATATTTATAATATCACCTGCATATTTATCTATAATATGTGAAAAGAGTTTTCCTCCAAGAAAAACCTTATATCGTTTAATTTTCGTCCAAATCTAATTTCATTTTCCACTGTATTTCCACTTACGTATGCCCTGAGATGAAAAAATAGGTATACAAGTAGGATAGATAATACGACGGAAATAACAGTTCCAGCGTTGACATTTTTAAAAATTCATTAGGAAAAAATAGATCAAGCATTGCAAATTACACTAAAATAATTAAATTATAAGTGTATATTATACTCGAACACATTTAATATCGACGTCACCTGAAGATGGCTCTAGATATCAAAACCTGGGTTGTGATAATTAAGATCTTGTTTAATGTATTTTGCAATGTTTACATGTTAAAATACCACCACTGTGCATTGTTACCACCCTGAGGCTGGATGTTTCTTTAGGGGAGCGCTCGGATTGGTTGACTATGTATCCGGGTTATTCAACTTTCATCCATTTATTTAAATGTTCACTTATAGTTTTTTCCATATGATTTTCTTTTTAAAATAATTCCAAAATACCCTTGCAGAATGCTAATAAAAGAAATAATTAATTATTTTTGATAAGTAATAAATATTTTGGGGAACGCGTACAAGGTGTTTAATTGCATTTTCTCTTTGCTTTTCGATCTTACTTGCTCTACTCAGCTGCTCGTTCCCAGCGCTACGTGGTGTTTTCCGTCATCACGGTCAGCTCCTTTTGTTGAATACGAGAGTATTCATGATCGTCCGAGAATAATGAAAATATTTTGAAAACAAATGAACAGCAAATAATGCCGAAGGTGCAATAAAATTAGCTCTGCATGTGTACATCTCGTTTCCATTTTAATTTCCACGAAAGCTATCAGCAGAGGGGTGAAAACATTGGGCGTCGTATTTTCTTAAGTATTAGAAGGGACCATTCCCTTTTCCTATTCTCATCCCGTAACACAATGTACCCGTCCCTTTTTGGCCCACCTCAGTACCCCTTTCAACATCCCCTCGTCTTTGTACGATACGTATCCTTATCCTAACTCTCGCACCCTCCCAACCCACCTCCACTAACTTTCTCCCTTTTCCCTAGCCATCTCGTTATCTTCAACCCCTTCCAGAATGAGGAGCACTCTCCATTCGGATGAGGGGACTTGGACTATCCCACCCGTTCCCCATTCACTCCCCTCTTGCCCTTTCGTGTCTTCCCATATACTTCCAGTATACGCCCCTCCTCCGTTCGCGAATGTTTTTACATCAAGTTGCCCTACTCGTTCCAAAGGAGACTAGGGGTCATTAACTTCTCATTTTCCGTATTTATACGCCGTCCGTTAGTCTCTGGAATTAGCATAAACGCTATCTTTTCATGGGGAGAGGGCATAAAGCTGAAAGGGATTAAAAGACATAAGATTGATTAGTTTCTTCGTTCGTGATGTAGTGTTTCATTCCTATGTATGTGCATAAATACGATACCCATGAGTGTGTGTGTATATACTATATATATATATATATATATATGTACACACATTCGTATGCACATATAATATGCATCGGGGTGGGATGTGGTAGTCCAGGGGTAGACCGTTGGACTACCAACCGGAGGTCCCGGGTTTTATTCCCGATCACGCCTCGAGGCACCTTGACCTTCACCCGAGCTGTGTGATATCTCGGTTATTATGGTTCCCGGCTATGGTTTCGGAACTTATTGCGAAACCACAGGCGGCACTGGGAAAGTATCACTACTCTGAGGTGAGAATTTCACACGCTGTTTGGCTTGGTATTGGGTGAACTCTACCATCAACTGTAACAAACCAACCTTTTGGTTGATAACTATATCATAAATAAACATACATCTATTGATTGCAATGTTGGTTTGGATGTGTACTTAATCGTCATTTAGCTGCATGGCTGTACGGGAGAATATACTAGTAATCATATTTACATGCTCACAATTCAGATACAGATAAAAAGATATGTATACAAATGCATATTAATCAATAATATATGTGTATATAATATAAAAAAAGTATATATTTCCATGTGAATAAATATTTGTTCGCCGTATGGCGGGATTTCATGTTTGAATGATCGTGTGAATATTCATACACATATATGATTAACCCATCAGTAAGGTGAATAGCGCTACTCCTAAAATAGTTTCCCAATATCACCCCTGGTGAACTTGTATGTATCCTGCTGTCCATTTATAATAAGAATTACAAATTATCTTTTTTCTAGTAATTATTTAGATAATCTTATAAAAGTAATGGATTTAATATGCTGATAATTAGGATCCTTATGATTTCTGTAAGAAATTATTGCAATGTCGTCGTGCCATTCCCAAGTTTTATTAATTGTTCCTCTAAGCATGGTCATTCATACCGCAATCTAAGAACGGAAAAACCTTTGAAAGAAACGATTGCAGAAACTAGTGATCCAAGGCTAGCTAATCTGTGCAGCTTTCTTAGTGAAAAACCTTATTTTATATTTTTAAATCCTAAGCCTACCTTTATTGAGGACCTCGTTTTTATGTTCCATGCTCCTATTATGCACATGCGAAAATGCCGGAAATGAAATAAATGTAACATTAGAAAAAATATCATGAAAATCGTCTTGCAATAAAGGCCGCTTTACATAAATTTTTCGACAGCTACAAAAAATAAAAAAAAGGTTGCACCAACTTTCCGCATATAAACGAATTTTTATTCAATTTTCTCGACATTAGCTGCAGCTGAAATTTTTCTCGCGTCGTTACTCCCTTTACTGTCTCAAAAAATCTCATCTTAGGTAAATTTATTCCATCTATTCGTCCACTCCTAGCATCTCAAATGAGTTTTTGCTCCCTGCGTTCTCGATCCTGTTTACGTTTATCCAACTTTAGGGCTTGATTTGATTTTTTTCCCAGTCGTCTGGGTTAACATTCTGACGCCTTATCTCCTTCATTTTTTTTCCTTCCAACAACCCTCCTCCGCCTCCTTGGCTCTTGGAACCGTCATCTTCATTTTTTTCGTACCAGGCTCGTCTCTGCATTCACTTGTTTTTCTCCCTGCACGAAGAGAAATTCATCTATCCATTATCCGCCATTGTCACGTCCATTCGCAATTTTTATTCAATTCATCTTATGCTCTCTTCCTCTATCGTTCTTGGTTTATTTTTTTTCCTCGTTCCCCTCCCTCGTTCACGTCTGCTGAACTCCTGTCTCAAAAAATTATAAAAAAAGTATTTCTCGAATCGTCTTACTTACAGTCATCACTCTCTGTCTCTATCCTCTTTTCTCACCTCCCTTCATTCTTCATATCCCTTGCACTTAAACCTTTCGTGCTCATAAACTGCTACTCACGGGATGGAGTGCTACCCTTTGATTCACGCATGCGTGGCTATTTTCATTCAATTGGTCACTTCGTGGTGTGATTCCGGATGACCGTAGCAAAAGCATTGAAAGGAAGAAACATCGAGTAGCAATTGCCCTTTCTGTCGCACAAAGCCCAGAAGATACCTTGCCAACCGTTTCCCATGAATATCGAATTCCCCGACTTACAGTTATAGAATCATTTAGATTGATTTCTTTAGGATTTCTGTTTCGGAAATTTAAAGGTGGAATAATGTGCAATAAAAATTCATGAACATGGATGGGGAACTCATCTGCGAGAAGGCTACGTCTACCTGAGCAAAATGACTTTAATTTACAAGTCTACCTATATGTAAGCCTAGTCTCATGATTGAACTTTTCCAAAAACTAGGCCTGCTTTTGATAAAAATTGTCTTTTATTTGATTTCTCCACCTCATTCATATACGATATGGCTTAGTCTTTTTCGAATTTCCATTCTCAGGCTTGTGCAGGTGTAATGTAGTAACATTAAAGTTATATAAAATATTTTTTAAGGGTTTGAGGACGTATCAAAGTGTATGAAAAATCAACTTTTTCATTTTTAATAAGGTTACTATTGGCAAACTGGCATGAGTTTTCTCAGTTTAGAGGTTTTCTGCAGTACTTCCCCTTCTGAAAGCATGCCGGATTCTTATTTTCAAATCGATTAAACTTCCAGCCTTATCATAACTAAGAAATTTGAGAAGTGGCTCTGCTTGAATCTCGAAATTGCCTTTTGGAAGAACACAAATAGCTTTAAGTTGGGCCTCGACTTTTCCTTCTGGCAGTTTCCTAATGAAAAAATTCATCAAACTATCTTAGAATGGCGGAAATTGTTGTTGGCCGGGTGTGCATGAAAAGTGTATTTCCTCACCATCAAAATCATACTAATTTGGATTTATATTTCATAGAATCTAAAATATTTTCTCCTCCCGGTCTTATTTTCCTGTAATTTAAATATTCACCCCTGGGGTCCTTGTATATAGTCCTCTCTTGCTTAATTAGCCAACTCCTAATCTCCATAACTTAAGCTTTAAACCGTTTCTTTTAATTTCATCCTTCCTTTGAATAATCTCCCACGTGATCTTCAAGGATTAAACCTGATCCTCCGAGATATATGGTGCGTCACCCACCCCTCACCATTCTCCTCCGCTCCGGGAATATACATCCCCCGACCCCGAAACCCCTCGCCCGCGAGCGCATGCTTGGGCCCAATTTCTGGACACATTTTACGGCGTACATAAGCTCCCGGAGAATTATGTTTTGAGGGAACCTTAATTGGAGAGTTTGTGTTTAATCAACTGCATTATAATATTTTTCCTCCCTCAAAGGAGATTTAATGAACTCCTCGCGGCGCACCGTGTGCCCCTACTCTTAATTTTCAACGTCCACCTTGACGATACCACGCTGTGTATTTTTTCCTCCTCTTGGTAATCTCAATCCACTCTCTCCCTTGGTTTTACAGTGGCGCACCTGAGCCTAGGACAGACGCTGGAGAAGCTGGGCAGGGCGGAGGAGGCGGCCGAGTCATACTCCAGAGCCTCGCGGCTCGATGGCGCTGGACTCCGGGATCCGGAGGCCCACGCGGCTGCTCGTGCTTCCGCGCTCTCCCACTTGGGGCGCCTCAGGGCGGACGGCGGCCGACTCCACGAGGCCGTGGCCTTATACCACCAGGCCATCCGACACATGCCCCCGGATTATTACCAAGCGCAGGTGAGTCGGGACGTGCATTAAAAGAAGGGCATGGGGAATAGGGTGATGGCGCGGGAATAAGTAATACTGTTCGCCAAGGATTCCCTCCCTGCGAGAGGTGTCCGGTGCCCTTTTTCCTCGCACATCTTACCGTTGAGTATTAGGAACTAAGGGCTCTCATTTTAACGATAGTGTGATTCTCGGATTTAGTTTTTCTTAGCCGTCCTCATTTCTCATACAGAGGAAGGAATAAGAAATTTGCCAATAAGTGCTATCCAAGAGATCAAGTCCGGTTTTGTTGTTGGCCATCATGTGTCGTGGTGTCCGGTCAACTTTTTTCTGTTTTTATTCTATTTAGGATGTCACTCATAATTGTACGTGTTTTCATATGGCGTATTTACTGAATGACAACACTATCGGCAGGCGTTTAATACGTTGTTATTAATATTTAGAAGTGCTTTTAATGTAGATGTTAAAATCTTGGTCTCCTCGATAGTTCTCGATCGTGTGTTCGCTTCCTGCCTAGGTACTATGCCCTTCACCATCTATCTGTAGAGTGGGTGCTTGCGTACGCTTGTAAAATTATTTAATGCCCCTATGCATTAAAAATGTACGTAATGGTTGTATTTCTTGTGTGAATTAAATATATTTTTATCATACCATAAATAAACCAGTTGATGGAAGTATTAGTCTTCTAATATGGGATTTGTCTTTAGAGATGATAGAAAGGTTCATGGCGGAAATGTTACCTTGTTCTAAAAGAAATAGCGAGTTTTTTAATGCTTCGAAGTCATGAGACTCATCTACTAATTGCTGTTGATAATTTAGGGGGCCATATTATTCCGTTTGTTCGAATTGTTAATGAGTTGGGTAGTTTACTTCCTAGCAAACTCAGATTATGAATCAGTCAGTCCTGCTTAGTTCATGCTCTTACTTCGAGTGGGAATGGTAAGCCCATAAGATCCGTTCATGGCTGCCATTGATTAAAAGCCGTTGCTTTCAGGAATACGAATCTCCTTATAATGATTCTCATTTCTTTAGCAATACGTATTTAGCCTGCGCCTCTCAAAACTATTTTGTTCTAGATTTCTATATTTACTTTTTATACCTCAAGTAGTTTACCATATTTCAGACATGACTATTGAGAATTTTTTCTCTCATATTCTTTACTTTGTTAAAAAAAACAGTAATTTTTATTGATGAATTTTATGTATTCCCAGATTTCTTTTAGTTATACTGGTCAATTTTGTGTCATATTAACGACATAAAATTGCTAGCATAGTTGATTACCACAATACAATTGATTTTGGAACACAGAGGCCTCTTTTAACCCATTTTTGACCCTTAATATTTATTTAGATATTTTAGTGCCCTGAAAGCCACCGCTAGGGTTTGTGGCAGGGGGTGGAGCACTGGGGCTCCCCCACAGACTAATTTTGACCCAAATATCTTTACCCCTACCACGGGTAGGACAATGTTATTCATTTATCTTAGAGGGGTAATTTGTATAGCACGACTGACCTGGTTTCACAGAAATTCCTTTCATCAATCTCGGAAAAATATTCGGTTCTATGAATTTCAAATAGTTGAATTGAAAAAGTTACATTATAAAGATAATAATCGCAAACCGAATTTCAATTGGAGTACTGACGCAATTTTGTATTTACTTGTAGTAATGATTATACTGTAAATTTATTGGATGGCATATTTTTGTTGACTTCGTTCATGTCGCGCAAATGATAACTTTTGGTTTTCCTGCCGTTTTCCTTGTAATTAATGTTAACATTTCATGTACTAGACTTATATTTAAGTGATCAAGCTATCGAAAATGCATACGGAATCCTCCACCACTGCCATAACATGATTTACATAATTCTTTTGGGAATTTTAAAAATGTTTTTTGTTTCGGTTAAATTGATGTCGAAGAAAGGTTAACTTACCATTCAGAATCCTTTTTCTAATCTCAAATATTTAATAAACAATGACATTGGTAGTAATGAGAGGTAGATTCATTGAGGTTCTTGTCTCAACTTAGAATTTTTCATGGCACCATACGCCTTTGATGATAACTGCAGAGTTTATTCTATAATTTACCATTAAATAATTAATACTTCAAATTAGAAAATCTCATCATCCTTGCACATTAATAGAATTGTTTGCGATTGGATGAAAATTGTGATCAATACAGTACGAATAGATACTCTATTAAATGGGGCGCATTCAATAAAATGGCTCTCTGTGGTTAGTTGTCTTGAAATTTTTGCGGGATTGGTTGTGGTCTCTCTCACAATACCATGATATTGCTGCACTATCTACCCAATACTGTAATTATAATAGCTTTTATGCATGTTTTTATTTTTTGTTGAGATTTTGAAGATTTTACATGGCGTTTGACGCTCTTAGAATTGAAATAACAATGTAATTACCACTTATTTCCTTATTCGTTCAGATGAAGTTGAATATATTGTATTTATGTAATTGCGATCGACTCTATTTGATCCGTCAATTATCCCCGGTTAGGTCGTTAGTCCGCGACGCATGAATATCAACGTCAGTTCCTGTCCGGAACACCACAAAAATAAAAAAAAATTCTCTACGTTACAATGCTTACTGTGTGTGTTACGTTGGCAATAAAATTCTAATTTGCCATGATTGGAAAGCTTTTGAAAAATTTAATAGCCGGTGGTTAAGGTTTTCATCGGAGGTTCATTTAAAAAATAAACCAACCACGTCATTGAAATGTGCTTAAACAATGCAAAGTTAATGACGAAGCTAATTTAACTTCCTGCCTCTTTATCATTAGTTTCTCATTTTTCGCGATAACCGAGGAATTTAAAGTATCCCGCCGGAAAGATAAAAATGCCCACGTTTATGCATCAGACACGATTCTCTTCCTTCCTCCACCTCCCCCTCCAAAAACGCCATTTTAAAATGCAAACGTCGACACCAGAAACCATTCGTTAAAAAACATTTATCATTCACGGAAATTTTTCCAAATGACGCAGTTAAGCGAAGCGTCCCGGCTGTCTTCGGCATAGATTTTTTTTCTCTCCCGTATTTCCATTTTTTTCTTCATTTTCTCATATTTTTTTAAACGGAGCGTACGTGATATTTCGTCCTTTTCGCTGTAACGGCTCGGAATACTCTGTGTTCCTCCCTTACTCCGACCCTCCCCCACCAAATTCGAAGCCTCCCCTATTCACCCCATCCTCCCCGAACTCAAACCCCATCCGCTTCCACCCCTCTTCATACCCAACTCGCACACATCAAGCAAACAAATCCTTTGCGAGTGAGGGGCGCAAAATAATAGCTCCCACGGAAAAAAACAAATGCGAAACCAAAAAAAAATAGCGCGCATCCCCTCCAGGAGAGTGGGAGGGGAAGAAAGAGAGAGAGAGAATCGTACATGTCACGCATCATTCCCCATTCCCCTCTTCGGGTCCTTCCCACTTAACCTTCTCAAAATTGGAGCGGCATACGAAACCACCCTTCCTTCCTCTCCGTAGAGCAGCGGACGACGCCGCAGGGTTCGTAATAGGCAAAGGGACCGAATACTGCACCCTGAGATGAGAGAGGACAGCGGCTTTTTAAGGGAGGCTTGGTGTGGTGACCGAAGGGGTCTGTTGGGATATGGCGCTGTCAGGGCGTGGAGGATTGTTTGCGCCCCGGAGTACACGTCGGCTCCCCGCGATCCCGAGCGTCACTTGTCCGACCGCAGCGCCTCGCGCACCTGTGGTCAAGGGGAAGTATCCTAAGGAGAACGTTGGGATGCGGTGGCGGGCGTATGAGAAACGGGTCTCTCCGACTTGATTCGCGGAGGCATGTGCGTCCTCTTGTGTGACTAATCCTTCTCACAGAATGATAGGTACATTAATCCGTGTGGATCTGTCACTCTGACTAGAGACATATCATAAATTTTTCGATATCGTCATTATACGCCGTATTATTTCCCATTAGATAACGCGAAAGCATAGTGTCATGATGAACTACGAACCATAATAAATGCCATCAGGCAAATGTCAAAAGTGCAATTTAGAGTTAATGAAATTGATAGTTCTGGTGTATTCTATGCTGTTAATATGGAATAGCGTATCCCAATTTCGCGATACGAAACGTTAGAGCGGAATTTTCACCCTTGTCAGATGAATGCTAGAATAATTTTTGCACTTGGTAGCGTAAGAGGTATTTTTGTTGCTCTAGGTGTCTTGCTCTCGCGTTGTAGCGAGCGAGTCATTAAATTATTGTGTACTGTTTCGGCATGCTCACGAGTCCTTAACTTTTCTTGCTTCAAATAATGGTTGATACCTACTGACCATGTACGTACTTGAACCTTATGCTATGTTTATATTTTTTTAAAGCCGCGAGGTAATAGTATTAAAACCTCAGTCTTCACCATGACTCTTAATTTATGACAAGAAAAACATCGCATGGACCAAGTTCTTAGAAAAAAAATGGTCGTAACTCGGTTTTGCACTACTAGAGTCAGTTAATCTCTCCAGTAATAGCAGTTAAGCTTGACCAACAATGAGCGGCAGGTAGCAGCAGCGGTAGTTTTTGGGTGTAATAACCGATATCTGAGGTCATTCGTGCCATTAGGGAATGGGAAATTAGCTTGAGTGCGAATTTTCCAAGTTGTAGTTACAAATGGATGGAAGTCGAGTTCAGGTTTTAGAATGACATGACGGTAAGTCCCGCCATCATGGCGCAAATCATATCGTCATTCGAACCAGGGCACAATAGAAAAGAACAGGAAAGATTTGTTTCTAAAGAAAAGCAAGGCGAAAGGGGCGGGGGGAAACGGTCGAATAAAGTCAATGGAAATGTATTGAAAGAAAGTTTCTCACTCACGGAAGAGCCTACTCTATGGAAGAGAAACTGCGACGGTAACGGTAGAAACAAAGAGCGAAGAGGTAAATGTAAGCAATGACGAGACCGTAAATAAGAAGAGCATTCGCTTCGTAATATAAAAACCCTCGTTGCTGCAAGAGACACTCGTAGATCACAAGAAAAATGAGCAATCCACAACAACCAAGAAAGCCTTCTTAGAGTAACTATATCACATGTGAAAGTTAACAGTCAAGAAGGTTATACGTACAAGCATTTAGGATGAATATTTGGTGCTTGCATCCGAACTGTTTTTAATAAATATTTCTTTGATCAAATTTATTCTGAACTGATCAAACATGGTTCTACCAAAATTAGCTAAAGTTTTGTGTATATTTTAAGAAGGGAAAATTTTAAATCTTTTTAATTATTCGTTTAAATTATGTATATCCGGAGGTTAGGTCAATATTTTCCTTTTCCAAACTCGTATATTTAATGACTGCTACCGTAAATACCATCCTTCTTAGGAAGACCGTAAGTCACCTCGCTTCTCTTTGCAAATTAAATAAATATCATTTTCAAATCTAGTCATTTGAGTTTTAATTAAAAATTGTTTACATTATGGAATTTACCGGAAAAGCTCCCGCGAAAAATTCATGGTTTATGATGATGTTCTTTGACTTTTCATCATTAACTCGCATGAGATGAAATTATACTTTTAATATCGGAACTACCCCTATTAATCGATATTTTCCGGTATACATATGTATATTGAGCTGTGATTAGTTGTGTATGTGATATTGGGCTAGAAACCTGGTCTATCTACTCTAGAATCTAATCTAGAAATCTATCCACTTTTTCGAGATTTTTTAAATTTTATGAACCATCATCGCAATGCTATAGAAACTTCCTCATGCAATTTTTTTTTAAAGATACCCGACGTAGATAAAACTGAAAGGAGTTATTAAAGGGACATAGTCGTCATTTAAAAAGTAAAGGTGTTTATTTAAATATTTGCTTTATATCAATAACAAAGTGTTAACTACGAATTGCATAGGGTATTTACCCAATTCATCATGGCCAAAATCTGTTCAGTTTCACTAATCCACACAGGAGGATTTCCACAATTGTCGTCTTCGAATGAAAATTACTCGTGTGCTGAGTTTGGTGCCGAAGAGTTGTGTGGAAGGGGGATTGAGAATGAGAGTGGAGAAGGGAGATCGACAAAGGGGACAAGGGGTGCCCAACTGCCTCGCCTAGGGGAGATATTCAACCCCCACTCCTCGAACGAATCGGCCACAAGTGGACTCGAGTCTTGACGGAAAGGGGCTTTGTCACGTATTATGAAGGGCGGGGGCGTAGGGAGGGATGGGGCGGGAGTAGGGACATGGGTGGAGGCAGGTTGGGGGAGAGAAGTGGATCGCCTGACAAAGCGGCGTGGGATGCGGGATGTCCTCCGGGGTGGAGTTCGTTATGGAGTGCGAACGGGGCGGTTAGGCGTCCGTACCGTTAGTGTCTATTGGGGATTGGAGAGGGGGGGTGAGAGAGGGTCCGAGGCGAGGAATTTTAACCCGTTGAGAAACTGAGAGGGATATTCGCATGTTCCGGGCAAGACTGTCGCAAAGGGCCCAACAAGCCTAAGACACGTTGGGGTGGAAGATATGGGAAATCGCATTTCGAAGCACACATCCTGTCCTTGTTTGACGCGGGCGAGTCATCCGGTGAAAATTGAGGGTCTGTTGGAATCAGAAGATAGATTCAGCCGGTGCCGGGTGAAGATTCAACCACACACCGGTCTCTCCGTCGAATATTTAGCTCTTTACTTATTTGAGTTGGTAATACAATGCCGTTTAATTAAAACTCAAATGGTTAACTTTATTCTTAAATTAAATATAGATATAATACCTAGCTAGATGTGAAAGTGTGACTTGAGGTGAATACATCCACAAAATAACCCGAAAGCCGCCGCAAGGTTGTGTGGTGGGGGGTTACACAAAGGGAAACAGTGAATGTCAAGAGTAAATTCGAGGTAAATATTTTACGACTAAATAACATAATAATAAATATTACTCGTAAATACTAGTATTTGCATAAAATGGCCATTTATCTCAAGCTCTTCAGTCAACCATGCCCATTTTCCTATAGTTTTTTTATGATATCTCGCACTCAGGTCCTATTTATTTAGGAATGCCTCGTTAAAAATCGGTAACTTCTACCTATGGTATGTTAACGGTGGCTAATGTACCAGCACACTCAACGGCATGTCCACCGGGCCCGTAGATTATGATTTATGAAGGCTATGAGCATGCCCATATATAAGTGCGATATATCAATAAATGTAGCCTTACAAACTTAAATGATTACCCCACCTTATCATTAGGATATTGAGATATTAAACACATTGTAATCAACGATTTCTTGTTCTATTTAATTCAACTGTTATTTTAGTGCGATAGATTTTGGTTGCATTGTGAAGTAAGGTGTACTTTCATAGTAGCAATTCTATCATTATTATTTGCATTGGGATTCTACCAGTTAAGGTAGAATACCAATAATAATAATATACAAAATATATAATAATAATAATTTGGTTGGTTTGGTAGATTTTGTACTAGTTGTGTCCACCCTTAACCTACTTCTTAAAAATGAAAATATGTGCGCAATTTTTTACCGTATATTAAGATGAATGTTTCCCAGGAGCGGATGCGGACTCTGACCCCAATTTAGTTGTTATGAAATGTAACGACCGTTTCAAGAAGATAAGGCAAAAGCGGCGGGTAAGGAAATGGAACGTAGAAGCAATAAATTGATTAACGAGGAAGAAGTATCAGCAGGCTGTAGAGAAAATAATCAATGACGGTAAAGAACTGAGAACAATCGAAGAAAAATGGGGATGTATCAAGCAAGGGGTATCGGAAGCAGCAAAAGACACTAGAGGAACCATTAACGGGAAAAGAATAAGGAAACCATGGGTAACGAATGAGATGATTGCAAAGATGGATGAGAGAAGAAGATGGAAAAATGTAAACACAGAGTTAGGCAAAATGAAGTACAAAGAGTTAAACCATAAATTGAGAAGGGCCACAAATAAAGCAAAAGAAGAATGGTGGAAAACGCAATGCGAGGATATGGAAAGTTTACAGAAGAAGGGTGAAATTGGTGCTCTACACAGCAGGGTTAAGTTATTATCGGGAAGTAAGAAGGCAAGATATGTGCTAACAGTTAAAGATATGTGACGTAAGATAATAGTTGAATCAGGAAAAATCCAAGAGAGATGGAACGAATAAATAGAAACACTGTATGGTAAAGAACTTAGGCCGACAAGGTGAGACATAGAAAAGGAACATGGCGTAGAAGAAGATAGCTTAGGTCCAGGCATACTCGACGATGAAATAGAAAGGGCATTAAAGGAGATGAAAGCAAATAAGGCCGTGGGGGTGGACAATATTCCTGTAGAAACGTTGAAATGGTTAGGGAAAGGCGGGAAGAAGGCCATATATGGACTGATTCGTAGTATCTATGAGGAAGGAATCTGGCCGGAAGATTTTGTGAGATCGGTGTTAGTTCTTATTCCAAAAAAGGCAAAGGCTTCGTCATGTGAGGATTACAGAACAATAAGTTTGATATCCCACGCAGCTAAAGTTATTCTCAGGATCATCAACAAAAGGATAGAGAGTAAGGCAAATGATTACTTAGGGGATGATCAGTTTGGGTTCAGGAGAGGAAGAGGTACGCGTGATGCCATTGCAGTAATGAGATCATTAATCGAGAGGAATATAGAATACAATCAGGACGTTTTTGCCTGTTTTGTAGATTTCGAAAAAGCGTTTGACAGAGTGAATTGGGAAAAATTAATGCGTGTATTGCAGAAAATAGGAATGGATTGGAGGGACAGGAGACCGATCCGCAACCTGTACATGTCTCAGACTGCTCAGGTGCGAGTGGGGAACGGAGAGTCAGGATGGGCAATGTTAGGAAGAGGTGTAAGGCAGGGTTGCCCATTGTCACCGGTACTGTTCAACGTATATGTAGAGGAAATGATTAAAGAGGCATGGGAAGAACTGGAGGTAGGGATGAAAGTCGGAGGGGAATTCGTAAAATCGGTTAGGTTTGCTGATGACCAAGGATTAGTTGCTCAGTCAGCCAAGGGGTTTCAATCATTGTTGAGTGAACTGGAGGTTCAGTGTGATAAATATGGGATGAGAATCAATGTTAATAAAACAAAGGTTATGCGATTTTCCAGAAAGAAAAAGGCTAAGCTAAATATTAAAATAGGCGGGGAAAAAATTTAGCAGGTAGAACAGTTTACATATCTCGGAAGTGTTTTCCACCAATACGGTCAAAGTGGTAGGGACGTAAGGAGAAGAATTGCGCTAGGCAAGGAGGCTTTCTCAAGGAGGAAGGAGTTGATGACGGGGACGTTGAGTAGGGATGTTAAGACAAGATTCGTAAAAACTCTGATATGGAGCGTAGCTATGTACGGCGCGGAAACGTGGTCGCTGAAGCAGGAGGATAGACGTAGATTGGAGGCTTTTGAAATGTGGGTGTGGAGAAGAATGGAGAAGGTGAAATGGACCGAAAGGAAAATAAATGAGGAAGTACTAGAGATGGTTGGTGAGGAGAGGGGTTTGTTGAGAGAAATCCTATGGAGGCAGGAAATATGGATGAAAGGCGTATTGAGTGGTAGTGGAATGTTGAAAAGGGTAATAGAGGGGAGAATGTTGGGCAAGCGAGGAAAGGGTAGGAACAGGATAGGGATATTTATTTATTTATTTTATTATTTATTATCGACTTAATTTGGCGAGGTTGAGACTAAATAGTCCCTTCTTCCACCTAACCCTTACATTACATACATTACATTGAAGACAATTACATACAGCCAAGCCCTGGATGGAGAAAAATCCACCCAGACGGGAATCGAACCCGTGACCTCTCAGTTGGTAGATGAGGACGTTACCCCGCCGCCACCGGGGCCGGCAAATTGGATGGGATGAAGGGAGGAAAGAAGTATACAGAGATGAAGAGGGACCTGATATAGATTAGTTTGCTAGGTGGGGAGTCACAAATGTTTATTCATGTTTATTTGATAGCTGTGTCCATCCAAAAACCTACCTTAAACGGTAGATTACCTAATAATAATTAAAATGAGTTTGCTGTAAAATTTGAAAAATGTTGAAAACCAAGATTGGAAATTTAAAAAAAAACTTAAAAGAGAGCTTTTTGTTTTAGGCTCGCTTTTTTTCATCGTAATCATAAATGCAACGCTTTTAGATGTCATGCGTTAATTAATATTTTCAAGCAATAATTGTAATTAATATTTTAAACAGAACGTAACCCAAATCTTGAGAGCTTGATGTTACATAAACGTTTACTCGTTGAAATGGAAAGGAAAACTTAGAAGTCGCATTTATAAAAGTAGCATTTCCAACTTTTCTCTATAATTTTCATATTCTTATCTTAAAGAGTTTCACTTTAATTATTTCCAGTTTTCTTAGAGGGGTTCATGCATGAATCGTCAACAAAAACAAATTTTGAGATCACATTATGCATAGTTGTACGTAACTATTACGTCAGTAAAAAGATAAGATTTCCGGAATTAGTTTCCCATACATATCATATTTATATGGAGTAATTTAATGAGCTCATAGATGGTGACACATCCCAACATACGTAAAACAGTGTAAATATAAAATAATATCTTTTTCTATTTTACGAAAAATTTTATCGCTCTCGTTTTACGTAAATACTAAATTGAATTCTTGTATTTACGAAGATGGATGCACATGATAATAATTATACTAAATAAATTTAAACTGATGAGGAAATTAATTTAATATTGATTATAGCACTGTCCGAATTGTGGTTCTAATTGTATAAATTTACACGATTTTGACTTCAGTAATGAAATCCCATGTTAAATAATCAGAATCTGAGCGATAATTACGTACTGACGAGGATTTAGAGATAGTAAATGAGTAAAAACGTAACATTGGCTCACTAAATGCGAATGATTTTATCATGGAAGTACACATTCACCATCGGAATATCATTATTAAATTGGTATTATTTTAGCATTACGAATGTACCATTTACACAGCCTGGTCAGCTAAGTTTCAGGAGAATAATCATCAATTATTTGTATGAAACGTATATGTTACTGTTACTGTACAAAAAGCATATAGATGGTGACGGTTATTTAAAATCCCTTTTACTTAAAAATATTTTTACCTAAGATGAAAACTTGTAGATTATCTGATGTCGTACCAATGTTTATGCTATCAAAAACTGACTCACAGAAAAATAATGTTAATATCTCACACTCCGCGGATTTCACGCCTTTTTATTAACATTTCAAAAGATAAATCCCTTAATTAGCACCCGGTTATTATGACATTTATGCTACAGGTATAATATGAAGTCATTCAATTTATTAATTTAGCAAGCTTGTATATATTTATTTAAAGCTAGTAACTGAATATATGGATCAATGCCAAATATTACTACATAATTAACCTATATGCTTAAGCAATGGAACTATTTCGAACACAAGTATTAAATTTTAATTTAAATGACTACTAACACGTTCAAGTAATTGACCTTTCTGTATAAACTAAAACAATGACCTAAAAATATTAATCTGGCTTTTTAAATGGCCAACTACGATAAAGACACTCTATAAAACCTAGTCTAGCATTATCGTGAAGAAGATGAAAATTATAGCTTTTGAGCTAGCTTAACCATTTTAGTATAGGAAAATTAATTCAGGCTCGGTTATAACTCCATTCTGAGCATCTAAATGGAAGACAATAGCGGTATTACAACCGGTCAAAGAGGAGGAGGAGTTAAATAATTCTCATTGAATGTCATAAAAAAACATAAACACAGTAATCAACCCGAAGGTCGGTTTAGTAGGTGATGGTAGAGCTCACCCATGTACCAAGCCCGACGGTGTGTGAATGTTCACACATCAGGGTAGGGGGGCCAGTTCCTTTCCCTGTGCCGGTTATGGTTTCCCAGGAAGATCTGGTACCCGAAAAATCAACTAGCTTGGGTGGAGCTGCAGGTGCCCATTAAATGTCATATCAGCAAGAAAATCGCCGAGTCATAGTAAGCTACAATTATAATTAACATTACAACACTCAATTTAATTTACTGTGCATGGTTTTTAAAGGGAATTTAAATGATGCATTCTAATGTATCATGGGCTAAAAAATGAAGCATGGTGTTAACCGAAATGATTGATAAAATTGAATATTACACCTTGCTAGCCAGCGAAAGGATATTTGGCAGGGAGCGATTTAACAGCAATCATGCAACGTGAAAAATATATTTTTATTAATTATTAGTTACAATAAATAAGTAAAATATTGCAAAAAAATGTTGCCAATGGAGGTACATGAACTACGGTATCTGTGAAATACTGTTGTACAGATGAATAACTGCAGGGCTATTAATAACAAAAAAGACAATTAACTAAGGTAATATGAAATCATGATAACAGAGTAGGCTACCTAAAATGGAAACATACTTCCTCCTGGTAGCTTACAGTTATTTGCAGCATTTCATAAACCCTAAAGCATCGTCCTAAGCGTTATAATATTTCGTTGATGACAAATGTCCGCAAAGCTAAGAGGTGTGAAATTATTATTTATCTAAATTAAGAATATAACTTTTTTTACAGAAAGGTATTAAGTAATATATTAAAAATTTCATTCAAAATCATCTCTTACTATAAAAGATAGTTTGTCTAGGTGAAGGAACCGTAAAAAAAAAATTTGAAAATAATTGTCAAGCCATTTTCCTATAAAACGAAGGAATATAATTAACCTTAACGGTTTTTATAAACTGGATTCGAGTGGAAACGATTAACGATTCGAGTGTTAATATTCACCTTATAATCGTTTTAAACTGGACCGTTTGCCATTCAAGAATTTCGTATACGTTCTTTTATTATTCTCGGTTGAATTACATTTATATATAAAATATGGTTCGTATCCCATTCATCGTGGCGCATTATCACACGAATTTTGTTTTACACAGAACTCCTTCAACAGTCGATACCACCCAAAAAAATATATTTAGAGCTTTTGGTACTGTGATGTTGCCAAAAATGACTCGGCAAAATTTACTCATCGAAGACGATGCAATACGTGCCTGAGTTTAAAATTCTCACCCGTTTCTAAAAGAATGGCCTTCGCTACTTTTAAATCGTGTTGTTTATTCGACCTTTCGGCGAAGGAATTGGTAACTATTTGTTATATTTTTTGTTTTAAATGAAGCTTTATCTTCATAAAAAAACGCCTTAATATCCTTGTAGGACAATAAATCGTTTCTTCAGCACACTTTTGGCACGATCAATCTCCGAGCTATAAATCCCTTGTGTTGCCAAAGGAATTTCATAAAGGAATTCTATAAAACCACCCTTCTAAGATGCGTATAATAAATGCCTTGCCAAATTCCTTTTGTCGCTTTTTATTCTTTCTACTCCTTGCTTCTTATGAATCGCGTTCTATTCAAGCTCCTTTCCTCCTCAATTGTAAATACTCTAAACCTCTGAGAAAAACTCACTTTCCTTACTATTTGACCCGTGAAAAAATTAATACACATAATATTTGAAATTGTTAATCATGATTTATTTATCGACCTGCTAAAACCTATCAATGAACCTTTCTTGTCCGACAAAAGAAAAGCTTGGGAATGGGGTTGAATAAATAGCGCGCTGGAAGTAGATAAAAACTTTGATGATCCGTTTTGGCCCAGAGTTTTCGGCGTATATTGAAAAGCAAAACATTCCCAAACTGAATGTATTTAAGTAAGAGGTACGAATAAAACTGAATGCATTTAAGTAAGAACTACGAATATTAGATTCAGCCAAGGAAGAATAATGAAGGCAATAAGATATCATTTCGGGAAGTAGAGGATGAGGGTAAATGGAAATCAATAGAAGTGAGGAATCGATGTACAGATGTGTGTGTGTGTATTTATTGTGTAACAACAGCACTTTATAAAGTAAAACCCTTTAAAAAAGAAGTTATGTTGCCGCGCCCTGTATAATAGCCCCTATAATCCCCTCCATGCTTTCATCTCACCTCATTAAGCCCTAATATATATATATATATATATATATATATATATATATATATATATATATATATATATATAATTATTATTATTATGTGGTAATCTACCGTTTAAGGTAGGTTTTTGGATGGACACAACTATCAAATAAACATTTTGTGACTCCACACCTATCAAACTAATCTATATCAGGTCCCTCTTCATCTCGGTGTACTTCTTTCCTCCCTTCATCCCGTCCAACATCCCTAACCTGTTCCTGCCCTTACCTCGCTTGCCCAACATTCTCCCCTCTATTACTTTCTTCAACATTCCACTACCGCTCAATACGCCTTTCATCCATTTTTCCTGCCTCCATAGGATTTCTCTCAAAAACCCCTCTCCTCACCAACCATTTCTGGTACTTCCTCATTTGTTTTCCTTTCGGTCCATTTCACCTTCTCCATTCTTCTCCACACCCACATTTCAAAAGCCTCCAATCTACGTCTATCCTCCTGCTTCAGCGACCACGTTTCCGCGCCGTACATAGCTACGCTCCATATCAGAGTTTTTACGAGTCTTGTCTTAACATCCCTACTCAACGTCCCCGTCATCAACTCCCTCCTCCTTGAGAAAGCCTCCTTGCCTAGCGCAATTCTTCTCCTTACGTCCCTACCACTTTGACCGTATTGGTCCAAAACACTTCCGAGATATGTAAACTGTTCTACCTGCTAAATTTTTTCCCCGCCTATTTTAATATTTAGCTTAGCCTTTTTCTTTCTGGAAAATCGCATAACCTTTGTTTTATTAACATTGATTCTCATCCCATATTTATCACACTGAACCTCCAGTTCACTCAACAATGATTGCAACCCCTTGGCTGACTGAGCAACTAATCCTTGGTCATCAGCAAACCTAACCGATTTTACGAATTCCCCTCCGACTTTCATCCCTACCTCCAGTTCTTCCCATGCCTCTTTAATCATTTCCTCTACATATACGTTGAACAGTACCGGTGACAATGGGCAACCCTGCCTTACACCTCTTCCTAACATTGCCCATCCTGACTCTCCGTTCCCCACTCGCACCTGAGCAGTCTGAGACATGTACAGGTTGCGGATCAGTCTCCTGTCCCTCCAATTCATTCCTATTTTCTGCAATACACGCATTAATTTTTCCCAATTCACTCTGTCAAACGCTTTTTCGAAATCTACAAAACAGGCAAAAACGTCCTGATTGTATTCTATATTCCTCTCGATTAATGATCTCATTACTGCAATGGCATCACGCGTACCTCTTCCTTTCCTGAACCCAAACCGATCATCCCATAAGTAATCATTTGCCTTACTCTCTATCCTTTTGTTGATGATCCTGAGAATAACTTTAGCTGCGTGGGATATAAAACTTATTGTTCTGTAATCCTCACATGACGAAGCCTTTGCCTTTTTTGGAATAAGAACTAACACCGATCTCACAAAATCTTCCGGCCAGATTCCTTCCTCATAGATACTACGAATCAGTCCATATATGGCCTTCTTCCCGCCTTTCCCTAACCATTTCAACGTTTCTACAGGAATATTGTCCACCCCCACAGCCTTATTTGCTTTCATCTCCTTTAATGCCCTTTCTATTTCATCGTCGAGTATGCCTGGACCTAAGCTATCTTCTTCAACGTCATGTTCCTTTTCTATGTCTAATCTTGTCGGCCTAAGTTCCTTACCATACAGTGTCTCTATATATTCCTTCCATCCCTCTTGGATTTTTCCCGGTTCAACTATTATCTTACCCCATTTATCTTTAACTGTTAGCACAGATCTTGCCTTCTTACTTCCCGATAATAACTTAACCTTGCTGTATAGAGCACCAATTTCACCCTTCTTCTGTAAAATGTCCATATCCTCGCATTGCGTTTTCTACCATTCTTCCTTTGCTTTATTTGTGGCCCTTCTCAATTTATTGTTTAACTCTTTGTACTTCATTTTGCCTAACTCTGTGTTTACATTTTTCCATCTTCTTCTCTCATCCATCTTTGCAATCATCTCATCCGTTACCCATGGTTTCCTTATCCTTTTCCCGTTAACGGTTCCTATAGTGTCTTTAGCGGCTTCCAATATCCCTTTCTTGATACATTCCCATTTTTCTTCGATAGTACTCAGTTCTTTACCGTCATCCATCATTTTCTCTACAGCCTGCTGATACTCCTTCCTCGTTAATCCATTTACTGCTTCTAAATTCCATTCCCGAACCCGCCGCCCTTGCTTTATCTTCTTGAAACGGACGTTACATTTCATAGCAACTAAATTGTGGTCAGAGTCCGCATCCGCTCCTGGGAAACTGTGCGAATTTATTACACTGTTCCTAAACCTGTGCCTAAGCATAATGTAATCTAACTGATACCTTTCTGAGTCACCTGGCATTTTTCATGTATACCTACGCCTTTTGTGGTGTCTAAATCATGTGTTAGTGATGGCTAACCCCAGTCTCCTGCAGAATTCAATTGCTTTCTCCCCGCGTTCATTCCTCGTGCCTAACCCATAGTCCCCCACCTCACCACCATCTCTTCCTTCGCCTACCGTCGCATTCCAATCCCCCATCACTATCAAATGTTTCCCTGCAGGAACACTCGCGATGATATCCTCTAACTCATCATACATCCTATCGACTTCTTCCTCCTTGTGGTTGCTCGGTGGCATGTATACCTGAATAATGATCAAGTTCGTCGGCTCTGCTTTAATCTCTACGAGTAAAATTCTATCTGTCGCTTGCTCTATGTTGACCACGCTTCTTCCTACCCCTTTATTTAAAATTACGGCAACCCCTCGTTGGCTCTCGTCCCCGCCGCTGTATATCACTCTATAATTGTCACTCCAGTAATCCCCGCTATCCTTCCATCTCACCTCGCAGAGACCTAAAACATCTATATTACCTCTTTCCATCTCTCGCTTAATATTTTCTAATTTGCCTCTCCTCAACATTGTCCTGACGTTCCAGGTTCCTATTCTAACTACTTTCACCTTCTTCTGAGTCTTCTGTCCTACTGCAGTTATTTCTTCCCTGCAAGGGTTTCGTGGGATGACGACCGCGGAAGCCTTGCCTCTCCCGCTGCCGGGCACGACACACGGCCTCTTGGGCCGAGTCCCGTAGTTGCCAGGATTCATATTATCTATAGTGCCCATCATTATATTCTTGGGAATGATAATTGAGGTGGTTTCCCGTTGCCTTCCTCAATAGTGTTTTTAACGTGACACCATCACTTAATGGCCGCCCCACTGGGGTCAGACGCCATTGCAGGCGCCTCACTGAGGAACAGACGCTGCGTGGACTACCTTTCGTCTGGCTCCTAACCTTCGACCTATCTGGCATGGGTGACCATTCCAGGAGTAAATATTATTACTCCCGCCAGCACAGCTCTAGGGGTCATCGGAACACACAAGCCCTTCCACCACGACAAGGTTGTAGTCCATGGGAGGGATATATATATATATATATATATACATATACATACATACATATATATACATATACTTACATACATATATATATACATATACATATATATACATATATATACATACATATACATATATATATATGTATATATATATATATATATATATATATATACTTGCATATTTTCTAATTTCTTCATACTCAACGTCGTCTTCACATTCTAAGACCCTATTCTTTGCTTTAGATTTCGCTTTGTATGGATTTCGCGATATGACGGCCGCGGAAGTCTATTCTCTCCCGCTGCTGGTCGAAGTACACTGTCCCGAGGGCCGAATCGTGTAGTTGTCAGGACTCACACTCTGCATATCCATGAGTATGGGTTTATAATATGGCTGTAAACTAGATATAATTGAGTAAACTTTAGCTAGTCTTTTCATAAAAAACGATACTCGACGTCCATGTAATCAATTTTTTCCGCATTTTGAACACTTCTTTGTGTAGCGTTTGTCTTCTTATGTCCATAGTACATGAACCATTTTAGGTCCAAAAAACTTCAGCTATTCGTAAATGGTTACACGTTCTATAGGTTATGACCCCACTCTTTAATAATTTACTTACCTTTCCTCTTTTTCGAAAACCACAAAACTTTTTTTTTGTGTTGTTTCTCTAACCTTACTTATCTCACTGACTATATAATTAAAAATACAGATACCTGGGTTTATATTATGCATTTTTCTAATTTCGATTAACGTTTTCGGAGTCGGAACGAAAGATATCGAAATATTTGACGCACACTGTGGTCATAGCAGTTTTAAAATTCTTGTAAAAACCAGAATAGGCAATTAGCCTAATTTGATATGGTCATCAGAGCTTTAACTAGGTACTACACTGTTAAATTTACTTTTAAAATATCAAACACGTTGAATTCAATTGTAATTAAATGATTAATACGGGGATGTTCATTCAATGAGAAATTGAAATATTTAATATAAACGGTGAGAATATCGTACAAGCTACATATTTTATAACAAACTGCATTATCTTTTTGATTTCTGTCTTTTACAACGTTGTGTAAATTATTTGATGTTCACATTTTTTTGGACTAGATACCTTGAATTGTGATTTAATAATTGCCTATAAAGTTTCCTACGCATAAAATGAAAATTACCTTTGCTCGATATAGTTATTTGATTTGGAGTATATAGTCATTTCATAGAGTTCATAGTCGGGTAGGAGACAAGATTTTTCAATCGGAGGAGAATTCTCTTCGGGCGCAGGATGCTTGTACTCGGTTAACATGCTCTCTGTTCTTCCTCATTGTAATGGCCAGATTTCAATAAAAGGACAAGTGTATCATTTCCGGCCCCATTGGCGACGGGGTAACGTCCTTGTTTGCCATACCCAAAGGTCGCGAGGTCGATTCCTGTCTAGGTTGTTTTTCCCCCCACCTAGGACTTGAGTGTATGTATTTGTCAAATTGTTTTATCAATGTTCAAAGTCCGATGTAAAGTTCGTAGTGTTGTTTTTGGACAAATGCAAAATAAATGATTCTTCGGGCCGACAAAATTGCTCATAAAAATGTCATGTTTAATCACGTCCGGGAAATTTTCAGTATGTTTTTGTCGCAAAGATCCACAAATGCCTACCCGTGGGTATTTAAATACGTTTAAAAGTGATGAAACGGGACGGCTGGAGGAGTTTGGCATGTTGTCTGGTAGAGCAAGCAGTCGGAAGGAACGATGAGAAGGAAGCTAAAAGGTCCATCTAATATGGATCGAGCGTAAATACTCGTCCGAGCTGCTGGGTGCTGGTCTGTCGGCGGTCGCGATGCCCTCTCGCCCCCCTCTCTTCAGCCCACCCTCGCATCAACCTCTCCGGTTGTGGAAGCCTAGTGCCAGTGGCCTAGGGTGCGCGTGTGTATGAAGGGGGCAAGAGGGTGGGACGTTTATTTTTACGGGTTTCCTAAAAAGAGACGCGTAGCAGGAGGTCGGATCGAAGGGGGTGGGCGTCGGAGTGGAGTAGTGGCCTCAAGGCGGAAAGTTGAGTGTGCAGCGGTCCACCAGAAGAAGACCACCCCTTCCTTCCCCGCCCGCGGCCTTTGAAAAACAGCCTCACTCTCGCCCTATCACGAGCACCCTTTACGGGCCTTATACGGCAGGGCGGAGTGGAATGGAAGGAGAAATAGAGGGAGGGGGAGCGAGGGGACCGACCTCCCCCTCACTCCCGTGATTAGCCTCCCGTCTGCGCTCCCTGCGGCGGGAAATGTGGGTGGGAGGGAGCGGGGGCGGTGGGGGGGTAGAAGATATGCGCGCGGCGGGATGGTTTGTTGTAGGGAGGGGAAAGGAGCACTCAAACCCGTAAGAGTGAGTGAGTACGTGGAGGACGGGGGATGGAAAGGGATGGGGGAGAGGTGGTTCCCTGTATGGTGTGGAGGGAACGAGGCGAGGGGATTAGGTGGCTCGGCGAAACAAGGCTCATGAGGAGGCCTAGGGTGAAGGGGGCGCCAAGAGCGGGGCCGAGGTGGGGGTGGGGTCGCTTTGTTCCACGCCACTTGTCCAACTCCTCGCGTCGTCGCGAAGAAGGGTCGCACTCAACGTCTCTCCATCTTTTCCACTCACCCCTCCGCGCAACCACTTCACCTCCTCCGCGCTCTTCTTATGGTTCCCTCTCCCTTCCACCCTCGCCTCTAGTCATTTCCTCCTCACATATTTGCCATTCCATTTTGTCCAAGGTTTCGTCCTTTTTATATATATATCTCTCTCTCCCACCTCATCCTCCTCCCCTGCTCCGTCTCTATTCCTTTTCCCCTCTTCCTCATCCAATATGTGCTTCGACATGTGTCCAGAAGCTGTTCACTAAGTTAATGCTGAAAGTTGTATTTAATAAAATTAATATCTAAATGCAATTCGCATACGCGAATAAGAATATTCTGGTGTGAATTCCAGTCCGGCTTGTTGTTTCTAGAAAATTTTGATAAATCTTCAACCTAACCTGTTCTTACCTATATATAAGTGTCTAGGTATTTTGTTACCATCACTCATTGAGTGTTTATTAATAAAAAGCGGAGTTTCTGCACTTAAATGTGCACAATATCCCGCCAGCTGCCGCAATGTTGTGTAGCGTGGGATGTTAGGGCACCACTGATAATCTGCCGTATTTACGTAGGTATTATTATCCAATTCTATTTTTTTTAAATATAAATTAGGATAAATATAAATAAAAACCTTTACAAATATCAGTTGAAATACGTGGTTTGACAGAAGTTAACCGCATCTAAATGAGTCCATACTTGAAAAAAGTTTTTAAGTTTCAGCTCTTGCGGGGCAATAGTTAAGCTTCCTTGCGCTAGATATCCAAATTGTTAATTTTAAATATTCTGTATTTCTATGTGTATTATATATACTTTTTCTGCTATATTTCATGCATGAAGTGAGCATTTTTTAAAACTATTTTAATATTTACAACGCGCCTAGTCTACTGAGATTATTTTATTACTAAGTTTCTTTTATTTTACGTAATTTATATTTCACTGCCATTCAAAGCTAGTCCAGTGGGTGGGGCTTGGGGTAGATTCCCGAGATCGCCTCTGCTCACCCTCAGCTTCACCCGAACTGTAGGAGTTTTCAGGTACCAGAAATTCCTGAGAAACCATATGCGGCGCAGGGAAAGGAACTGTTCTCCCTACCCTGATGTGTGAATTTCACACGCCGTTGGGCTTAGTACTAGGTGAGAATCTACCCTCACCTATCGAACCAACTTTCGGGTTGTTAACTGCAGCAGAACTACTCGAAGATAGATTTTCAGAAACGTTTATTCGCCCCATGCACTGAAACTAACACACAGCCTCGCACACATTAAAGAATGTTCTATCACGCGTTCATAGTTTAAATGCTTGAATTTCGAATTGTTTTATTCAGAGCAATGTTTAATATAAAATAAAAGGATGAAAATGGGAAATCCAAACTTTCTTCATTTTTCGTACAGAAGCAAAGAGGTTTTGTGACTTAATTTTTTTTACGTATTCTCCCTCTAATTTTAATACTTCTTAGATAACACGAGGAAAAATAAGTTTCACATTGACGTAAATAAATTTTACAGTTTATTTTATGGTCGCGATTAAATTTAATGCAAGTACCATCAGCGATTACTAAGGTAGTTGAAAGTCAAAATGCATGGAAAAATTTAATTGTGAAACAAAATAGTTCGCAATAAAATGCAGATGGATTTTAACAGTAATATGGAATGTTATATAGATGACTGTTTAATCATGGAATTATTATGTTTCCGGTCATTATTTCCATATGCACTCTCTCTTTGACCTATGCTTTCTAGTTTCAATGAGTCACTCCCAAACGCAAACCATCCATTATTAATTTTATACCCCCGTTCAAAACATTTCTGCGAATCTATTTTAATAGATTATTATGTTAAACTACTTAGATAATGTTAGGTGCCTTTTAGGGTTGTAGATAGTACCTATGATCTGCATTGGAAAAATTGAACAAATTTAGGTAGGTTTTTATTATTGCCATTGTAGATAAGTTGCAATTTAGTAAGTTATGATTTCGTACACTCGTGCCTTTTTGTACAATCGTGAGTAGGAAATTGGGTTTCGAGTCATGTAGGCATAAATGAATCCAGGAGAAAATGTTCAATTGATTTAAAAGCTAATTTAATATTCTTGGTACAATCGAGAGAAGTCGACGCAGGGTTTCTATAACACAGTTTATTGCACGCTGAAAGATTTCAATCACCTTCAGTCATTCCATAGAGTGGCGCGCATCGACATGTCCCTGCGAACAAACCCACCTCAGGAGAGGGTAATCTCTTTTTCGTCCCTTGTTAAGCCTTCATGCATATTCCCTGAGCAAACAAGCAAGAAAGATCCCTGAATACCTTTCCCATCCGTTGGTCCAATCCGAATTGGACCAAATTTTGTGGAACCGAATCAATGAGTTTCAACATCTGGCGAGTCTCCCTTTCCTAAACCATGCTCACTCTTCGGTATTCCGTCTCTCGCCATGCCGACGTCCGTATAAAGCCCTCGAAACTTCATTCCCCATATTTATACCCCATCTATATTCAGACTTCTTCTCTTCAAATGTAACCGTACCATTTCACCACGGGGCGAATGGACTTCGGTTGGAATCCAAATATCCTACAAACATTCTTATTCCCGACTCATTCCTCAATGGTGGTATTTCGCCATCACAGACCTCCCCGTGGCCATATGAATTCTTTACCGTATTTGTTTGATGGATTCAAATTTGCCTTTGCTGATGGCAGTTTTATATGCCTGTGCCAATGGGGTGATGACTTAATAGATTCACAGTAATATCTCACAGTTCTTACCCCTACGTAAAAGTAGCCCAACAATCCGTCGGCTAACCTCCAAAATTTTTTTTCCCCAACCTATTTGTCAACCTTTGCCTTCGACAAAAAACAAACCTGTAAAAAGGACCGAGCAGAAAACGCTGTAATTCCCCATTAAATTTTGTTGAACACGGCCATTTTTGAGTACCACATTCATCACCAGACGGGAAGAAGAGAAATGCACGTGGCGTAGGCTTAACTTTTGTTTTAAATTTATTTCCTATGTTTATTCTTGTACTCGAGGATTTCATATCCAAAACCATTCCACCATAGAGCATTTTTCAATTTTCAAATCTAAGTATTTGAATGGGAGAGTTATTGTGTAGAAATAAATTAAGACTCACTGCGTGTGCTCCGCGTTTTATGAGTGTTATTATCAATATATTCGTTCAACAAAAGTGGCGTGAAGTACCAAAAATGCCCTACCTATTATTAAACCATTCTTATCCATTTCTACCTGAGCTACAAATGTGGCAGCAATAAATTTCATTTATAAAGCGAAACCATCTGTATCAACCTTTAAATAAAATAGTGGGGATCTGACTTCTCTTGAGTGATTCCGTTCGTATCATTCATCCTCTGCTTTTCTCCCTGCCGCGTTTTTATCTGGCCTCCATCCCGCTGTTCTCTCCCTTGACTTATGCCCATCCGTCATAGTCTCGCATTTTCTCTCCATCCATTTCTTTCTTCCCCCACACCTGTCCTCCACGTTCGGTGGGCAGGCGGCCCTGCTACGGAGACAATGGGAGATAAGGATGAACTGTGCCCGTGGGTTGGCCGGCAATGCATCATTGCAATGATGCCGGGTTGAATGGGTCACCACGCCTCTTGCGCTGTGCATTAACGCATTCACAATATTCCCTCATACTCTCCTGCACGAGCGCCTATCTTTGTCTTAAGTGCTGGCGTTGTGAATTGCCCTCGGCCATAATAAGGTCACCACACCATTCAAAATTCCATGCGATATTTTTCTTTGGCTCCTTCCAACAAACGTGCCATTTTTACATCAAAGTTTTAAGTCAAAATCGAATTGGGGAATTTGCATGTTTTTTGTTTCTTCGTTTGTTTTAACTTGCGAGCAAGCCTACATATAATGTCTTCGCAATTAGAAGAATGATTGATATTTTGCTGTTCGGAAACCATAATGCAGATTAACTATTATTTTCAGTTGTATGGTTGGTAATAAATGAATCATGATAGTAATTTATAATGTACGTTTGGAGAAATTAAAATATTTATATTATTAATGAACATATGAGTAGCCAATTCCAGCCTGGATTTTTGTGTCGCAACCCATTACTTTAAGACTTGTTTTGATGTGTTGTGTACCCCCCTGTAAGTTTGTCATTTCCTAGAAATGACGAAATCTTGAGAAATATTCGTGCTGTATTCCTCAAATAAGGCCTTTTCTCGGTGAATCTCGGTAACCTATATTTAAGTAAACAAGTTTTCATTTGCCGTTCACTGCCATACTTTCCTGCAAAGTTGAGACTTACTTGGTACACTCTTAACTACCACTCTAGTCCCACTTGCTATCACTCCCACACTCCCGGCAGTAGTGGTTCTTATTATAAAAAAGCACCGTCAACTGCACCAGAGTACGCGTTTTCGTACCATTAACTATTTATGTCGCCGTTAGATTTTATTCGGGTCGCTCTTAAATGGAGAAGGCCGTCATTAGAGAGACTTCCGCACGAAATGAAGGGGCATTCACTGTTTGGGAGTACGTGGGTTTGCGGTGAAGGGAGAGAGAGAGAGAAACAAACGGTCAGCTGTGATGGGTCGGAGGGCGGTTAGGCCGAAGGGAAGTACGGGCGTGGGAGGACGAGTGGGTGCAAGTGCTTGCCGGTCGACCCCTCGGTGCACGCGGGGTATCGAGGGGAGTCCCGCGGGGAGGAGAGGAGAGATCGCGGGAGGAAAAGGCCATAGCTGACCAGAGAGAGAGAGAGATAAGAGTCGATAGAGGTCTAAGCTCAAGAGGAAAAGAATAGTATGATGTGGCCGCCGCATTATTTTCTCCGTATCTGTGGGATCCCAAATTAAAAGTTAACACTAAGTTACAATTAAAAATGAGCGGGGCAGAAATCAGCACCATGTTTCATAATTAAGGTTGCCTAAATGTGTTCTTCAACACCATCATTTTTATAAGTATGCAAGTGGCTGTGCTCGGAAACGATTCGCGTCGATCTTTTCAGTATCAATTTAAAGTAAATATCATAATAATGATGTCTATGTTGCCACAAACAACTCTAAACAATTTAAAAATAAATTATCCCATGTCCTAGAGACAAGACTGTGCGCTTACTCGAAATTTTAATTAAAGTGAATGGATTTTATTATCCAAAAGTGAGAGCAATTGGTATATATTGGATGTACACTTGTGAAATGATATATTTCTATGTATTATGGTACCTAAAGCTGTTTCATATTTACGAACATTGTTTAATCAAAATTTTATTTAAAATAGAAACACTCAGCAACATAAGTTCCTAATTTTTTTACTCACAGAATTAATGAAGTGATGAGTAATTACAATGATATTCATATTGCATTTTTCATCTGGCTAATGGGACTCATATTTTGGGCTGTGTATAACATCTATCTCTCTTGACTCTGTCCAAAATGCCTATTATTTTCTTCTCTCTACCTTCTCTTTACCATTTAACCCTCCTGAAATCTTTGCCAGGAATATCTTTTTGAAAGTTTTACGGTGTATACAGGTAATGCCGATTGGTAACTTGCTAAATTGTGAATGTGTCATTTAAGAGCAAACGACTAATCCAATTCCGATAGGAGACATATTTTAACAGCCTCAAACGAAAGTAAAACAATGAATTATTTAAAGACATTTATATATATTATAAAAAAACATTTCTCTTTAATTTAACCATATTGCAGTGCAGCGGGTATTAGAGTACCAGTCATACATACAGAATTATTACGTAGGCTATACGTTTTCCTGTATAGTTATATAAGTTAGCTCATATAAAAGCACAATTGGACACATAAATGCTAATACACATCAAGCAATAGTTGTTGCGCTTGACAATTACATTTAATGTTGGTATGCTATTACATTCATATTTTTTATATATTTAGTTCGATTTTGTAATATTTTCGTATTGCCCGAGGGAAGAATGAGTGATCGAATATGTCCGCGATGGTGTCCATCTCCATTTTATCCCAGTTGTTATATTTTCCAATTTCATTTATGCCCTAATATAATAACCCTCTATACGGTACCCAGAGTCATTCTGTAGGGGCAGTTTTGCTTTTCTGGACCCTCAATATGAAGTGTTGCCAGACGACCGCTACACCCTACGTAATAATGATTGCTGAAGTTCGTCTGCTTCTCTCCTCGACGATATTATTGAATGTATTTTACTTATCATGTAAATTGAGTTCTTTCATAGCAGTTTGTTATTTGTGGAAACATGGCAGAAATGTTTTGAAACAGTCTATAGTGGAGATAACGAAATATTTTTGCTGAAATTTGTTATTGTAACTGACATTTAATGCTCTTTTAACTTGTAATAATTTTCGTTTCAACGATGTTTATTGAAGTCTCCATAGGTAATTTAATGTAGCACTAATATGTTATCATACGACAAAGGAATCCAGCCGTTTCCTCTTAAGTCTATTAGTTTAAATAACGTATATTTGCGTTCGCATGGGTCATGTTTCTCTTTCGGTGATAATTATTCAAAAGTATAGATCTCCATTGACTTTATGTGGCTTCAACTTTGACATTCCCTTGTGTGCCAATGATTTCTGATATTCATGCGGAAATCATGGGTTGCAATCCAAATTTTTATTGAAATTATGAAACCAACCTCCGAATGTATGACTCAAGAATTCTTCCCCTATATTTTTACAAAGTGTCTTCTCATTAAACCAATCTTCTCATCTATTTATTTTCTATCATTTTTTTAAACTTTTTTTGGAGACAATTATATCTTTATGAACTTTTTCATTATTAAATTTTAACATTTATTTTAATTCGCATTGTAAACCCATGGTTACCTCTTTTTCTACCGGTTCCTTCCTTAACATACTCTTATACCTATTTCATTTATCAATCTTACAAATGAATACTTTGGCACGATAATCATTGGTTAAATGTCTAATGGAAATATCATATATTCCCATTATATATTTATAATATGCTTATATTCCGTGACAATCGTGTAATAGTGGTGCCTCTAACGAGAGGAAATATTTTAGCAAGAGCAATCGACAATCGTCGATCAGATGGAAGTTCTTGGTCCTTTTGTTGAACGGTTTTGTCGATCTGTATACTGGGCCACCCGCTCTTCACCATGGACATTCATGCGGCCATTTTTGAAGCTTCGACACCATTTCTAACCTTTCCTTCACTCATTACTATAGGTCCCTAAACTAGGTCCATCTGTCGATGAATGTAGGCGGCTGACGATCTTATTGCCAACAAAATCGAATCACAGCATGCACTTCGCAACTGGCGGGAGGAACAATTTTCGCGGACACGTATTCGAATTCACTGACAGGCAAACGATTACTGGATCAAAACAAAGTATCAGTGGCATTTGAAACAATATATAAATGGTGCTGCGTGCGTACAATTATGTTCTGATCAGCCAATATTCAAATACTAGAAAATGGTCCTTCCTTTTCGAATGTGCCTCGGATTTTATCCAAGTACTTCATCTTCTGTAAGTCATGTTGAAGTAAACATTGGATAACGGAATTCCGTACTCATTTTGAAGTGGTTGATTTATTATTAATATTTACGTATTACACAATCATACTAGATTGAAATATGATTACTTCAGCTATTCAGTAATTCAAAACGAAATAAAAATATAGCCATCTTTAGAATCATGAACCAAAGCTGAGCTACTTGAACAAAGAATTTGGTTTCAAGAAACTGCGGGAGATGCCGCAACAGTAACTATTAACGGAGTCATCCGCTATGTGTGTATTATAATGCAACAATTTCAGAGAGTAAAAATCATTCGCCTTGACCGGGATCCCGGTCAAGGCGAATGATTTTTACTCTCTGAAATTGTTGCATTATAATACACACATAGCGGATGACTCCGTTAATAGTTACTGTTGCGGCATCTCCCGCAGTTTCTTGAAATGAACAGCCTAAGTGTTTGAAATTGGCTTTAACCTCGTGGACTGTGGCGCCTCGCGCACGACTACGAATGCCTGTGACATTGTATGTACGGTATTTCGTCACAACATCTTGTTCCTTTAAAGCCCCCAAAATTTCAGAGTGTAAGAGGACGTCTCGGTAGCTTAAATGGTTAAAGCACTCGGCCGGATATCGAGGGATCCGGGTTCGTATCCCGGTCAAGGCGAATGATTTGTACTCTCTGAAATTGTTGCATTATAAAGAATTTGGTGTCAACTCTCTTCCGTTCCTTTTCTTTGACCACCGTACTGCTGATATCGATATTCTTCAATCTTCAATAAGCTTTTATATCCGTTTAATTCCAAGTTTCTACAATGTGAAATTCACATCAATCTCTATTATGCCTGGTAGTACACCAGTCCAAATCGTATTCCAATTTTCCCGACTAGTTCAGCCGTTTCATGTCATAAATCCGGAGAAATGTCACTGATATCCACATACAGAAGGAAAAAGATGTGGCAACAAAGCCATTCCCCTCCCTGCGACAAGGCCAGTGGTAGTGTTGTCTCTGAATATTGATTTGAAGGAGCACCATCACTTAATATTCTTGTTGAGTCGCTCGGTCTACTTTATGTGGTGTCGTTTCTGAATGCGGACCTAAGTCTTGCCTGCTCTCTTCGTGAATCAAGAGGCTCTCCCAATATAATTCCTCCAGCATTCCCGTGAGAGTTACTCGTTCATAGTAGCAATTTTTAATAAACGTTGTTTATTAATTTTCTCTGAACCTTATCTAATTCTTAGATTAACGTTTTGCTCGCGTGGATATAGAAATGCTTGTCGCTGATTCTAAATTTGACTTAACTAAAAGGGAATAGCATCTTCCTTCTATTTTTATTACATTTTTGTCTCAACACGTTTAAGGAAACCTAACTTCTTAAAGGCCGACCCACACATTCTTCCGATCTATGTACCCCATGAAAGGTTTAGTGTCAGTGCAGCAACTAAATAAGTATTTCACTTCTTCTGTAATAGTTTAGTCGATTCCATCTATTTAATAATTAATTAACGTACATCTTTTCTTTTATTTCAACCCGCCAGTTCCGTGATTTTCCTACTTTTTCTTTCCGTCCCCAATTTTTAACGCCACTCTGGTATCTATTCTAAACAAGAAGAGCAGGGTAATCATAGTTAGTGGAGTATTATTGCAATATGAATAATATTAAAATTACTCTTGTTCATATGCTGGACCTACAATACGTAAGTAGATATTTTGAAGGAAGTTTTCAAACACAGGTTATGCAATACTAAGGTTAATGATCATCAGTTGTGAACTTTGTAACTAGAGTGCCACGTATTAAGCTGGACCACTATGAAATGTCGACCCAAGCTAAGATATGACGAGGAACTCATGACTCTCTATAACATATGTTAATCTTGTTTCACATAACTTAAAGAATTAAAGTTAAATGCATTTTTTTGGAACAGAGGAGGAGGTATTCAATACGGGAGAGCGTAATGGGAAGTTCTGCACCCATGGCGTCGAAGTATCTGTGGGGAAGGAAGAACGCGTGTAGCGACATTTTCTTGGCTTAATGGGTCAAAAAATGTCCTCTCTCGTTTTATTTTGCTAGGCGAAAGGCGAGGAATCTCAGGTATTATCCAGCTTTCTTTCTAGTGGATGCAGGAGCAAGGAAGCTAGATTGAGTCTTGACCTAATTGTTTTCCCGCCGAGCCTTTATTTTCAGGAATGGCCGTCTCCTCGCAAACGCTCTGGGCTAGATTGGCTGTAGGGTCTAATAACCAAAGGAATACATGGGACGTCTAATTAGCATTGTTTTCCCTGATTAAAAATATCCGCGCACGTCTTGTGTACACAAACTTTCCTTCATATTTAGTCCATTGATTAATGTTGTTTGAAGTAAGGAATTATCAAAATAATTTATGGAATAATTATTTTCAAACTTTTTGGATCCATTGAATAATTATTTCCATGTTTTTCATGTAAAATGTTCATTGAAACATGTTACTGGATTTCATTCGGCTCTCAGTATTGAATTTCATTTTTTTGGAATGCCTTATACCTCAAACCTTTTATGTGAAGCACAAATTATGATAATAATTCCGTCAAGGCGAAATAGGAGTTTTAATTATGTAAGTGTTGTCTCTTGAGAGAAATTTTCGAGGTAAGAAAGATGTTTGCTAAACTTGTTTACTTAATTATTGCGATTAATTTTATTATACCATTTGAAATGTTTTTCTTAAATGTTTAAAATATTTTCGCGTTTAATACGTTAAAGAGGTAGTATTTCTTAACACTATCGCGTCTACAAAAGATGATTTAGAAGGGCAATCTATTTTTATTACTATTAATTTTGGTGAAAGAAAGTAAGGAAATTGCTCATTGCGTTACACTTTCTTGCAGTTTTTTTGCAGCGTCATACGATTTGTGTCAATTAGAATAATATACAAGTCATCTACGAAGTAGAAACTTTTTTATTTGCACTTTACTTCAGCCTCTAGCTATTTTTTAACTGTAACGTTTGAAAACTTTGGAGAAATTTCCTTTAGAATACCGTGAGTTAGTAAAATATAATATAATTAGCCTGATTATGCGCCAATATAAAATTCATAGTCCAGGGATTAGAATACCATTCGGTGATGGATTTAGTGTTTGTTGAAAATTAGCAACTAAGTTTAGAAAATATAATATAACCATAAATCGTGGTTTACATGAAATCGTATTTTAAAATAAATTTTCCAATGTTAATATAATAGTGAATATTTAAATAGATAAGGGCAGTAGGACCGCTAAGATAAATCTACTTTTTAGGAGCGATAAGTCTATTTAAACGACATGTTAATAAGTCGAAAGAGGGGTGTACATTAAGCATTGATTTGGAATGCGAAATACGAAAAGAACCAAGATGTTGGCTGCAATAAAAAAAATCATTTTTAGTAGATTTTATTTTAACTTTCCTGATAACCAAATCAATAGATTATTACGAAAGGAATACGCTAATTACAAATGCATGAATAAATCCACTTAAATTTACAGTAAAATATTCAACTTTTGGAATTTACCAAAAACGAAAAACTAGAGTTTTAATCGAAGCCTAAAAGAACGATTCGACATTTGCACTACCTATATTTTTTCCCATTATTGGGAATTGATTGATGCAAACAAATTAGTCCATGAAAATGGGTCAAGGAGATATAATGCCAATTACTACTCCAGTGTTCCAGCTAGGGCAGAATGGGGATTCTGAAATGGATGCCACTCCCGCCGGTGAAGTGGAAAAGACAAAGAAGTCGAGATTAGATGGCGAGGAAGGCGAGGAGAAGTGGCGTAGGGGGTTGGGGGAAGAGTGGGGGTGACAAGACGCTGGAGGGAGTGGAAGAGTCTCCACGCCCTTCCGTTTCCCTTCAATGGTTTGATACTCCACTTTTTATCTCCATTATTCTCTTTTTAATTTTCGTCCATTGAACAACAAATGAATCTTGAAAATCTTTCAATTTTTGTCATTGTGTCCCCATAACCTTTTCCTTCCACTCTCTCGCACAGTTCGATGAAATGAAAATGGAAAGGCTATGATGTCATCCGTCCACCACCACCCCCAAAACATCCCTTCACAGTTTAATTTCAAAGCTTCCATTTCTCATTCTTTTTTTGTCTCTTCTCCTGTTTTTTGCCTCGTTTCTCCGCACTACAAATGAGCAATTGAAGCGTGGTGGCGCAGCGCCTTCAAGTCTCATTTCACCGATCCCCTCGACGAGAAGGGTGGAGTGGGGGGTGGACGAGACTTCTCTCTCCTGCGACGAGAAATGGGAAATGTGTGGCGGCGGAAGTCGGGAATGAGGAAGGAAGGGGAGAGGGGAGTGAAGGAAGACGGTAGGAATAAATGGTGCATATTTCTTCCCGTCCGCCCGGGCGTGAGGACCGCGGGAATTCCTTCCCATTGACGCGAGGGGGAAACGAGTGGCGAGGCGAGAAGGCATGCCCTTAAATTTGTGGGCATTCTGGGAAGAGCCGTCCCGCTCGAGGCCATCCGAATGAACGTGTTGTTTGTTGATCGAAGGAGAAATAAAAATAGAGGGCCCGAGTTTTCTAACCGAGCGTGAATGGCATGCATGGGGATCTGTCATCGCTGCTTGCGTGAGAAATAAACCTTCCTAAAAAACAAAAAACTACCATGATCGGAGTCCTTTTTCGATGGGAATTTTTCTAGTGCCTTCTCGGGATTTAGTTTCTGCACTGAGATTGCGCATTCAAAGAATGGTAGAATTTTAAAATATTGAGTCCTCTAAGTACCTCATTAAAACATACAGTCGCTATTTACTTCATGGCAACAATAGTGTTTGTTTCAATAAGATGTCCAATGTGTTATGATCTAATATTTGCAGAACGCGAAATCTCAGTGTTATTTAAGTTAATATGCATAAATTCTTTTTGCTTAATCTGATTTCATATATATAGCTGTTTTTATTTTAAATTATTGTTCAATTTGTGAGGCAATTTTATAAATCCTAATTTAAACTTTGAATTAATATCAGAAAAAATAGTTACAGTATATGTGTATACATTTGTCAAAAAAGTAATTTTCCTACTTCCTTACATGCAATATATGTACAGAGGTTACGACTTTACCATTTTGTTTAGGTTGTGAACCTTAAGCCGTCAGAATTTACCATGTTAGTTCCCTAATAAATATTTAAACTTTAATATGAAACTTGTGACGCCATAAATCTACTGGAGATATTAGATCTTCAACTAGAAATTCCTTATTCACTTGTGTTTATTTTTTTCATGACAATATCATCGATTTTGTTAACTCATATATCCATTTCATTAGTTGTGCAAAATGGAGCGTAGACCGTTTATGAAACAACTAGCGTCCAACATTTTATGGGCCGCCAGATGCCTCATTTTTATTTTGATAGCGGGGTGCCGTAACCTTCGTCGAAGAATATGGAAGGAGGGCGGAACTGGCATGGGGATACTGGTATGCATAGTTTTAATGTAATTCGCGGATATATTTACCTAGCCGCGGAAACGAAGAAGGGATGGCTGCCCATCAACGTGGGAAGCGGATCTCGGATGGCGCAAGGGAGATTGAGTGCGATGGGATTTTCTGGACGGAATGAAACGGGAGGAGAACGGGAGAGTGGGCGGGTGGGTGCATGCCCTCACGTAGGGATATTGCCCTCGCTCGGGGTGGTGATGCTGCAGAAGATGATACTCGCTCCGTGCGCATCTTCCCGTCGTCCCCTCCTCCCCATTACCCCCCATCTCTCATCCTCTTCCCCCGATATTCTCCACGCCCCCGCCCACTCCCAGTCAGCGCTTGCACACCTCAAAAACCTTCGCTGATAGTCCGCGCTGTAAACCGCGGCCGGCAATTATGAAGGGAACGGCGGAAGCAGTTTAATGGAACTCTCTCTCCGTATATAGGGCGATGGGTTAGGAACTGTGGAACGATGAGTTGCAAGGGCAACGTGATTAGAACGCTTGTAGATGGAGAGGATAGGAGGCCGGCGGAGGGTGGACGGACGGGCGTCGGGCGGGGAGGGGATGGAGAGATCGCCGGGTCGCTCCGATGCGTTGATTGGATAGTGGATGCGGCTGCTTGGCCACTTGGCGCCGCTGGGACGTTTTGGCCTCGTCGGGCGCCTCCCGCCGCTCCCTTTTGTCTTTCCCTCACCTCACAGCCCTTCTCCTCTCACGCCCCCCCGAAGCCGAGTGTCTCTATATGCGTGGGGCCAAACCACTCCCCAACCATTCACTCTCCGTCTTTGGTCCTATTATAAATCATTGTCAATGAGGCTATAGAGAGATGGGAGAGAAAGACACGCGGGTCCTGGGTGGAGTGAGCAGTGGAATGAGTAATCAGCTCACGTTCCACGTGTGGTTTGGTTAACGATCGGATCTAGTAGTCTCCCGCAACTGGAAGTGGGTTTTATTCAAACAAGCTTCGTCGTGCATCCGGCGAGTGATTAATATATTGGGTCACTGCTCATGTAGGTGATATAATATTTTATCGCATGCCACCTAGGCCATTAAATTTTGTAAATAGTAATAGATCAAGTAATAAAATTCAATTACTTGCGTTTATAGATAACCCAATCATTGATGCAACATATTATTAAAGTACCCAGAATTCAAGAATGCATGAGTGCAGCATTTTACAAAAAAGTATGACAAGTAAGATTAAATCAAAATTTTACAAAATATAGTGCTATGGAGATTGATTGTGTCATTCCTCTATTTAGAAACTCAAATTTATGTAGAAGATCTCCTAAAATATGTATTTGTGAAACCTGATAGTAGAAAATAACTATTTAATCAAAAACTCCTTCAAACTCCTACCTTTATTGCGAGGATCTTTTCAAACCTTATTTTTAAATGGAATTAAAATATTTTAACTTGAAGCGATGCACATATCAACGCTTCATCGATAAAGTGATTATTTACTTCGTATTATGTATTTACAAAAAAGTCTATGCAGTTCTCCAGAAAAGGAAAGCCTAAGCTGAACGTATAAATAGGAGTGCAAAAGCTAGAGCTAGTTGGAACATTTAACGTCTCTTGGGGGTATCATGGACCAAAATCGTCAAAGTGGTAGTAGGGGCATAAGGAGAACTATTGCGTTAGGCAAAGAATCTATCACACAGAGGAGGATATTGACGACGGGGACATCGAGTAAGGATGTTAAGAAAAGGCTCGTTAAAACTTTGATATGGAGCGTATTTATGTAAAGCGCGAAAAAATGGCCATTGAAGCAGAATAATAGGCGTAGATTGGAGGCTTTTGAAATGTGGGTGTGGAGAAGGATGGAGAAGGTGAAATGGACCGAAAGGAAAACAAATGAGGAAGTACTGGAGATGCTGGGTGAGGAGAGAGGTTTGTTGAGAGAAATCCTATGGAGGCAGGAAAAATGGATGAAGGGCTTATTGAGCGGCAGTGGCATGTTGAAGGCGATAATAGAGGGGAGAATAGGACAGGGATGTTGGACGGAATGTTGGCAGGAAGAAAGTATACGGAGAATGTTCATTCTCTCTCTCCCCCATTTTCCTAGATCGGATGTTTTCTTTCATGCCCATTTCATCTTTTTATTCAATGTGTAATAAAAGTTGTTAAATAACTGATTTTTCTACCTCCTGATATCTAGCTAGGGTATAATTAAGGAGGTATTCTTCCCCATTAGGTCTTATATGGCAAAATTAAAATATTTTAACACAGTTTATGCAATATGATGAAACTCCTTTGTACATATATTGATGAAACAATATTTTTAGGAATTTTATTTACCCATTAATATTAAATTCAATTTTACAGGGTGTGAAAAAGACTGTTTCTTTGTCGAATTCTAGTATTGATAGCATGCAAGTGAACGTTATTCTTCGAACTTAATTTATTGCGTGGAAAAACATCGTTGTGTAACGAGTTTTTCAAATCCATATTCCACTGGCCGATGGGCTGTTTTACTAGCTACTTTACTTAAATGACTTTATATTTTTATAGGAAATTAGAGCTCCAATGTAAACGGCAGTTTCCTAGACATAATGGGTAATGTCAATTGCGTTTTCAAATCATAAATCTCATTAAAGTTGTTATTTTGATTATGAAAGTTAGTATTCCAATAAAAATAGTTGTAGACTGTTATTCCTGAGCTAGTATGCATAGTTATGGACTTCAATAGCACTTTCTCTTCATACAAATTGCTTTTCTTTCAAAGTGTTCTTCCATCTTTCTTCCATGTTCATCGTTTACTAGACATTTTATGACTTTCAAAAACCCTAAATGTTTCCTGCTTTATTCTCGCTAAATATTTTCCCCGTGGTCACATCTTAAACATTGTACAACATCTCTCCGTCACTAATTTTATCCTACCTTCTTTTTTCTTCTTATATTCCAACCACAAGTACCTTATTCGAAACTCAAGTCAATCGCAAATACCACAATCTCAATGTCTCAAACGCGATTTTTTGGAGCCATACAACTTAGCCACGATCCTCTGGAATGATCAGCCTTCACCCTTCATTTTATTTACCAAGGCATACAATAAATACTTCAATAATGGCTGAAAGAGCTCAGATATTGTTTGCTCTACTTTTTGTGCATTACTTGATTTCAAACATAGTCATTATCCTAATTTACTTAGCAATTTGACCATTCCTTGATAATTTTACTCGAATGCCAATTATTGCCTATGCATTTAAGTTATGCTCTTTAATTAAACATTCGAATTTGTCTCAAATCTTCAAATGTCATATTTCTATTTGTTTATGGTTGATGCAAAATTGGGTCTAAAGTTTTCAAAAACTGGTGGATAATGAAGAACGGTAGAAATAAACGCAAGTATTAATTTTAAGTTTTATAATTCATTTTTATAATATAACATTATATATATATTTCATATAATATATATAAATACAATATATGCATGTATATATACACAATATATTTGTTACGTATAATACGTATATGCATATTAATTTATTTATATACATAAAACGAGATTGTTGGCTTCTGGTGCATTACTTAAATGTTTCCATTTTCTCTTTAATTATTTTTCTGTACATGAACACACATTGTGCTAATGTATCTCGGTCTTTTTAGATTGAATAATTATACGTCTTTTTAATTTCTCTCACAACATATTTTACTCCTTCTGGAGATACACATTAATTGAAACATTTTCATGCAGTTGGGCTATTAAAGCGAAACTTATCAATTCCATTTCCGCTCAGACGTACGTTTTTCAAACACTTTTTTCTGCTATAAAAACTCGTCTCTTAATTATTTCCATTTTCATGGGCTAGCGGGTTTTGTTGCTGCACTTTTCTCCCAATCCTATATCCATTTCTTCCCCGTTTCGCACCCTCCAGCCCTCTTCCCTTTTATACAATTTAGCATTAACCACAGCAATCCTTTTCCCTCAACCTCTCCCCAAAGTTCCATCTTTCAACTCCGCCGTAGCCTCCATCCACCCCGCTCCATCGTATTCTCATACTCTCTCTCTTTCCCCCTTAAGCGCTACTCTCTCAGTTTCGACGCGTCCCTCTTCCTTTCTTTTTCCACGTCCGTTTCCATCCTAACCCCGAGCAGCAAATTCATAACTTTTAAATCCTCTTCTCCCCCACTCTTCGTTTTCATTTTCCAATTCCTCTCTCTTTTCCTCCCTCGGTTTCTCCCTCAACCCCAACGCAGCAGGCGGTGACGCAGTGGTTTACAGATATATCCGTAGCGTAATAAAATTGCTTTAGCACAATTCCTTAAATAATACTACGCTGGTTTGAAACTTGGAATTTTACTCAAAACATTTTATGGATGAGTTTTAGGAATACGAGTAGTTCATTCAAGAACGCATGCTACATAAAAATAACGATATAGAAAGTATAGAGCCAATTAAATACATAGGTGTAACCCCTATTCGTGAGTCTCCTGAATGAAACATATGCGGGCAATGTGTGGGCAAGTAAATAAAAAATTAGGATTTATAAGAAGAGTATTGGGGAGATGCGACGAGAAGGTTAGAGAGTAATATCATATTTCACTAATTAGGTCTCATTTAAACTATGCTGCTAGTTTTTGAGATCCTCGTGAGGTTGAATTGATTACAGAATGATATCACAAGCAGCGGAAAGGAGCTTGATTGGTAATACATTGTAATGATAAACTGAGTATCGTATAAAATTGATTAGAGGTGCTACGTTAGGAAGCACTAACGGAGCGAAGGTTATATTACAGATTGAATTGCCTGCATAAATTGAAAGGATGTCTCTTCGGCGATTATGTCATTAGTCGGATAGTAGTACGGTGATAGAGATGTTGATAATGAGATTTGAAGAATAAAATATAGAACCGGCAGTTTTAAGATGCTTTTCTCCCACGAACGATAAGCGATGACAATTCCTCTAAACAGCCGCACTGGGGGGGAGAGAGGAAGATATTTTCCTTTATTCATTCTAAGTAGCCAAGTGTGTTGTCATAATTTCATCTAACCTTAGTTTATTGTTCACCTTGTTACTAACAACTCCTCTCCTTTGCTCAAAGAATTATAGCTCGTGGATAGTACGAAGTGCATGTCTCCATTATGTTATCAAGGTCTACGTAATTCAAATTATTTAAAATTTATATTGCAACTAAAAAGAGAAGAAAAATTTATATTTTTTATGTTGTATACCCGGTGATGAACCACCTCCTGCCACGCACCCTTGCGGTAGCTTTTCAGACTATCCATGCAAATGTGGAATCCTTTTCCCGTCGCACTTACAAACAGAGCCTTCATCGTTCAAACCATTTCTCATCATTTCCGCTTCGAATTTTGCTGTTCTGGAGTTTTAGATTTTTTCGCAGTCTCGCCATTTCCATTCTCGCCTTCCTCTTCACCCTCTCTTCCCTTCCAGCCCTCAGCCCCTCACGGCTCCTTTTTTCTCACCGCTCAAAACTCACCCTTTTCCTCCCTAATCCTCTCCCTCCCGCCCCTTCGTCGCCCTCTTTTCAGTCTTTACTTTTTATGATTTTTTCCTTTCACATCTCCCCATCCAGTCTGGGGATTCCGGGGTCTCGTAGACGCGCAAGAATAACCTTCGCCTCGTATATGTTTTAATTTGAGCCGCAAATTAGGGAGAGGGTTGAGAGAGAGAGAGGGGGAGTGGGAGAGAGGAATAGAGGGAAGGAGACAGGTTTCCGGGATACTTGGCGCCTTTTTACTTTCTTTTTGGATTCACGTTGCTTTGCAGTTTCCCCACTAGAAAATGTGCGGGGGTAGTGATAATATCCCCAGTTCATTAAGAAAACTGGTATTTTTTTATATTCCGAATCTTCTGGATAAAAATATTCCTCATCCTCACAGGTAATCTAAAATGTTCACTCACTGTTACTAAAAGTTTGATGTACTTGATATGCTTTTTTGACGCTGTAGATGTTTCGAGTGGACTATATTGTCCATAGTCGGCAATTACTTTATTCTGAGTTTTTTATAAGGTCGACAATAAAAAAATTAATTTTATGGAGCGTCGTAAACCTTCGTTTTGCAAATCGAATGTCTCCATTATTTTACCTGATTTGCGTGTATAAAACGATGCCCAGTCATTAGTACATAAAAAACTACCTACCATTTGAACTTAAAGACATCTTATAACGGTTAATTTCACTTCTCTCCCTTGTAATGCTGTTGGTACTATTGAAATGTTACCATACATTGTTATTATGTTTATCCAGTTGAAATTCAGTCGGCCAAGACCGCAGGCCTCCGGAGATTCAATTGCTTTATAACTATTATTTTCCAAATTTATTGCATTCCAATTCTCTCCCTATCGTGGTTCTTCGTCTTCTGTATTTTTCCATTTCAGTACGTCATAGGCCTCTCTTTTCACCCATTCCTCAAATGACATCTTTGAAAATTTCAGTCTATCCATTTCATTTTAACCATTCATAAATTGCTATTCAATTCCATGGCTTTCAGTCGCCATTAGCTTTCTCGTAGTATCAATTATATCAGCGCCTGTTGATTTCATTTGCAGAAATAACCTACAAATTATTGGACAAAACTAATATTGTCACACGACATGACTTTAAACAAAGCGATAATTAGAATACAATTCCAGACCGGAGGCACTTTCATTGTCACCAGGTGGCCATAAGTAAGGTACTCTTCGGGTACGATTAAAGAGGGAAGAGCGATATTTTTGCAAATTATCGAAATGGATTGTACTTGTGTGAGAGACGCCTGCACTCGACGTTTGTGTATCCTTTGTTGTAAGCTCACAATGTAGTTATGACCATAATATGTTGAATTGCATTAAAACAAAAAGTGATTGATTTTATAACAATTGTTAGGTCGAAGGAAGCATACTTAGGTAAAAGTCTGTCAGTTACCATGAGCTACAATAAGCTCTTTTTTTTAACTCTGCATAAACTCTCTGTATCCCTCGTATACCATACGATGCTCGTATTTTCCTGACTCTACGTCGCTTATCCAAAATCCGCTCCTTTTTCAAAATCTTCATTTTCCACGAAGTGTGCCCTACATCCGCTTTTAATGCCCTCGACGAATTTCTCCGACGACCTTCTCTCTTACCACACAATGTATGGAAATTCACCGTCTGATTACCTTTCTGTGAATTTTATTTTTCCATTTCTCTTCCACGCTCACGGCTCCAATTCTCTCTTAACGGAGTCGATCCTCTTGCCTGTGACAAAGTGTCGGTGCCATGTAAAACTACGTTCCACATTTAATTATCACTAATGTTTCCTTTGTTTCTGTACCTAAGGATCATTTAATGTAAACGCTTTGCTGGTATTATATCTTCTTACATTTTCCTCATTAGCTTGTCTATTATCTGATAAAAGGTTTTATAAATCGTGCAATGCTCTACCAAATATAGTTTGTTCCTACTTTGATTTATGTACTTTTGATTATGCCCATCATTCATGATCATTTATTTAACCTCTTCTCCCCTTTGGTTTTTTTATTAGATTAACAACTGTTTATGTGGACGAAGTAAAATATTTAATCCCATGTACAAGTATCACTCTCTGCTGCCATTCTCTTTTTTGAGTGTAAAGTAATGCAAATAAAACGAAGTCGTCAAGTCAAATACTTCCCTCATAAGTGCTACTAATGAGTTCATTAAACCCTTATCTCCACATTTTTCTAATCCAGTTAGTAAAGTTGGAGCGATATTATTTATCTCCAGAGTCTACTTTGATTTCATTTCTTTTACTGACTTTTAATTTTCTTCGTACCATAGATTTCTTCAATGTATTTTTTTATATTTTGCCTAAATACTTTCTGTTTCGATTATTATTTTACATTTCAATGTGCACGGATTTTCTTTCCTGACTTCTTGACAGTGCATTTCAATCATCTCTACAACGCATATAATTTACCGTATTCCTGTTAGACCCATACTGATATTTTCACCCATCCATGACGCTATTAGTGTCTTGTCTTTACATGTTATTTCGCTTTGTGTCCTTGTTTCCTCGTAACTCTATGATTACATTCTTACAATACATTCGCTCACTTATCTTCCTTACTTTCTCTCTTTTTAACCCACAGTTTTCTGATTCTTTCCCCTTTTATCATTTATATTTTTTGGTTTGCCATTTCTGTATCCTTCATTTCAAAAACACATTTCTTCTTTCGCACCAATCCCCAGATTTCATTCATGGTTTTTTCTTATCTGCGTTTCGATATTGACCTTTTCACCATAATTAATGCTTAAAATTTATATTTTCTTTTATTTGTTCCATATCATCTCAAATTTTGACGTTGCAAACCATCAGCACTACATTACGCTTCGGAACAGCATTATTTCACAGAGCACTGCTAATTTATAGCACTACTTCCAAGTACGTATGTGACTAGCTATTATAAAGTATGATCTCTTAACTCCCTGAACCCAGGATTTTCTATTGTTGTCTGTCTCATCTGGGGCACAAAGCACGTTTTATTGGGTTTTATTATCATTATTTAATTATAGCTGTTCTTCAGAGCCGTTATTTCTTCCTCCTCCTCCTTTCTTTCTAGCTCCTACTTTAAAATTGATATTTTCATTTAAACCTTCCTCCTCCTTTCGTCCACGTTTGCACTCCAGTTTCCCATTACTATCATCTTTTTCATTCGAGGTACAATCTAAATCATGTCCACATTTCAAAGAAACTGCGGGAGATGCCGCAACGGTAACTTTTAACGGAGTTATCCGCTACGAGTGCATTACAATGCAACAATTTCAGAGAGTAAAAATGATTCGCCTTGACCGGGATTCGAATCCCGGTCAAGGCGAATCATTTTTACTCTCTGAAATTGTTGCATTGTCAAGTCCACATGTTAAAATTGTTCATGGTTTGATTCTTTCTCTTCAGTATGCATGTAAATCATAATGAGAACCAAATTCCTTGGATCTTATTCTCTCTCTACGTATAGCACTTGCCTCAACCTTTGTCACTCTTAATAAAAAGAGACGTTTCAGGCGTGATTTGGTGGAATATCATGATGAATTAAAATTGGCAATTTTCCACAAAATAAAATGTAATACGCCCGTAAGTTTCTCCGGACTGTTTTGTCTTCCCCACCCCTTTCTCCGCCCCCACCTCTTTCTCCTCCCCCACTCACATGGTCACCTATATGACCTTCCACCTCCCCTCCCTCTTCCCCCCATTTTCCAATGTCCTCCCCTTATTTGCTTTTCAGCCTATACAGTGGACACTGAGTTATGACTGTTACCTGAAGATGTTGTAGTAACATTGAAACCGGTCGTATTAAATTTTATTTTGTGGAAAATTGCCAATTTTAATTTATAACTTTGTCACTCTTCTTCCTAATTTTTTGTTTGATATTTACACAACTAACAACGACAATTTAATACACCCTATCTTTCCGTACCTCGCTTTACCCAAAATTGCCGTAATTTTCTTTCTTCACCTCCTGTTGATGTTATCTAACTTCACTGTACGTAATATCATCCTAACACTACAAGTCCGCATTCTAAAATTTACGGTTCTCTTCCGTTTTTTCTTTTCTACTACTGTCAATTCGGTTGTGGAAACATTTCGTGTGGTGTAGTGACCGCAGAAATTTTGTCTAACCCGTTTCTGGGCATATAATTCGCCCAAGTGTGCTGAGTTTTGTAGTTTTCTGGGTTCATTATCATGGGTCGCTGGAGTGAAGGCTTCCACAGCGCGATAGGGGCGATGAGCGAAGTCTCTTGGGTTTTCCTCTTCAACGGACCTTCTGTTGTGACTACAGTTTTGCATGAATTCCATCCATTCTTCAGGTCAGAAGTGATTTGGATTAATTTTTTGTAGGCCTCATCATCAGTTTGGCTCGCTCTAGATGGTTCTCCTTCTAGCTTGAGTGCTCACTTTCCTGAGTTGGCGACCTCTAAGATACCATTAGTTCTGTGTTGCGTTTGCACGTTTATTCTTCAATCACAGCTAAAATAACGCGTAATATCATCTTATTGCGGAACAGGACAAATCATCATCCACTCTACAAATACTTAATAAATATGTACCAATAAATTGCATGAGGTATTAACGAGGAGCTATTTTTGTGTGTGAAGACTGTTTTGTAGAAATTAAGGATCGCTGTTCTTCAAAAAGGAGCCCAAGTTTGTCACACTTGCCAAATTGTGAATTTGTTAAATTGTTGTAATATTATTTTTAAAAGTTGAACCTTCCAGGATGACATGAACTTACGAGTACTCACCTCTGACTGAAGAAAATCGTCAAAACCTTTGGATTTCCTTACAAATTTGTTTAGTCTTATAGCTTAATCCGTGCAGCATCAAATCGAGTGCAGCATTAAATCGAGTGCCGGAATTCACAAACTAATGGTCCTAAGCAGGATACATTGTGTTCAAGAGAAACGTCATATCTTCTGTTTCTTCTGCCTGAGCCTTCTAAACATCGTTATTGAATTGATCAACACAGCCGATCACTGATGTGAATGTGAACTTTTTTAAACGTATTCACGAATTAATTTATTTCGTTTCATTATATGTAAATGAACTCCTGCGATGGTTTTTTAAATGCATATCACCACATGTAGCTGTTTATGCATACGAAATTATTTGGATAGGTGTCTCAGCTTGAGTGGAAGAAGTGTTCTCTACCCAGAGTCTCTACCCAATGTGCCATAACGTTGCATAAATACTATCAACTTTTGTACTATAAACCACGCGACCTGCGACTGATTAAAAATCATTCATTATTTTTTGTAATGACCAATAACATTGAATAATAATAAACTAATAATCATCCATGATAGATGAAGGAGGTATATATTTCTGATATGCATAAAATGCTGTAAATATTGATTATTTAATGCGTACGACGTACTCTGAATGTATATGGTTTTAAGTTCAACTGAGTAAAAATTTGCAATTTCAGTGAAGGAGAATTTGGCATTGGCCTAATGGCTTGGCTATTGATTCCGGAATAATAAAATCGTTCTTGAATATTATGAGTCGATTTAAAAGGCTACCAGTTAGTCAACAACGTTAGAGTAAGTGAATTTTTTTTTCAAATAATTTTCCCGAATGTTGGAACCTATATTTTACTTTATGCTATAATTTTTAAATAGGCAGCGAACAATCTATAAAGTTAGGAAAGCATTTGAATAATGACTTGGGAGCCCCCAATTCCAAATCCATTGAAATGCATAAAGAGAACCGCCGTGAGATTTTCATAATACGAATTTTCGTAATACGAATTTTCGTGAGAAACCTTTTGACTGTCACTGGGAGAGACACTGTCTTCCTAGACTGAATGTGTTTCACACGTCTTTAGGTCACAGCTCGGGGTGAAATTCATTCACCAATAAAATAATAATAAATTTGGGTTTGTGGATATTTAATGTGTAATGTTTAGTAGTTATTGATAAATATTTCATCAATTTTTATGCTTGTAATAAAATTATTTTTATCTGAGAACTGGGACACGGTCCCCAGAAATGAATTTTTATGTCGTGACTTTTTTATCGCCGCAGCCATATCAACCATTTTTCAGACCCGCACTCGTGTTTGTGTCCATAAAATTTGTAAATGTTTAGTTTAAATTTATTGGGGATCATTATTTACAGAGTAATGTTTCGAGGGGTGGTGAGAGAGTCAACGTTGCGTAACCATAGCAGGCGTATACTGACGGGGAAATTGGGGAGGAGCATGGTGAATTAAAACAGGTTGGATGAGAGAATATTTTTAGTAGAGATGAAAAGCAGACAGGGTAGGTTTGTGTTTATTCAGGTGTATGTGCTGATAAGTAATCGGGTAGAAGAAGTAAACAGTGTGCATGATCAATTTGACGAAATAATTGTGAATGTATCTCAATAAAAACACTAGATAATGGTGATTGATTGGAATGCAGTGTTAGGCAAAGAGAGGGACTGGAGAAATGTAAGAGCGTACGATTTAAGGTAAAGAAATTGTAGCGGAGGGAAAACCATATATTTAAGAAAGGAAAAGATATATTAATTATAATATTATTTTAATAGACTATGGTGTTCCCCACACCGATCTCAATTAAGCCATACAAATACGATCAAAAAGTTAATCCGTAGGGTTAAATATGTCTGTCACTGGTAGCACCATTTTGGCATCTGGCATGCTTCTTACTAGTATTAAAAACGGATTCATTATTTTAAAATTAAATTATCACGTCCAACATTCTTATGCAAGCTCTTTTGGCACCTCGCAGGGCATGTCGGGGATTGAAATGTGTATGTAGATTGAAGACGGCGTCGGCGGGGATTGGATATAAAATTAGGTAATTACTTCATATAAATTTTCGCTGAGGGAACGATAGGAATAAGGTGACAGAGAGACATTTCCAGGGAGAGGGGAGAGGTGGACGAAGGTGACGCGAAGTGTGAGGGCTTGTCAACTGGGTGGGACAGAGGGACGAAGGAAAGGGGGCTGGAAAGAAGCTGTGGGTATTCCTGGAGACGAGGGGACGGGATCGAGAGGCAGTTTTTGTTCTTGTATATGGAGTGGAAGGGGACGCGTAGGGTGGGATGGAACCGCGGACAAAAGGTCTCGTTCTCACTCTCCACCCCCCTCCTTCAATCACCGAATGCGCTCCGGGACCCTCGAGCCAAACAGACGGGTGCGCATCAGGGAGTCTAAGGGTGTGATCCCTTCTTTTTCCACCCTTGGAATATGAATTAAATCCTTGGTGGCGGTTGCGGAGAGCGAAATCTCGTCCTGGAGATGAGTTTAGATTACATTTTAAAATGTCTCCACGTTACGTGGATGCAGCTTGTTTATGTTTGTTTTGCTGAGAGTACTCCGCGGCATAATTTGAGTTACTACTTGAGAGGAGTTGTGGGAAATATTTTTAATTCTTCGTAAAAAGCTTTGGGGGTATAATTAATTCTCTCCTAGGGATCTTAAGTCAATCGTTTTGGTTTTTTAAATGCTTACTCAATCCAAGACGAATTTCAAGATTCTGAGACAAATAAAAACAGCTCAGTATGAAATATTCCCGTCAATTTACCTAGAGGTTTGCCTGAAAAACGATTCACTCGTATTCATCTTGAGTTTTACGTAAATTCTAAGCGTTATAGTCTAAACTGGGTTGTGGACAATGTTTGTCAGTGTTTTATATTTACATTGGAACCGTACGCTAAATAACCATTTACAACAATTATTTATTTTACCTTTTTCATTTTTTTAAATATTGCCTTCGCATACCAGTTATGTATTTAGCTTTAATAAGCTACTTTTACTGTCACATCCTCAACTGTTAAAATCTTGATGCGTGCGATTTTTTCACGAGCTATCCCAGGTATTTGTTGCAAGTCTAAGATGTGAGCAATGCGTACATGCTGTTGATTTTCCATCGTATGCCAAATGCATATTAGTGATGCGCCAAATAATACAGGTATATTTTTAGGATGAACTGCAAAAATTTGCATTTGATTTGGAAGTTGATCCCACACAGGCAAGCAATTTGACCCCGGGTGCCATAGAAAAGTTCAAGAAGAATTAATGTTTTTCCCTGCTTGCTAAAATGATTTATCTGTCTTGATTCCAACATATTTATTATAAAACTATAAGATGGTGTGCAATCATAAATGAGTTTGTCCTAAATATCGGGTCTATGTGGGTCACAGGCTTCTTTCTTTGTTGGATTCCAAAAATTGATCTCTTAGCAATCAATTCACCTATTAAGTTTCCCTCTTTGAATTTGGTTTCATTTATCTTATCCATATTTCATCTTGTTAGGTGGTTTTTGTTTATTTCGGGTAGACAGCCGATTCCGTATTATAACTGCAAATTTTGGGTCCTTGTCCATCTATTTCATATTTTGTATAAAATGATATAGGGTAGGTAATTAAAAATATGTAATGCAATTTTTGCTTATTCTATACTGCGAGTAGAGTGAAAAATGCATAATTTTCAATCAATCTAGAGTATTAACAATTAGGGTATGGAAGACCTTTTACATCTAATTAAACGGCATAAATGGGATTTTTGTTGAACCTGTGGAATTTTGAACTCATTCATGGAAGCCTCTGGTATTTGGACACATGTCACTGGTTTTTTAGAGCACCGAATTTCTTTATTTTTGCCTTTAATTTCTTTACTTTTAGATTTTGTAAAAATTATCACAGATTCATGTAGGTGACCATCTTTCACGAATCAGAAAGGAATGAATTTTGGAGTAATAAGAAGTACCTTGGGAGAAGGCGTTTTAGAGTTTTATGATTTTCTTCAGTGCTATATGCTGATATTCTATTATGTGGCCAGTTATCGCTGAATTTATCAATTCATACGAGTACAATTATTAGTAATACAAGTGGTTTTGACATTCTCTGCTGTAATTTCTAACTATATTGTGTGCACTCTGTTAATAAAGTGGCATTTTGTAATTAAACACCGAAATAACTATGGAAAACAGGGTATGAAGAGAATTTTTTCAAATGATTTCATTAAAATTTTAATGTATTATAATGTATATAAATGTACCATAAACACAGTAATCAACCTGGAGGTCGGATGGTAGAGTTCACCCACACGCCCGACGGAGTGTGAACTTCGCAAATCAGGGTAGGGGGGCCCACCCTGATGTGTGAATTCGTTCCTTTCCCTATGCTGGTTATGGTTTGCCAGAAAGATCTGGGACCAGAAAAATCACATAGCTTGGGTGCAGCTATAGGTGTCCAGAGAGGCTTGCCCGGGTATCGAACCTGGGCCCTCCGGTAAGTAGTCCAACACACTAGCTATGGACTACCGCGACCCACATTTAATGTATTGTCAAACCATAGTTTTATTTTCTCCTGAATGAATCCAAATGACATCCTGCACTCTTTATTAGCAAAACGCGGATTTCCGATCATGAACTTTCAGCTGTGATCTAGACTTAGCCATAGCCAATATAGTCACAAAATTATGAAACTTACGAGCAATATTATGAAGGAATTTTATAAATTTTGTTATTCCATTAATATTATCATGCCTAAATTATACTGTAGGAGAAAGAATTTGGCGATATTGTAAAATCTTCAGATGATTTTTCGGAAACTTTCTAGCAATCCCAACAGTGACTATAAATATCAGTCTGCTAAGAGTGACAGCCAATTTTTACATGTATAAAAAACAGTCCTTTCGTTGCAAATTTCACTTAACACCACTTAATTCATGCCTCGAAGGAGAGTCTAGTAAAATTATTTTTCAGGTGTTACTCTCTTTGCTAACTATTACCCATTGTGTATTTAATGGGTAATATCCTTGGTTGGTAATATTGGAGTAGTAAAGCTCTGTCGACAAAATTTTTGACCCGAAAATCATGCAAAAAGGTCGGTGGGGATGGAATGAGCGGCAGGTAGTGAAATTTTTTGGAGGGAGGGCTGGAGACGAAGGTAAAAAGGCCGGATGCGAGAGGAGGGAGGATGTAAGGGAATTACTAACGGCGGGAAAGGGGAAAAAGATATAATGCTGGATACGAAAAGTTGGAGGGATTTTCGAAGTACGTCCCAGAGGATGAAGTGCCCGGAGGTAAGAGAGGTAAGAGGAAGCGGCGGCGATGGGCGGGGCGAGTGGGAGAGGCCGGAGTAGAGAGGGAGGGAGAGAGAGTGAGAGAATGCAGAGAAAAGGAGAGGGCTTCGGTGGTGAATCCTCAGGAATTTAAAAACTTTAATGGCAAAAACGGTTTAAAAATAGGAATTGAATCGAAGAAAGTCATGAATAGGAAATCTGAGATATTTTTATTCTTGACTTGCTCCATAGTATTTTAATGTATTCGAAGTGCACGGAGTGGATTTTGGTTTAATTTGCTCTTGACGCCTGTTTCTGAAATCCGCTGACTCACGAGCCTTCCGCTGTGGATTTTGAAGTGCGGGATGTTAATACCGATGATAATTGAACAGACGTCACGAATTGAAAGACGGAGGTTTGGAAAGGACGTACCACCGTCGATTCGAAATGGCTGATGCAATTTTTGCACGATGCAGTTAGATATAAAATTCTATAACTTGAATACTGAGTTAAAAAATAAAAACATTTTCTTGGTGATTTTTGGTGCGTCGTTTTATCATAGAATTAATGGGGAGTGTCTAATGTAGCTTAAATTTAACGGAGGAATAAGAATATTTTTGATTGAAAACCATAATACAAACCTTCGCCAGTATTCACATGTCAAATCAGGGGTAACTTTAATCCTGGAATTAATATTAATACTTACGTCTTTTATGATTTCAATGTAATTGAGTAATACAATTAAGTGCTTTATTTCTAATGCTGGGAAGTATTGATGAAGTTATAACATGAAATAACATTCACAAGTGATTACTTCGATTACACCCGATATACAGAAAAGGGAAACCTTTTCTGTATATCGGGTGTAATCGAAGTAATCACTTGTGAATGTTATTTCATGTTATAACGTATTTCGGTGCCATTTTAATCGTATAATTTGAACTAGAAGCTATCGTTATGTACCCAATTTCGGCTTTAATTTGTAGAGCTTTGATAACAACTTAATTTCAATGAACATTTAGTTAGTATTTAAGTTCTATCATTTTTAGATTAGCCAAAACTGTTCAATAACATGGACTAAATCAAAGATGAAATATCCTAAGCATAAAATATTGAGTTGAATGCCAAATACTTGGAAATGTATTTTCTATGTTATTATCAAAATTAGAAAACCTAAATAAAGAGGTGCCGTTTTCAAGGTTCACCTTTGCTTTCAATAGTTTTTGCTGTTTAATTATTTTGCAATATCAATTGAACTTAACCCGTTCATTCTTCCTGTGAGATGTTAATTTTAATAATCATAAATCCGAATATTTCTAATTTTTGATGCATGATTTTGGTACGTGATCAACTAAGAACTGTGATAAAGTTCAAAGAGTATTAATATAATTGATAATAAAATTTCGGAAAATATTCCAGGTATATACAATTCTTTGTGGAAGTATTATTTAATGCCTTTGATCATTTTTACGCTCTGTAACTGTTATTTCTTTTTTATATATAACTCCGGAGTTATCTCCCTCATTTTCCCTGGCATCATTTTCGAAGTCAATTTTTCAATAACTAGTCAATTGAATTTGTGAATCCTTCCTTTAAACCAACTCAAATGAGAACACGAATTACGCATTTCGTTCGCTCCAGTTCCAAGTATTTGAATCCATACTAAAGGTATATCATTATTCCATAAGGTCCATTCTCCCATGGCCTTTACCTAATAAGCGTCTTCCGTCTCCCTCTACCTTCTCCACTTTCGCAGTCTCAACCTTTCTCTCAATCTCTTTAAAAATTCGGTTTCTAGTCGAATCACTCACACACCAACTTCCTCAGTGCTCAGTCCGCAAGCTTGAATCCCCATTTAACTCATGCTGATTTTTCAAAGCCTCTATGATATCCCTTATCTCATTTACATGGGCATGTAATATTAGTATACAGTTCATCCTACAAATCTCCCACTATTCCGAAAAGAGTAAAGAATTGATTAAATAGGGGCTCGTTGAGAAATAAAAATGAGGGATTTCATCTCTGACTCCATGCAAATTTCACTGTGCATCAAGGCGTGTATTTAATATCTTGAATAAATTATTTACGTATTTTTATGACACATAATAATGTAAAAAAATTGTTTGTTGCAGTATATTTCGACGTGAAGGATGGAATGGGGTTTCGTTAGACAGCCTCATTTGTATTAATTTTCACACTCTTATGCTTAGTTTTATTAATTGTAATGCCATAGAATGGGTTTAATACTATACCTTAATCATAAGTGTAAATCCGCACACTAATCATTTTGGACAATGTATTATAGCCCTTTTTACTGCCCACTGCTAGTGCTCAAATACGTCCTTTAAAGTAGCAATAAAATTTATTGCACTAATAGAAGGTTCGTCTCTATGGTTATAATACTTTATTTGTATGATTCGCTTCTAAAATATGTACAAAATATGCTCTCCCTCAAGTAGATCCTTTTACAAATATGCTACATTATATTTTTTGCACTTATGGTTCCAAACGCTCCAGAAAGAGCTTTTGTAATTGTAATGCGACTTATTACCTATTCTTCCAAAGTAAATAGAATTACTTAATGAACTGATTTCGAGGTAAATGGAAGAGGGGATCTGGACACAGTAATTTACAAGAAATGAAAAAGCTAGGGAAATATCTTTTGGTCTGCATTCCTCTTCTTTGCCTCACTCCCTTTTCTTTCTTAACCTTTTTTCCCCAACTTTTTGCTTTTTATTATCCATCCGGATATCCGAAAAAATTCCCGCTTGATATTCCGAAAAGGTTATTATTCCACATCACCAAGCGAAAGTTTTCCGTATTCTTTGATTTTATTCAAATATCCAGATTAAATATGTAAGGAAATTAAAATTTATTATTCTTTACGTTGACTCTGAGTTCTTTTCTCAAAAGTGCTGAAATATCGGGAATGCCAGTAGATAGGCACATTTGAACCTCGTCGACGTGGCATTGTCCGTCGTTTCACTCCCTTTGGTGTGTATATCCTAGCTCATGGAAAATATTCATTCCCATACACAGATGAATTCCCAATCCCTTGGCTCACTTCGCCTCTCATCCTTCGCCCCGGCTTGGGTGAGTCCACAATTACCTCCTTTTTCACCATTCTATTTTCTTCCTTTGGAAGAAGCCTCAACCCATCCTCCCTCGTACTCGGCCATCTCCTACCCTTCTTCCCTTGGCCTCCCAGTGCTCTCACCGCTTTGCCTTCCTCCCTTTCCGTCGTATTCCAATTAATTTGCTCCTACAACCCCTACGGCTTCTTCCATATCCCCTTTCTCGCCCCAAACCTTCCCTTCCAGCTTCCCTCTTATTTTCTAACTACTGAGCACTTTCCATTTCTCTTTGTCGACCGTTTCGAACCTCATGTCATCTCTGGCTTAAATACATCATCGAATTCGTATAGATGCTTTATGTATATGATGTAATCATGAGAGCTCATGAAGCTTGCAGTTGGAACCTCAGCAATATATATGTACTCTAAAACAAAATATATTATTATCTCTCATTTAGTTTGTGACATTTTTAAACTAGTGCACTTGGTAAAGAAATAATTTCAGTATCCGTTTAAATCTTTTTAAAAAACTTGCTCAGTGTAATTGTGAATGTCATATCGTACGTGAAACTGGAGAGAAGGCCGCTTACAAATAAACACTAAGGGAAATCAGTACTTATTGCTTTGAGGACAAGGTACTAATTAATATGAAAACGACCGTTGCTTCTTCGTCTTGGTGATGCTATTTCATATTAATGTCATTTATGTGAATGTAAAAATTGTAATTTTTTAAGCTATTGAGCATCTTTAAACATGCCGTGCGCAGTTATCTAAGGCATTGGAATGTTTTTTTTGGAAATTGGCAAGAGACTAGAACAATTGGTATCTCTTGTACTATCTCAATATGATGCTGTACACAGTAAATTTTGGCCGAGGTTTTAAACCTGTCTTTTTATTCTAAAAATTTAAAAAATTTTAATCATCTAACATTTTGAAAGTGGAGTCATAAAATTTAATTGATGGGGATATTTCCTTGGCATCTGTCTTGCCAATTTACAGATTCTCATGTGTCATTTATGTCCTATATTTTCCGTTTTAATTTCCTTTTCCCATTTGCTTATTCGATCGTTCATGACTGTAGTCTGTTACCTGGTTGAAATAGAAGATTCTTTAATTTTTCTATTCACCCGTTATCCTTAGCCGATCTTGTCATCGAGGGAGTAGCTAATATAATTCACGTCATCAGGTGTGAAGGTACATTCCTGTTAGATAGAATTATAATTTGCAGAAAATTGTCAATGAGAAAACTTTGTGTTTGAAAATTTCTGACCCTTGAATGACGTCAGGGGTCCCGGTTTTGCGTTCCTTTGAATTGCCGGAATAGTGTAGGGTATGAATCTGAGGATATACGTGAGCTCTCAAATAGAGAGAGTTCATTAATGTTTCATTCGCATAATTTATTGCGCAAAAATATAATTTTAGCTGTATTGTTTGATTAACGCGTTATTTACATGTGTGTGTTCATTGATTTAACTCGAGTATTCAGTCAGCAGGAACCGTTACGATTTAAAACGTCACCTTTAGAAACAATGAATATAACACACGGAAAGCATTCCGCTACATTGAAATTTTGCTTTCACCCGAAAATAATCTCTACCGTGGGATATTTAGCTCTATGGGAGGCTTCTGGAGAGCGTTCTTCACTATAAAACAGCTATGGTTTAAATTTTTTATCGTGTGATTGTCATCAATTAAAAGGAAGGCGGAGCGAAAACTTCGGTAATTTCTCATTAGAATGCGATCATGAAATGCCACTGTGAGAGAAGATAGTCGATCAACGTTAAGAGGCCTATCAGAATAATAAAAAATTCTTTTCATTATTGCAGTTATAATTTTCATGCCACGTGTCATGACTATGACAAAAAGTGTGTGGATAGTCCGCTCAAATTTATGAGACTTTAGTTGAGAAGAGCACTTCAAACTAGTTGATGATGGACTACAGTGTGGAGTGTAAAACTAGAGCATCTGCAACCCTTCAGGGGTCTCTAGGGGTCTAAGCCGAGTAATTAGATTGGGAAATACTGCGAAGTTAGTGCTGTGTCTACTTGGTGAGTAAATAACTCTCCTCCTGACGTGAAGTTCTTGAAACCGAATGCCGTGAGGAATAAATTGTTTTGGGTGGCCACAATTTTCAATAAGACCCACTTTAGCTGATATTTGCTATGAATTCAACAGTTAATCATTTATGTCCTTGGTTTTGAAAAAAGATATTTGAATATCTATCGTAGGTAATGATTCAACTCATTTAATCTATTATCTCTCTAATTTTATCATAATATATGTATTATTTTCAATAAATGAAGTCGCAGCATTTAATTAATTAGTCACAGCTTAGTTCGAAACAACTATACTTTATTTCCTTTTTAAATTGGAACAACATAAAATGTTCGGACTATTTGACTAGGCGTCCAAACTCTTCGAAACATTTGAAAATTAAATTCAGCTGGTGATCAACTTGTATGAGATTAAAAATTTTCAGGGTATTATTCTCGTATATTAAAGTCCCCAAATTCCGTGTCAAAATGTTTTCCAAAATGTTTCTCTCCCCACACAAATAAATTCATATATCAGTTTCTTCCTTCATGCCCTCAGCATTTATGCTCCGTTGGCTCCCTTTTTTGTGCACGCTTAGCACTTCATTTTCTGCAAATTTGGCGAATTTCTTTTTGGTCTTCGACCCAACGGCGGCTATGGCTGAACCTCCCGCCGTGCTCTCGCCTCCCCTTCAGTCGGGCCACAGTTGCCTTTATTGTGTCTTGCAGACGCATCCCAACTTGCCATTTCAGCCGCCGCCAATTCCTCCCCTCTCCCACTCCTCTCCCTCCCTAGACCTAGGGAATCACAATCCAGTTCCCGTTCTACTCCCTCCCCCCCTCTCCGTCCTCCACCCCAAACAGCCTCGCGTTGTTTCATTGCGCGCCCCTTCGTTTTATGCAATTTCATCTTCCGCCCAGAGCACGCACTTGTATGCACACTCAAGCCCTGAGCACATATTCTGATGGCTTTCTCAATAGTTGCTGCGCGCGCTATTTTCTAATACTTCGCCCTAGTTCTTTTGTACGGGTTTAACCTCCTTTTTTTCTTCTACTCGTCTCTTTTTTGATGAACTTTTAGCGAAAACTGAGCCATCTCTGCTCCATTGGACAAAGGCATTGGGGTGAGATCCAGAGACAGAAATAATCCCCACGAACGTATGTTTTACTAACATTTTATCCATACCAATATTTCTCCTTACTCGCACATGATTATTGTCATGATTTGAGTTATATAAAATCAAGTTTAGATGCACTTTCGATTTAAATAAGTTTAATAAATAAAATAATTACTCTATAATTTCAATGCTACGATTTTAGGAATGATTATAATTAGGTACAACACTATTTTTACATAATTATTTGCTAATTCTATCCAAAATTTAAAGGGAGTGAGATATCGTTATCAGATTTTAAGAAATGAATAGCGTAATCTTTTAGTTTTGTTTTCATTTATAGCACATACTTGTATACACAAATTCAGCATAGAATTAACCGGTTGCTCTCTCATCGTTTCATTATTCCTAATCTTTCTCTAGTTGTAATTATTTCTATAGCGTTTAAATTATGGACTAGTGTAGATGATAAGTGTGTATGCGATATGTGGTTAACAACCAGCTGGCGATATGCATAAAAAGTTCAATAAATGGTAACAGATTAAAGTACTTTCAGACCACCATTTCTCACCGCAGTGGAAATATTAATAATATCGTTAAGGGAAATTACGAGAATTACTTCTCAAGCATTGGAGTTTCTGATGCTTTTATTTTGCTTTTATTCTTTGCGGAAAAGATCAGTTTCCGGTAAATAATCTCTTTATAGATGGTCTTGACTCAGTTCTTGAAAGATCTAGAAAATATATTTGTGTTTCAACCCAATTTGTAAAAATAACTCTGTTCATTTTGTTTACGCGGTTCCAACTAGAGCAGCGTGCTTTCCCCAGAGCAGCCAAATCCCCATTTCTTTCACATTCCCCTCCAGTTCCACTCCCGTTTCTTTAATTCCCTCGCCCCTCTCTCCGAGTGGGTCCCTCTCCTTGCCTTGTCTTACCGTGCAGACTCATGCCGGCCATTTCATTTGCACTCCTCCCCCACAGTTCACGGAAATTACATATTTCCACTTCATTTCAGTATCCCATAACCTTTCTGAAACTTTCTCCCTCGCTCGCGCGCGCGCGTTCAGTGGGTAGTAGTTGTACTGCCGTTGCCCTCCCATCCCCCGGCGTAGCCTCTCGCCCCTAATACCCTCACTCCCGCCCCCCTCTCACCCTCTCACACCCTGCCGGTGTCCACAAAACCGACTGCGCACCGCGGGGTGGGCGTGGGAGAGGATTTTCGTCCGCCCGCCGAGCCCCTCGCACCCCCACCACTCCCTCCGACTGACGTGAAATTGTTGCTAAGGGGTCGAATTAAGGGGAGAGCGCGGCCTGGTGGCATCCAGCGGTACAAATTGCAGTTCACTCCACCCCCTCCTCCTCACTTCCCGAACTGCCTCTTCGTTTCAACTCCCCCATTCGCCGCTACCCCCTACAACCACCGTTCTCTTTATTCCTCCCCTACTCTTCCTCCTCTTCTTCGCTCTTCCTTCCCCATCCTTGCCTCGCGTTCCATCCTCTTCTCCTCATCCTTCTTCCCATCCCAACCTTCCCTCGTCAAATTGCGGTCTACTTTTACAGCCCTTCCCCCCAGCATCTGATCTTTCCTACACCGTCTCGACCTCCCTCACTCGACCATCAAAACCATTTAAAAGTTGAAACCGTGACTAAAAATTGTCACGCTGGGGTCCGAACATTTTTTCTATGAAATTGCTCCCCAGCTATTTGTTAAGCTTTCGTTTGCGTAGGATTTCCAGTTTCCTTTTTAATTTTTCTCGCCACATAACTGTTTCTCTCAGGTATCTCCTTTTTAGTCTCTTTTTATCACCTACTCGCGGCATTCTTATTTCAAATGTTGTTCTATTCCGCATCTTATCGTGCCCAGGCCAATTTGAGACCTTCTGGCATACTATGGCTCATTCAACAAGCTGACGTTGTCAAACACAAAAAGTTAGACCCGAATGGAATATCTAAAGGTATTTAAATAAAAGGAAAATAAATAAATGAAATACATTTATGATTTAACTATCAGCTACAGAAAATTTCTTTTGTTTACCATTATCCCCTCACGAATCTAATAACAGATACTATTTGCACATATTTATCCTGCTTTATCGGTCGTTTGATATTTATTTTGTTATAATACATGTATTTAAATTAATTACGATGCAATACTATTCGTTCTTAAGTTTTCAGCGTTAAGATACCTATACTACTCTCTTCTCGCTTGAGTATCAAAATATAATTAGTGTTTTTATTATAAATAAACTTATGAAACATGAAGTTACCTTTCTCAATAATCAACAGATTATTAACATCTTCATTATTGTGTTTGAATATAAATACCTTGTTAGCATATTGTTGAAAAGCCTAACTGGTTAAAGATAATATGGTATATCCGAGTCCTCCACTTCGTTAGGTCATTTATAATTGCACTTCATGCTGAGAGATCGTCACTGGTAAAATTGTCTTCGTAAAAGACCACTTGAAATATCTAGCTTCAGGAATAGTTCATATTTTTTGTTCTTTTGAAAGTATGCTTATATATATCTTCTTGACAAAGATGTCAACGTGAAATAGAAGAAAAATATTTCTAAACAGTTTTCAATTCGATGGCTGGTAGGTTAGAAAAGGATTGCAGTGTTGTCTCATACTTTGAATCATTAATTACAGTATTAATCATTAAGTTCAGGGTTGAGTGTTATGCACGAAGAAGTTATTTAATTTTCCTTTGTCGCCCGTTGTTTTCCAGGAATATCCGTTCCTCGGAAAATCTCACACATTTGGTGAAGCTCAGAGTCACCCGGGGGGGGGGGGGGCGAACTCTTTATTCTTCATCAGTCGTCCGCCCTATTCGCCTTGTTTCCTCGTCTCCACGAAAAATGAATAGAAAAAGAATAATGTCTTTCAATGACCTCATGAATCATTTATTTGGTATCAAGTTACCTACGTAGTCAATATTTATTTTAATCAATGAACCGATTTCAAACTATTTTTTTATCTCTCTACAAGAGATATAATATAATACATGAGTGATAAAATTGAGGATCGATTTTAATTTCAAGACCAATTTAATTTAAATGCAAAAAACTTTGAATATTTGTCATATTTCTCCTACGTTTAAGAGTTTATTTTTTTAAATTTCGAAATGAAAGTTTTCGAGGTGCAAACTTAATTTTTTAGGGTTTACGACTAGTATGAAATACTTCAAAAGCGAAATGAAGGATGATCTTGCCTTTGTCAAAGGATACTTAAATCACGGAGATGAATAAAAATAATTGCAACTACGTGTAAATAATAAATTTCCATAATTATTTTAAGGGAAGTTTATGCATTCATGGAGATCCATGCATTCACTAGGCATATTAGATCCTTTCTGGGGCCTCTGTGCTTTTTATTTTTGCCGAAAGAATGTTAATTTTTTCTGCAGTGACTCGGGTCAGGTTGCCACTCTTTTGTGTGTCCTCCCGTCACGTTTCTCAAGCCGGAGATAGCGAAGTATGGAGTCTTTGGACGGCGGTGGCTTCGTTATTTTATGCACCTCAAATCCTGTTTGTCGTTCCTTTGCAGAGCCTTTACAACATGCTTGGAGAAGCACACTACCTGCTGCGTGAGTACACCGAGGCGGAAAGGTGGTACAAAGCGGCGCTACAGGTGAAGCCAGACCACGTACCAGCCCATCTGACCTACGGAAAGATGCTGGCAAAAAACGTGAGTACCATTACTCTAGCCACGCACGGTCAATAACAACTGAGGCATTGCCATGAGTTCCTGGGTGCACCATGCCTAGGTGTTTGCATTTGGTTTATTATCTTAATAAAAGGTCCCAGGTTCTGATCCCGGAAGTGCCATACTGTGTGTCTTATATCTTCCGTGTGGAAATTAACTACTAAGGTATCTAGTGCATGGAATACCTATCCTTACCGAATTGGTTAGTACTGTGTGTTTATATTATATATATATATATATAATTTTCTATATGTGTATATATATATACATTTATTATGTTATATACACACACATGCATAACTGTAAACAAAGTAATCAACCCGGAGATCGGTTTGGTAGGTGATGGTAGAGGTCACCCAGTACTAAGCCTAAGTGTTCACACATCAGGGTAGGGGGGCAGTTCCTTTCCCTGTACCGGTTATGGTTTCCCAGGAAGAACTGGTAGCCAAAAAATCGCATAGCTTGGGTGGAGCTGCAGGTGCCCAGAGAGGCTTGCCCGGGAATAGAACCCGGACCCTCCGGACAGTAGCCCAACGCTCTACCACTGGACTACCGTGACCCACACACGTCAATGGTGAATACCTCAAACTCAAAAATTGGGAAGAATAAACTCATTTAACTGGCCTATGAAAGGCCAGCGGTATCTAGTGGTGGAATAGATAAATGCGTAATTACAATGTAATCAAAAACAGCTTGGTGGGATTGTAGCGAGGTAAAGATTTTCTACCAGAAGTAGAAACGCTTGCACGTGATACAAAAGAGATTTCGAAAACAGGAAAGAATATATATTTCCCTGGGAATTCCACGAAAATTGATATCATTTTAATCAATTTACGCAATCTTCCGTTCCCTAAAGTCAATTAGAATCCACTGTAGCTCCTTTAATTTTTGAATTCCGTTCAGAGCTGATGTGTGCCTTAACGTCCCACCCGCGTTATTCCCTCGTCTACCTGACCGGATTTCTCCAGCGTTATCGGTCTCCGCCCTTTCCTTTAATCTAACCCCTCGCCTGCGGGCATTCCTCTTGCTATATAATTATCTCCTTGGGAAACACAATCTACTCCTCCAACGTTCCCGTTTTCCGACCTCTCTCCGCCTCCACAAGCCGGCGTCCTTAACTCTCCGACACTAACACCTCCCAGTTTGTGCAAGCACTTTGAGAAATCCATCTTTACAAGGACCTATCTCCTGTAAACCCCCCCCTCTCTTGTGTATTTTATTTGCTTCACGCTTTAAACCCCGAATGTTCACTTACCCCTGTCTAATGAAACACCTAATTATATTTTGATGAAATACCTAATTATAACTTAAGCATTCCTTTTACAAGCAGATCGACATTTTCTTGAAGTGATTTTACTTCCAGGATTAATTTAATCATTTGACATTTTTCACCGATAACATTTGAACTTAGACCAGATAGAGTTCTACGCGTGTTCTATGTGTAGTGTTTAGGAAGATTAGGGTTGAAATAATGGGGGCATCACGAAAAAATTAGTTTGTAAAGGAAGCATTTGTTAGAAGAAAAGAATTCATAATAGGTACGCTAACCAATGATGGAAAGGAAATATTATTAAAGTCACTGAAAAGACGTAGAAAAAGAAATGTAATGTTGTTTATGCATTTGAAACTTGGTTTTTGAAGGATTAAGTTGGGAGAGCGTTAGAAGCTTTTGAGATGTTATTACGGTGAGGAATGGAGACTTAACTTGAGCAGGGAGGAAGACTAAAGGCCAAGGTGCAGAAAAAATGGTTGAAGGAAGTATTGAAAGGTAGTTGGATATAAAGGGCCACTTGAGAAGTGAGAATAGTAGTCCTGAGAAGAGATAAAATTTTTCTATACAAGGTAAGAAAACCATGTAATCTGTAATGACATACTCGTACATAAACACCCACGTACACTTCAAAGAGACTACAGCGTTCAGAACAACTATCTCAACGAAATATAGTATGATTAGTTCGTTTCAAATAACGACGTTCGATGCTATTCCATTGTCTCCACGTAACTATAAATAAAGACAGAAATTCAAGACTGAAGGAAATGTGGCAACGGCCACCATTACATATTCCATTTTAATTCCTTCATACGCAACTAACCTTTCTTCATTAAACTTTTGTATTTTTTTACTTTATCATATAATCTATAATATGTTTCCCTTCTATCTATGTTAGTTAATCAGCATTTCGTGTTGTTTTATGCAGACAGATAAATAGGAATTTCATCATAAAGTTATTTTAGCGAGGCATACTTGAAATATTTAATATTTTAATTTTTTAATAAACAAAACCTTTACACATCATGTTAAAGATTGATTTTAATTGTTTTCATCTATTTGCAAAAAAGTTATTCTATTCATCTGAAATAATAAGTTTTTAATTTTTTCAATGGATTTATTTCAGTACGCGTTTCTTTGTCGAGGTAGCATTATCAGGTACATATTAGAAGTTTGGAAGCCCAGAACAAAATGGGTGGGTGGGTCGGTTGACGTTAAGAAGGGCCTGGAAAGGGATAGAAGGCGTTCGTTATAAGTCACTGTGCGGGAAGTATTGTTGTTGGGATCGGGGGGTAAATCTTTTTATGCCATCAACATATCATTCCCGAAATTTAACTTCTTTTAGGTTCCAAATAAGGCCAATTAACAAAATAAGGGATATGAGAGTAGAAGTTTTAATTCTAAATGAGTGATTCTGTAACGTAAAGGAGAATTTAGTAACTTGAACTCATAGCGTATTTCTTCCCTCAACTCACAGATTCTCCAAATTTGTGCCGAAGTTTTCGGTTCCTTGTTCTCGGAATCCTGCTCCCAATTAAATCTAACTGGTTCGTACGAAAATCACCAAATTAAACACCATCATTATTAATTTTGCATCTTTAGTCATGGAGTTGGATTTTTGATTTATGATGGATCCCCTCTTGAAAAAAAACTCCTAAAACTTAGGGAATCGATATTATGTATCCAAAAGAAACATTCCAAACTATGATGCGTGGGAAGGAAAATAATTATTATTGAGTAATATTCGAGGAAAAGTTTCACTTTCAGTGGCAGGAAGGTTTCTTTTTTTAGGATAACCGTTTCAGTATATTTTAAGGCCTGCTCATTCCTCTAATGTTTATAAAATCATGGTAAGTCTCTTAAATTAGGAATAAATGAAAGTGAAGTGTAAGCAAAGCACTCGGTTCAAAATATGTTGTATATATGATTATAAGACAATACCTGCCATAATCTGATTTTTATACTTCAGAACGACCTTCAAATTAATTACTGTAAAAGTATACTAACACGAAAAAGGTAATTTTTTTACATCACCACCGTTACCAAGCCTTTCGCCATATTATCATATCATTTCGGTTACTATTTAGGTATAAATATCCACATTCTGTCATTAATGTACAAATGCAGTCATGTACTGGGAGCGGCAACATAATTTCCTATTTTAAAAGAAAAATTTAATTGAAAAAAGGAAGGTATGTTGCCGCATCCTATAATCTACTGAAGTAGCTGCCACACCACGGGTCCCAGGAATCCACAATGATGGTCGAAAAATTTTGGGAGGATTTAACTGACTTACAAAATATTATCATTGGTATTGGTTAATAATAAATGCTCTGATTCATGGCTATATTTGTTTTTTACTTTACAGGTTTTGTAGCTATTAATTAGACATTTTATTGGGGAATAGAACAATTTTACTTGCATTAATAACTTATCGAAATGCATATTTCACACCTCAATGAGCTATACCTTTGATACGATGATTAAAATAAAATGAGTAATAGTTTCATTGCAACAATTTCAGCGCGTAAAAATCATTCGCCTTGACGGGGATCCCGGTCAAGGCGAATAAGTAGTAATTCTTTGCGACAACTATGTATTTAGCATCATTTTGCTGAGCACGTGTTATAAGTTAAATTGTCATTTAGATATAAAATGTTTTATGTTGATAATAAAGTATTAATTTTCGTAATTTCAATAAAATTAGTTTAATGAAGGTAGTCAACCTTTGCCCAACCACTTTTCTTTCCATTTATTTATTTTGTACTGTCTATATAATTTGCAGTATTTAGCAAGACCTAATGCTACTGATTAATGTCGGCGCATTCACGTTTAACCTTTATCCATAAAAAACATGAAGTGTCATGGAATCAAGACATTGATTTCTCGCATCCTCTTTTGCGAGTCCCATTCCGAATCCTCTTTTATGTTGATTCATTGCGCGTGCTGAAGAGGAAATTATAAATTTGCAAATAATCAACCGTGGAATACGAGTATAATCAATCTTATTCCAGCTCGTTGTTCAAGAAATCAGTTGCCTTCATGACTGAGAACTTGAATTACTTTTGACATTTAATGGAGGTCAGAAGAAAGAATAATCTATCTTAGGTTTACAACATCCCAGGCCCGATTTGTTTTGCTCCTCTGTCCTCATTTTTTAAAATCTCCAAGTCCATCCACGCCACCGTATACGTCAATCTTGGAAACTAAAGCCTTAGATGTTATTCCTTGGAAGATTTTCCGTTGGCTTAAGTTATTTGTCGTCATTTGATAGATGGCAACACACGATGATAACAAAAACTTCTCTTAGGAACGCCCTTTGTCGTCAAACACGGGTACTTACTGAACCGCCCACGTACTTTCCGTTTGGTTTATATTACTGAATACTACAATAGATAAGAGACTACAATAATAGACTACAATAGAAAAATCAACAGTGTCCTGAACGATAAGACTTACTCGGAAGAAAAACGGGATCCCACCTCCAAGATCCAAAAAGAGATTAAGCAAATAATTACAGTCTTCGATCCCTCCTGATGAGAGACGGTGGATCGTCGAATCAGCTCCCAAAACCCCTAGATTGTATGGCCTACCTAAGATCCATAAGCCAGGTGTTCCTCTACGACCCATCGTGAGTGCCATAGACTCCATGCCACAAACTCGCAAAATATTTGGCCCAGCAACTCTTACCGTTCTCTGGTAAGTCGTCAACGCACGTGAAGAACTCCGCTCACTTCATTGAGATTATTAAAGAGGCCAAAAAAGCAAGGAAGATAGTGAGTTTTGACGTAGTTTCTCTCTTCACAAGCATCCCGATCGGTGAAGCAGTAGAGATTATCCAATCGCTCACGAGTGACGGCCTCCCGGAAGACATCCCAAAGAAGGTGGAGTTTTGCCTGAGAAATGCTTACTTCACGTGGAACGGAAAATTCTACAGGCAAACAATGGCGCTACAATGGGGTCCCCACTCTCACCGGTGATCGCCGATCTTTTCATGGAAGCTTTTGAACGAAAAGCCTTGCAATCCTTCCACGAAAAACCCAAACTCTTTGTGTGATATGTGGACGACATATTTGTGATATGGCCCCACGGAAAAGAAGAACTCCAGAAGTTCCTGCAACACCTCAACGCACAATATGGTGCTATTAAATTCACCATGGAGATGGAAACGGACAACCGGCTGCCCTTTCTGGATGTCCTGGTCGAGAAAAAAGAAAATGGGTCTTTGGGACACTCCGTTTTTCGGAAAAAGACCCATACGGACCAATATCTCCATGCAGACTCCCATCACCACCCTCAACAAAAAGCCGGAGTAATTAAAACCTTACTCCAGCGAGCATACTCTCTCTCTGACGCTGCCACCATTGGAAAAGAAAAACAACATCTACTGAAAACGTTCCAGATGAATGACTTCCGGCGTGACAACATTCTGAAGACAATGCACAGGGTGGAGGAAAAGAAGCGGATGGCCCTGGAGAGGACCGACGAGACTAGCCCTAAGGAAAAGAGGAGGGCACACGCTATCCTGCTGTACGTCGCGGGAACAACGGAAAAAATTGCGAGGGCCCTCCGGAAACACAACGTCTCGGCCAGGTTCAAATGTGTAACCAAAATGGCCAATACCCTCGTCAACGCGAAAGACCGCCTCCCAAAAGACACCTCTGGAGGAATCTGCCAAATTAAATGTAGCTGCGGCAACTCCTACATCGGCCAAACATCAAGAGCGCTGAAATGCCGAGTCCAAGAACACAGAAGGGCCGTAAAAAACAGACAGTTCCAGCAGTCAGCGGTGGCTGAATATCATTGGAGTGGACCGACACATAATATTGAGTTTGACAACGCCACTTTATTGAATAAAGAAGGCCGCTACTATCCAAGGATTATCAGAGAGGCAATTGAAATTGCAAAAACGCCCAGAAATTTCAACCGCGAGGACGGCTACCCCCTCGCCAGCGCGTGGAAACGGGTCCTCAAGGATTTCAACGAATCAGAGCACACCTCCACAAAATAGGCGCCAAGCGGAGGGCATATATATTGGACCAAAACCTGCATCGGCACTTCAGTGGACCTGAGGAAGCCAACTGGAACGTTGGCGAAATATTAAGTATTTTAATATATTTTCTGATTACAGAATTGATAGCAGCACAAAATTTCAGTTTAATGACTATTTTATTTTTATTATTAACTTTCGTAGAAATGTAGGAGTCCAACGCCTGTATTCGGTCCTTTGGAATATTCAGTAGATGACAGCATTTAACGAAACAACGTCCTGTGAAAGGAACAAATTATCATTGCCAAGAGGGACACAAAACCTGTTGCTAACCCATCATTTCATCTCTCATTTGGTTAATTTTGTCACTGAACAAAATATGCAGTTTGGCTTCTTTAAAGAATTACTATTCATTTTTAAGTCAAGAAATAAAGTATTAATTTTATTTGAAATGTAAAAAATAAATACAGTAAGTACCACCAGCAATCCTTAAATATTTCTAAAAATGTTTGCCTTACATCGTTGTGGCTGAAGTACAGGGAACAGATAAAATTTATGAAAATGTAGGAAATTAGACGTAGAAACATTTATTTTTTTATTGAACAAGTGGCAACAGGACGTCTTAAACTGTACCTCAAAGGAAATAAACTTCTGTAATTAAATCAGAAAAGTCCAAGCACAAAAAGGAATTCCTTTAAAGTTCAGAATTATTTTTATTATGCAAGTGAATATTTTGACAGGAATTTCAATTGTAGTAACGATGCGGAAATAGTTAATGAAATTAATTGGAGGTAAAAATTAAATCTCTCCTACAAAGTGAGCACAAAATGAAAAACATTTATACTTGAGTAATCAATTAAAAACAATCAGTTTATGATGATTGGATTTTTTATTCTGTGAAATGTGGTGTTATAGAAAAGTGCAATGATAATTTTCCTTAATGTAGGCAAAATAGATATTTACCAATTGCCTACCTTATTCGGGTTTCAATGTTACTTGTGATTATAGTTTTGGTATACGTTTTTAGGAAATCATCACGAAAAGGGGAAATGTAGACACTATATTATGCCATTACATACTATAAATATCTAAAATATATATTCATGCATCAAATTTATATAATACTCAATAAGCGCGTGATTTTTCATCGATGTGTAGGATGATTAGGCTTATTTGAAATTAGCAGCTTGTACAACCTACAGTTTCCCTTACAACCCAGTTAACAGCGCTACGAAATGACATCCATTTTCAAATAAAAATGGTCATTCAATTCAATTTCATATCCATGAATAACTCCTTATGTGTTCACTCGTACGTGTTCTGTCGGATGGATTGAATGGGATCATAGAGAGCTGTTCAAATGATAGAGCGGATTGAAAAGGGCATTTTGGCATCGAGAAAAGTACGCCTTTATCCGCTACGAAAGGATAAATTTTCATAACCGTTGCCGGAATGCCGTTGGATATCCCGCGCACTCGAGAGGGGTGGAGGGGGTCTGGGTTTCGCCCTCCTACCCTCTTGTTTCGCACGCATAACTCCCATCCCTCCCCACCTTACCCGAGGCTCTTCACTCACTCCCTTGCCACCTTCTTGAGCCCCCCTCTATGACCCCCACAAACCCTCTTCCCCTCTCGAGCCCTCTGAACCCGCCCCCCCCCCCGTTCCAAGGGGCTCCTTGATAATTATGAGATAATTAAAGTCGTTAGAGTGAGCACACACTTGGCCGATCGGGAAGGGAAGCTGCCGGTGCCGCGTAACTCCTCTACCCCCTCCCCCTCTAACCCCCGCCCCACTTCCTCCCTTCCCTCTATTCCTCCCACCCCACCTTGATAAGGATCACAGAGCGAGAGAACTAACTCTTTAACCACCTGACTCCTGCACGCCTCCTTACATCCTCTCCTTTCTCCCTCCCAACCCTCTCCCCCTTCGCGAAACCTTTACCTTCGCTCCCCTCCCTTTTCCTCTCTTTCCCTCCTACCTCCACCCTACCCTCTTTCCACATCCCTCCGCCTTTAGCTTTGTCTTGGGTCCGCTCCCTTCTCCCCCTCTTCCCCAATCTCCAAACCATCCCCGCCCCCCTATCTACGGGCTATATTACCCCTCTTTCACACTTGCCGTTTCTTCCCGGGGTCTCTCTCACTTTATGCCAAAATTCCCCACTCTCTTCTGTTGTACTCCCGTACCCTCCTTCTTTTTTCCCCCTACCCAATCGCCCCCCCCCCCATCCCGGCCTCCGTTTCCCCGTGCTTCAAACGTTTCAACCCCCAGGGTAAACACACCCCGGTCGGTGACGCGCGCGGAGTTCTGTTCCGACACGCGGTCCCTCTCACCCGCTCACGTTCGTGTTTAATTAATGCCCTGGAATGAAGTCACCGTCATTCGCTCCAGTCTTGCGCACGCATCTGTTAAACTTACCCATCTCACGAAGCGGGGCCGCCATCACGCTCTATGCGTTTACTTGGGCAATTTTTGCTGTTAACTGTCTTTAAACATCTCATCTCATCGTCTAATTCTTCCGATAATCTGATGATAATATTCAGAGTACCTCTGCGTCATCTAAGTGATACCAAATTCCTGTGAGTGCCCAGTAGACATTCTGTTAATAAATGTGTTCCTATGGTATTGAGTACAAATTAACTACTAAGCGATTGAAAAAGTTCCCATGTAAAATTAAGTATTTAGCTTAAAAGGCTACAATATATTATTAACTTCTTTTTTATGAAACTCCAAAGAATTCCGCTAGTTTTAGAAATTTTATTATATATAATGAAAACTTGAGAAAAAAATTAAATGAGAATTCCTATAATATTTCTCTTTTACTTGCCCCTGTTTTTTGCTTTATACCAAACACCAAGCGTACCTCAAGACGTTTGACATTTGATGCACCCTAATAGTCAGAGGATACCCTAATTTCACGTCTCATTAATTGTTAATATTAAATTTTTCGGGCTGCTCTGTGTTACGGAATATCTTAATTGTTTGAGACTGCCATTGAACCGTATTATAATGGTTACTAATTAATAAATTCAAAGTTTGTTGAAGTATTTGTATTTTTTATATAGTATGTGCAATCCATTTTGCATGCTCTTATATCGTCATATCATAAATTATGGTTTATTATCAGTTACCTGAAAGAAGTATTTAAAATATAGGTGCTTCGGATAGCTCGATAAAGTGCATCACTATCCTATTGTTCTATTCCCATTCCTTTAAGTGGTTGTCATTTTTTTTATTTTTAGAATAATTGTCTCAAAGTAAACGTATTCCAGTTTGATAAGCAGATAGTGCATTTTTGAAATAAAATATCTAATGCATTATATTGGAAATAAAATACCCTGACAACACCAAAAATAGATGTTTCAAAACGTATTTTTACATGTGCAATAACGTGCATAAAATGCATTACAATTTCAATTCGTCCATCTTTCCGAAATACTACATGTAGACATATAATTTCATCGTCTTTAATATTATTTCATGAATATGAGAAGATGGACTGAAAATATGAATGAAACACATCTCATAGGAGATATGCAGCATCATTTATCATTGTTGTAAGTTGTCAAAATTAGATGACGTAATCTGCATTATTTAATGGAGAGATTTGTGCAGTGTTCCCTGAAAAACCAGCTTCAAATGTATGCTCTAATGCAATGGGTCTGAAGCCAACAAATTTTCATTTCTCCGGGGCAGATGGCTGGCAACCAAGTTTCTCCGTTCCCAGGGCATTCCTTTGCGATTCCTGCTCCCTCCATCTCAAACCCTCCCACCCCGTCTCCATCCATATATACCCGCCACGCATCCAATTCCTACTTCTTTGTCGCACCCTACCGCCCTTCCGTCCCGTAGGCTTTCGCTTCAATTATCTCCTGCCGCTTGACATTCCCTTCCCTCTAATATCCCTTCCGTAGGGCCTCTTACAAGACTGCTGCTCCACTTAGCACCCACGGCTCCTCTAACTACCCCTCGAACATCCTCTCGATCCATCCCCTCCACCGACTTTCCTCCACCTCCCTCCTTTCATCCTCCCCCTCCCCAATTACCTCTTTTATAAGGTCTTAACCCTTTCCCTTCCCGCCCTTTCCAGCTCTCTCACAACCTGGTGTACGTACCATCATCTCATTTCTTCCGCCTCTTTCGCAGCTTCCCCTCACCGATCCACCTTCCTGTTAAGCAGTTTATCGGATCCCCATGAACTAACTACCCATGCTTAGTTTGTTAATTAATTTACGGGAACCCCACTTTTGTGTTTTTTCTCTTGTCTCATTTTCTCAAGCGCGCCTAAGGTTGTGCAGTCCACATCACACAGTCAAGAACTATCAATTTCCTATTGATTTACCCATTTTATTACAGGAACGACATCGCTTTAAATACAGAAACAGATTTTTGAGTGGTAACACTGTATCCTATTACTTTCCCTTCCATTTTTTTGTCATGTTTGAAACGTTTTATCATTTGTTAAGATATTATTTTTCTTTATTTTTTAATTATAATTTAAATGGATGTAGTACTATGCTATGATTTACATTTTCTTACATATTTCAATTTTGAATAACTTTTATGTTATAGCGGTGGTATCTACAATGCTTTTTAGCATTCCTTCGTGTCACGGTGTTTCCTGGCGGCAACAGTTTCTCCAGCCATGTTACTGGCGTCTTCAGGTCAAACGTCTTCTGACTTGACTTCTTACCTTAAGACGACAGCAGCATGGCTGAAGACAATGTGGTCGCCAAAAGACGCCATGAAGCTTAGAACAAAACCGTCTTTACCCACAAGTCCCTCCTCCTGTAAATAATTTTGATTATATTCATATTCGATCTATATAGAATTGACACGACTGAAAGAAATTCTTCTTATTCATATCTCAGAGGAAACATATAAGTACTTTGAAAATTTTACATGTTATTTTATCTCGTGTGTAGGACATGAAATATTGTTCTTTAATCATACCGCCTTTCTTTTCTCCTGTTTCTTTCTTGCTTGGTGAAAACGAAACATTCGTCGGGGGATCTGCAGAAAACGAGACTGATGGAAGCTGAGCAGTGGTTCCTGCGAGCCAAAGAGCTTGCCCCTAATGATTCCAGCGTCTTCCAACACTTTGGTGAGCTCTTTATTTAATTCTGTTAAGGATTATACTGCTAAGGTTATACACTTGTATCCTGAATGCGCAATTTCAAACTCTAATGGGAATATATTTCATATTAATTGAAATAAGATACATCCAGAAAATAATATATTATGTCTCAAACGTTTGGATGGCATAACTTATTTTCACTGATCTTGCAAGACGTACTCTATTTACCCGACACGGGTGCAATGAAAAATTCTGGTTCTTGTACACGAAAGTAGATTTATTAGTATCGTACCACTGGATCCGTCCTAAGGTTATATAGATAGGCTATTTAACTTAACTTAGCCCGCCTGAGCTTAAGCTAAGCTGAGCTGATGTTAAGTAAAATAGCCTATCGTATCTAGCTACTTTGGCGAAGTAAGAAGCAATTATGAGATTGAATTTTTTTGTGAAATTGATAGCGTTAATAACGTACTTACCGCTACTTGATTTTACATAATCATAACTTATATTCATTCTTTATTCACTTTGACAATCACTTTGAATTTAATCGCAGAAAGAAATGCGTAAAAGAAGCTAGCACAACTGCATGACATCAGTAAAAACGTTTCGCCCTCCACCGATCGTTGCTAAGCATTGATTAAGCCTTACTTCCTCAGCTGTTTAGAAAACTTTTATGTGAGTATAAGGGATAACAAAGGGAAAATAATGTTTGGCTTACGCTCAGATGTATTCCAATTTCTGAGTCTAACGATTCGTAAACGAAGATGAAAAAAAATTGATAAATCTTTCATTTCAAATGACCAATCACATATTGCGAAGTCAGTCATTTTCAAGATATCCCCCTTTCCTCCTGTGATACCCTGTCTTGTTATTTCCAGCTGAGATGATATTTAACAAGCAGGAATCCAATAGGCGCCCGCGGATCGGGTCTTAATCTGCTGGTTCTCGTTAAAAAAAATTAACGAACTCTTGCACATGGAGGTACGTACGCAGCATCGTCGGCTTATATGTTAACATTTGCCGGGGATGGGGGAGAAGAAATAGCGGTGAGTCGCGCTAATTAGCTATGTGCTCTACTTTATCCGACTCGAAGATTAAATACTTCCTGTTCGTTTCCTTATCGCTCTATTGATTTAATATTCTATTTCACTTTAGACTGGGAGTGTTTTCTAACGGATGCTGAGCCCTGGGTGCATGCTCGGTCGGTGCTTAAGGGTGAATATCAGAACGTCGAGAACAATTTAGGAGAGGTCAGCCAATCGCTCTTGTAAATATTTTATGATTTCATGTTTAGATAACTGACATAAAAGAAAGAAATCGTGTATTGTTCATTAGGTAGCGTCGCATTGGCAGGCTATAACTGCTAGGAAAACCAGAAGGATTTGCTGGAGAAGGAAGTAAAAATTGGGTGAAATTGATGAAAGTAACCGCGAAAATCACAAAGGAGAAAAGAGAAATAAATACCCTTATTTTTCTTTTGTTTCCGTCCACAGCAAGGGGGAGTGTTTTTTCAGGGGAGCAAATGTAAGGAAGGAACACGGAGAAGAGCATGGAGGAGCAAGCAAGGAGCGCGTTGTTTGTGTTCGCGGGTAAGAGGGTTGTGGGAGGGCCGGGATCGGGATGGGAGGGGTTCAGGGAAAAAACTGTTTGTTTCCATGCCTACGTGAGTCAACAATGGAGGAGGAGGAACGGGGGTGAAATTCGGCGAGGATGAGGGAGGTGGGGTAACTGGAGGAGGATTATTTCACATTACACGAACAGAAGTTTTCGGAAATAGATGGCCGATGAGATAAAGTAGAGAATAGGTAGATGAGAGATTATGGAGGAAGTTGTACGACAAGTGGATACTTAAACTGCATTTTTCTTTATGGAAACTATTTTTTTACACATAATTTATTGTCGAAAATAGGTGTTTAAATTAAGTCGTTGATGGTAAATTGATGGCGTAGCGCACCATTTGGAGGTATTCTTTCAATGCTTCTTGGAGGTATTCTTTTGGTAATTTTTTTTCTTCTACTTTTCATATTGGAACCATTATCTTCACATTTCTTTTCATCTCGATAATTGTCAAGATTGATCAGAGTTACACAAAAAACATGATCATTAATATTTCAGTTATTATTGAAAATTATTATTGATTATACATTGGTGTATTCATGACAACCTACAGTATTAAAAACCATAAACACAGTAATCAACCCGAAGGTCGGTTTAGTAGGTGATGGTAGAGCTCACCCATGTACCAAGCCCAATGGCGTGTGAATATTCACACATCAGGGTAGGGGGGCCAGTTCCTTTCCCTGTGCCGGTTATGGTTTACCAGGAAGATCTGGTACCCGAAATATCAACTAGCTTGGGTGGAGCTGCAGGTGCCCAAAGTGCCTTGCCCGGGAATCAAACCCGGGACCCTCTGGTCAGCAGTCCAACGCTCTACCCGCTAGACCACCGCGACCCGACCCGCGTCCTACAGTAATACTCATGAAATAATCAACGGCCGATGTACACGCAGTGGCAATACTTTTTACAAGTAGCCAAATTTTTCTTCCCTATCGCAATCTTTTTTGTAATAATAATCAATGCACAACCATCAATAAAACCAATAGTCAAAAGATTTATAAATCTATTTATTTGTTCTCATATAATTTTCTAATTGCCTACTCAAGCAAAACTACTTAGAGCTACAATGTAGCTTTTGGGAGAACTAGAATGGCAGTGTATTAATGAAAGGGTCAGCCGATATTTTAGTGATATAAATTGGTTTTCGAGTAATATTGCAATGACTTTAATCCTAAACTCACTAATTTAAAACTTTAGTTATGGCATTAACTAACAGCTGCTGCAGATATTTCGGCAAGTAGTCTTAATATTGACAGTTTAATAAAGAAATTCAAGCTTCTTTATTTTATATTTGACACAATTTTGATTCGGCAACATTGAATTTCATCAATACGTTCGTAATTGTGAAATCATTAAATAGCCTATGGCCACCGAGATTAAAATTATATCTGATCAGACTTTACTTTTCTTAGCAACCTTCTTTAATATAAATAGTATCAAGGCTGTTTTCTGAATTATATCTGGATCATATGAACATAAATCAAATGCCAATTTGGCTTGTTTTAGTAAAGTTACGTTTCAAATTTATGTAATTTATTTTTTTATAAGGTAATCTACCGATTAAGGTAGGTTTATGGATGGATACAACTACCAAATAAATATTTTGTAACTCATAACAAAACACAATCCAGCAACCCAATCTGCATCAGGTCTCTCTTCATCTCAGTGTACTTCTTTCCTCCCTTCATCCCGGCCAACATCCCTATCCTGTTCCTGCCCTTTCCTCGTTTACATAATATTCTCCCCTCTATTACCTTCTTCAACATCCCACTGCCGCTCAATACGCATTTCATCCATTGTTCCTGCCTCCATGATTTATCCCAACAAACCCCTGTCCTCACCCACCATCCCTAGTACTTCTTCATTTGTTTTCCTCTCGGCCCATTTCACCTTCTCCATTCTTCTCCACATCCACATTTCAAACGCCTCCAATCTACGTCTATCCTCCTGCTTCAGTGACCACGTTTCCGCGCCGTACATAGCTACGCTCCATGCCAAAGTTTTTACATGGCTCCATATCAGAGTTTTTACGAATCTTTTCTTAATCTCCCTACTCAACGTCCCCGCCATCAACTCCTTCCTTCTTGTGAAAGCCTCTTTGCCTAGCGCAATTCTTCTCCTTACGTCCCTACTACTTTGACCGTGTTGGTCCAAAACACTTTCGAGATACGTAAACTGTTCTACTTGCTCTATGTTTTCCCCTCCTATCTTAATGTTTAGCTTAGCCTTTCTCTTTATGGAAAACCGCATAACCTTTGTTTTATTAACATTAATTCTCATTCCATATCCAAAATCACTCATTACATTTTCGATTATTCTATTCAATTCACAACATCGATACCTATCTAATTATATACTCAATTGCGCTGGTCATTTAAGATCTTTTATCATAAAATTACCACCAGTAACTAAACAAGGCAAGAGGATTGTTAATATCACTTCCATTACACTGGACTAATGTTCACTTCTGGGCTGAAATTAAAAGACAAATGTGCGTAGAAAAGTAACAGTGCTATTGAATTAAAAATATATATCATGTTTGTTATCAAATTCAAATCTTATTGTATCATTTAGAGTTATCAAAGTTAGGACCCGTCTCTCAGTGTGTTGACTCTTTTCCTAAGCAAACACGTTGGCACAAATAAAATCTCACCCCTAAGCACGCCTAAGAACTTTGATGATCTTCATTTAATATGTAAACAATATACTCCTTTCCAGTCTTTTAAAGGTATCTCTGTTATATCCGATACCCTTTGAAACGAAATTTGAAGGCAAATAGGCGTCATTCTTCTGTATGTTATTATGTAACGAGGGTGTAGCTTATGGACCCAGATCATAAGTTTCAGGCGAAGGCATTAGTTTCGAAAGGAGCGCGAAGAAAGGGCCCGGAATTGGTGAGCCCATGAGACCCTTAAAAATTCCAGCCAAAGAGACATCGTTAAAAAATGTTGGCAGCGAAGGAGGGAAGAGAATAAAAGGAAAAGCCAATGTAAACACTGTTATCACTTTCTCTTCGCTACTCCATTGTGCCCAGCGGGTTTTGAGCTGAAGGGATTGGGCGGGAATAAAGAGAATGTGGAATAAAAAAGGGGACGCCGAACAATAATGCAGCCTGCTTACCTTTGGTCGGACTCGTTTATGCATAATAGATTCGAATTTATAACACCCTTTTTGGGCTTTCTTCCTGGCTCTCTCTATATCTCCCTCCATCCGATGAGACCCCTTCAAAAGGAGAATAAAGTAAACCTCCATCACTTTCTTCTTCCTCACAGAGATTTTCTTAGACGTCTTTCTCGGTACACACATCTTAAGTCACGTCCCCATTCATGTTCAAAGGCCTTAGATATCCACAAAAGCATGAGCTTGGATCAATAAATGCTATGATAATGAAATTCGAAGGCATTTGCCCAGAAATACTTCTTGTAATTATAAAATAATAATCAGTGGTAGGAAGGAAGTAGAAAAACGTTTTTGGGAGCTTGTATTAGTTTTTTCCTTATTTTCTTGATTGACTTTAGAAAAAAATCATTTTCTTACTTCGTCGCCACTCCCACAAGTTATTTACGTATGAATTCAGCAGAAAAAATTACCGTAATCTCATTACGTTTATCTCTTTAAACTTAGGAAGGATATTAGTGCTGATATTAAGCGTAACGACCGTTCCGATAATTTTCTAAATTTTTCATGCATTTTTATATTCCATAATTTCTTGCCTTTGTAGAGATAATGCTCTGAAGTGCTTTTTCGAGTGCGCCTCTAAATATTTGTATTATATCCCCAGGACAATTAATAAACTATTACCGAGCAATGCTGGGCGACTGAAAAGCGAAGGTGTGTGATAGTCTTTTTCCCGAGTCGTGTCGTCATTTTATCGCCTTCCCGAGTTCACATTTCACTCTTCACTTGAGTGCATTCTTACATACTCTACCCTCTAATGAAGGATCACTACAATGTATCGCAAAAAGGAGTTTAAAGATAGCCATTTTTGGGATGTTGTTATTTTTACGTGCTCACGTTCTGAACTATGGCATCCATCAGGATATGAATATAACCTCACAAGGCTGATTTTACCAGCGGATTTTATTTGTTCCTGGAGTGCGTGTGTGTTTTATGTAGGATTAAGGATTATGTAGCAGTTATATGTAGGATTAAGAGAATATTATTCCATTCCAAACTTTGATAAAATTCATATGAAAAATGTGTCGTGCAGAATAGTACTCTACTCGGAGGTAGAGCATAATGAATCCCTGGTGAGTTACCGAAACTAATCCTTGGTTTCAAGAGAATTGAGAGGAAATTTCCGACAATCCGCTGGGTAATGCTTCACGATCAATGGGTATTACGACAAAGCGGTCAATTAGGAACTATGCACTCTGAGAAAAACTGAATAAGCGACCATGCTTTTCTGTTATCGGCCGTTGTCAATACCTACAACAAATCCATCCCCAATAGGACCGTTTTTTGTAGTTCTACATGCAAAAGAAGGAGGTGACAAAGTTAAGTCTCTTAGACCTTAAAAATCACTTGCATATAATTGAAAATCGCGGGCGAATATTTTTACAAAAATAATGTGCGAAATCTTGTCAAAATTGTTTCATTAGTTTTTTCGTTCATTTACGAAATATTTTGTCCAACCTTGTTGATTAATGAAAAGAACGGCAGTTTAACTCTCGAAACGCTGGTGTGTGAAAGTTTTCGGAGGAGGAAACACAAATTTTAAATTGAAATCGACAAAAAATTGAACTTTAAAGTACACTCCACCCCTCTGTTAAACCTTGAAATATTAATTTGAGACTGTTAATTTTGATTATCAGAGAAAGTGTTTCCTTGCTAATTTCAGTTGTCTCGGTAAGTGGGAAAAATTTATCAACGCTCAAAAATTATCCGAGCAATATTATTTTTATAATTTGACTTGTTGGTTTTGGAAACACTTTTTAAGTTGAGTATGATATAAAATGCATTCGTAGGTACTATTTGAAGATCAAATATTTACCTGAGCGACGTAATTGGAATTAATTATAATTAGGCCAAAACTCTCTTTGAAAATTTGGGTTATTATCCTTAATTTTGACTAAGGCTGTAAAGCTTGCCTGAAAATATAATGGAAGAAGAGTGGTGGAATATTATATTAAAATACAAGGATATGTATTTATTTTCCTTGGAATTGTTAATCAATAATGCCTTACTGATATTCGCTCATTTTATTTGTTAAGGTTTATTACCCAAGTATTTTGGAGTTAGGTTTTTGATCATGTGAACTTTCGCCATCGGTAATAGTCAAGTGAAAAGCCTTTAGATTTTATCAGTGTCTTCCGTACCTTGGGGCAAACATTTTTTTACACAAATAGAATTTTTCAATTAAAAAAATTATACGGAGGCTTCTCTTCTTCTATTCATGTTGATACCTGGCAATGAAGAAAATGAGAAAAGCAGAAGCATTTTATCGTTCTGCCACACGGAAACGGCGAAAGAGATCACCTTGAGTTTTATTTGAGACTCAGTCTGCACTCTTTGAGGCTCCGTGATTGGTCGGTGGCTAGACGGTCGAAGGGACAGGGGGGTCGGGGGAGAGGAATATAGCTAAAGATAGAGGCGAAGTGGTGGGAACGTACGATCAATTTTGAGGCCCTCGCCACCTCTTCTTATCAAAACTTCAGTAATCTCGGGGGCGCCTATCGCCGCTAGAGCCGTCGTCGGGTCGATCTCAGGTTTAACAGCCACCTTGTCCCTGCCGTATTGTTGGCTTGAGCGCTGTGGGCTATATTCTCGCCTCCCGGAACCTCTTCCGATTGGCTAAGATACGGATTTCATGTATTTGTCTAAGTATTTCCTCCTTCCAAGGAGCTTCTCAGAAAGTCATTTTTCGTACCAGAGTAGACATCCTCTTCAATTTATAAATTGGTGTCACATCAAATAATGTGTATTGAAAAGATCAGCAGTGAAGCGTGTTTATGTTGGAAGGCATTAATGAGTGAAGCCAAGCGATGTTGTTGTTAAAATAATGATGTGATTAATTATGGCCATAAAATGAATCATTTTTCGATTAAATAACTACGATAATGAAGTCTTACAATAAGGATCCAAATGCGCGACTCAAATAACATTTATCTACAAGTATTTTTTTTACATCGGAATATAATTTCAGGAATTTTACAAAAATGAAATTAATAAAAATTTAGAATTTATCTCCGGACATGTTTACTTTTATCCTTCGGAAAAATAGAAACTTTCCTCGGGCTTTCCTCGACTTATCATAAGTTTTGTGTTGGACGGTAGGTAGTTTTTGTTCCATTTCGTCCGTCGACAAGTTCTTAATTACAATTTATGCATGGAATTACATCAATAAATGTTCGCCTCCGGTCTTTTTACGAGCCTTTTAACAATTATTATATTTTATGAAAGGAGTATTTATGCTGAAATTGAGTTGAGAAAATTTCAATAATCTGTTTTGAAATTGTAGGATACATTACAGTGGAGTAGTGGCCTATTCTGACAAACTAAATGCTTGAATTTAGAAACAATTTCGGTTTTAATCTTATTTAAGGACACCATTGCCGAAATAATGTATTGCCAATGTTTCACTCTGGTTATCTTTAAATCGGGCTATCTTTATCAGGTTGAATGCCAGCACAAGGTGCAAACATTACAAATTTATAATCTTAACGGAAATTAAGGGGAAACAATCGTGGAACTTTCCATTCCTGTAGCTTTGGTTAGGGAAAATTGCTTTTCCTTATTTCTTCCTTGAATAGCCCTGGATACAATGCTTCTAAAAAAATTGTCTATATATTTATTAATCATTGTTAAAAAATTATGTCGCAAGCAGGAAAAACGCTGTGGATACGACGAATAAAATAAATGTTTTCAGTTTTGTACGTTTTTAATAAGTTACTTGAACATAATTAACGTGCCAACTTATTTAGTGAATGTCTACGGTTGGCATCGCCGTCTTCATAATTTTTACCTAAAATATCTAATTAAAATATGATTTTTTTGTTTTTGCGGATCATTAATCCTGGATTTTATTTAGAGAGCTGGATTATACATTTTAAACAAACATACTCAAAAATTCCTATTCTGTCTATCCCAGGGAAATATGGCAGATCTCAGGTCATTGTATGAGCATGATGCTAATTATAGTTTTGCCGTTTTTAGAAATCTGTATGAAGGTGAATTACGAGTAGTAATTTAACTTCGAAAATTATATTTTCTATTTGAGTAAGGCGGACTATTACCAATGCTGAACTCAAACTTGAAAAACCATTAAAAATATTGGATTCCCTCAGGGATCCGTTCTTTTTACTGCTCCTTGACGTTCCTTCAAGACCCCGCCATTCGGAAAGTCGTTAATTCTTTGGATAGTTTTTGATGGAATGAGATTTAATTACACTCCATTTCACTTGTATGATACTCAGGAAACTTTTAGGTCATAGAAGTACATTCATGACGCACAAGTTCTTGATGTACCGTAAAGCTGATATTCTTGGTTTTCTGTGCATTTATTATAAATAGCCATTAAAATTGGTGCAAAATTTAATGGCTATTTATTTGAATGCAAATGTATCAATATCGCATGAAAAAGTATATTATTCGAAAACCTGTACTATCGTTTCCATTTTACTAGAAAGTTCGAAAGAAGTGTAACCAAAATTAAGAAAATCGATTTGGTAAGCAGTCGTTATACTGCGTGTATATAATAGTTTGGCACAACGAAACAAATCTACCACCTGCCATACTAAATGTCTGAGGACCGATGTCAGGATTGCTTAGTTAGGTTATGGTTAACGATGATTAACGGTTCATTAAAATTGTCAATCGATGCTAATTTCCCAAGTTCAATTTTTTCTTCCGTAATAGTTTCAATTTTGCAATCATCCATATCCGCTTTCTTCTTTTAATATGAATTGTGTTCGTATGTATGCTCTTTAATTTACAAATCGATTTTTTCACAAGAAATGCTATTTTAGTTTAAGTTCCACTCAGTAATTTGGTGATTCCAATACAAATAATGTATCCAAAATAAGTCATCCAATTCCGTAATGGCATACTCAAATTGCGTACACCCTATCTAGTTTGAGCATATTTTAGCTCCTTGATAATTTTAGTACTAATTTTCCGCAATCCCAGAAATAAGTTTTATTTGGTCCTATGGGAATATTTCGAAGCGTGCCACCTAAGGTGGTGCTGTTTTATATGTGCTAATTTTCTTTTAAATTTTCACCGTATTTTAACATTAGGTGGGAACCTTAATCATTAAAATTATCAAAAGTAGCCGAGGTATACATGTTTACAGCTTACAGTCTGGCGTATCTGTTCTTAAATCGACTCTTATCTAGTATAACGGTAGTCTGATTTGGAAGCAATCAAAGCCAATCAAGAGGTATACGGCGACGTGACTAAATAATTTGAAAATTGAAAAACATTTTTTAACCATTGAATCATTTAGTCATAGCATTGAAATTTTTTTGTAATGCGCGGTTGGGTCATGGACGTTCTTAAAATAATTTTTGGGTAACTCCTGATCAAATTTGTGACCGAGAAACTTATTTTCAGTGACGATCACAAATAAAATATAATACAAAAAATACTAATAAAATTTAAAAGTAAAGATTAGTTTCTCGTACTATAAATTGTCAAACCTAAAATATATTTGGGCAGAATTAGCAGATTATTTCGCAAAGTTGGCCATTTTCCTTGTATTTGGGCTGATATTTAGTTAAGGAACCCTGACAAAATCATTGAAGGGCTTCATGACACTTTTTATTTTCTCACGCGATATGGTAGCTCTCATGAAATAATGCTAATAATCTTATGTCAATGCTCCATAATTAAAGATTAGTTTTTGGACCCCATGAAGAAAAGACTACAAGGTCTACAAGCACCACGGTCTTGTTTTCGTCCACACGATGGTCCCTGAAATCGAGCGCTGGCGGCTTTCCATTGTAGTTCAGAGAAGTTTTATTTTTAATGCCTTTTAAATGTGTTTCGACGTGTAAAATTTCTGCTGCCCTATGTTCATTTTCCACGAACAGGTAACATCCGCGGACCGATGTGCCGCTGCGGTGAGAAAACACTGGTTCAAAGCGTTCGTTAGAGCATGTAAATGCTTGGGGGAAGGGGGGGTAGCCGAAGCTGTTTTCAACCGAATCCGGGAACTCACTTGTATCTGTGGTCCTACTCCTGCGATTGTGGTCCTCCCATCTCCTAGTTGCACCATTTTTCACGATACACGCATGACGCTATCTCATTTTTACCCAAATTCTAGTGAATCTATTTCTGTAATCATGTCAGTGGTGAAGAGGCAAATAATTAGGATATTTCAGAGATATTAAATTCTGGACAGATACAAATTTTATATTCTACGAACAGCCAAATTTTGCCGTCAGATTAAAAAATTGCACCGCACTCATGAAATCTCAAATGTTTTGTATCATAACGATGTATTAGAATACCGATGACTTATTGGGAAGGGCAAGTAAAATTTGTAGATAATTTACCTGCTGAATAATTACGAGACATCAAGACAGAGAGGCAAAATGCGAACATTCCTGCAAATCGGCGATTTTTTACAATAGCAAATCCTAAATAATCGTAAAATTCAAATAGATGATCGAGTTCACACTTTGATAACGAAAGATGCGTGTACAGTCCTAGAATATGTTGCAATCGCTTCATACTGTAAAATTTGGTTCGCAAAAAATTTAACTACACATAAAATGTCACGCTTAAAATTATTTCAACAATATAATCGATTACAGAAAGATCACGACCATGGCCTCCATTGAGAAAAGTATAGAGAAATGAGCTTTCATTAATCACACGAGTCCATCATGGACCAAAAGAAAAGGCAATAATTACGCCTCCAATTTGTATAATAAAATTGCTTGAGCAACACGAAACTATTTAAATTTTTGCCAGTGTTCTACAATTTTTCTCTTCTAAAAGGCCAGTTTGTGATTATAAAACTGAATACTTTCAAATTCATAAATGCTAAACCTAGACATTGTTCAACCCAATGTTTTAGAAATATAAATACCTATAAGAGCGTTTTCCATAGTGAGTGATATTTTTACTGAACAAATAATTGCGACAAGTCCATAGTAAACTTTGTATATTCTCCGGGGTTAACTTTTTCATTATTTTATTTCATCAGATATTGAATTTAAAGCTTTATGTTTTGGTTTATTTTCGTACTAGTTTTCCGTTTGATATATAAATAGATTTCGCTTTTCTTTCAGATGTACCATTTTATTATCTTATTCAAATAATTATGATTATGTTTGAACCTTCCATAATATTCCAGCCTATTTATTAAAGGAGATCTCGAATTCAACAAATAAAAGATGATGAAAATAATATCTATTAGTGAATGTAATATACATGGAAAAGTAATGTATTACATCAACGAATAAACGGCGTAATAATAACGGAGAGAGACCTAGTATACCGCTATTTGAATGTGGTAATTGAAAAAGTGCAACCTGAGGTTAAAAAAGACAAAAACCTGGAAGTCCACAGTCGAAATAAGGAAGGTAGTCTCTAATCGGAGAGAAAAAGTTAGCAGAATACAAATAATATTGGCAAAGAAGTCTTGCTAATAGGAAATGTAGTGAGAACTAAGAGGACTCTTTGAAAAAGAAGAGGAAAATTGATTGTACACATCTTGAGGCAAAATTATTTACGGAGGACCTTAATAGTACGGAATACAGAGAGGAATATCAACTGAGTACGGCCAAAGACAGGCAATGAGAAATGTCAGCGCCAGCAGCTATTGGAATTTGAAGACATTGGGTGGTAGTAATTTTAAGGAGCTGCTATAAAACATTTCTCGGTGTAAACCCAAAATGATTAAGTTTCTAGTACTGCTTCGAATATTGTTTGTACATGTGTTGAAATTATATTAAGTTATTCTAGAAGTTATTGATCTATAAATTTACTTGATCATTACTTTTTGCCAAAAATAACAACCGAAGAACCAAGCATAAACGATCATGTTGTCGGGTGAAAATAAAATGTCTGTTCTTATTAGCATTAATTGCAATCATTATGTTACGATTTACGTTGATGAGATTATTTCTCACGAGTGCGATGTTTGCATATTTGGTTCAATTAAGTTTCGAAGCAATCCACTACAATTTCATCCAAAAACACATTCGTGTAAATAAAATATAAAACGTATTTCGATTGCAACTAAATTCTTATCTCCAAGCAACACGAATGAAGTGGAAGTTTCAACTCAACTCCAGCAAACAATCGCTCTCTTCTAATGACGATGACACGACCGATTGTCATTGAAAATAAGAACATTTAGATGTATTAGACAGGCGGTAAACAAATGCGAATTAGGAAGTGGGTCGCCGTAGAGTGGGTCGGTTATGGATTCATTTTTAAATGACGGGGATTGGGATAGTTCTGTGGTTGATGCACTGGCTTTCCATCCCGAGGTTCTGAGTTCGAATACCGGAGTTGACAGGAGTTTTCAGTGGTATCTCGATTCCTTACTTGGGGTGCTATGTGGGGAGCACTTCAAGTGGAGCATGCCGTCCGTCGGATGGGTAGTTAAATTCCATCGACCCCAATTGTTTAGAATAGTCGATTGCAGACGCCATGTTTCTCTCCACCCATTCTCCTGAATAACCCACCCCTACCAAATCACCTATCTCTAATGACGCTAAGATCTTAATTAACAGTCTCTCGACTAACCCTCCTTATTTTTATGAAAATAAAAAGTAAAGAATAAAAAAAAATAAGAAAACCTTCAACTGTAACTAACGGCTAAACCTGCTTGACTTTCAAAAGGATCAGATGCACTCAAACAGTCGGCAGTCGAATACATTATATCAGCTCGTAATTTAAACAAGAATGGTACTACAATAATGACATTGAGCAATAATTTCAATTTACACCCATTTTTTACCGCTCTTCCTCCTCTTAATACCAGATAGCTTTCCTATATAAGCGAGTCAGGCTGTTTCCTTTGAAAATATATGCCTTATCGGGCAATAAACGATCAATTTGTATTATATGAGGTTGAGATATAATAATTTGTCTTAATTTTGTGACCATTTTGGCCTACTTTTTCCGCACATGATTAATAATAATCTTCTTTCCTCGCCTACATTATCAAATATTTGCTTGATACCATTGAAAATTATGCACAAGTGTAAAAGAATATCGTTTAAATGTTGGATTCAATGCATTTTAGTGATTAGAGATGAAAACATCATGCAATCAGAGTCATGTAACATATAATCATGTAAACGTAGGTGCCGATCTCAGGATTATTACATTAAGAAAGAATGAAAGAGTTCAGGCTTATTCACTTGAAAGCGTAGGACAATTTTTAAAAAAGTCTGCTGAAAAAGTGGTTAGTAATTCACAACATTAGTTCTTTGTACATTGCGGACACAGGATTGTGGCAAAAATGTTACAAGACCCTCTTTTACTTCCTTTGCAGGTCAGTTTCTTTCCGAACTGGAGCGGCACGTGGAAGCGGCTGAGGCGTGGGTCAGGGCAGTCGAGCTTGCACCCTCAGAGCACCAGATGGCCTTCAACGCAGCCAGCGCACTCAGGCAGGCCGGGGACAACGCCCGCGCAGAGGAATACTACCGGAGAGCCGTGGAACTCAGCCCTCTCGTGAGTCCTGCATTCGTTTTTCTTTTCTATTTCTCAACAATTTTTGACTCGAACGAACCCTTCCCGGTGCAAGCGAAAGTGAGAAAGCAAGATGGAGGCTAATGTTGTTGAAATACGAGGGGTCAGGCTACCTAGAGAAGCTTTTCACATAAGTATGGAAGACAGTAAATCTTTAAGTTGAATGTCTTATTTGAGCGCCAAATATCAATTATCTATCTCCACTTGAAGTGCCTTAAAAAGAAATTTCAGGGAAAAAGACAGTGAAATATTGTTTAAAGAGAGTCTTTGTAGAGAGTATTGTCAACTGTTTAAATTTTTCGTTTTAAATCATATTTGCCGTCAGTTATGAAATTGCAGTAGGATACATTTTATTTTTTTACCGAAACGGCCTTGATTTAATATTTGGGATCCGATCTACGCACGCTAATCACTTTCCGATGTAACATTGGGCTACGTGAGAGGGATGATACTACAGAGCAGATTGACGTGAAAAGATTTTTAGTCCATTTTCCCGCGGTATCTTTTTTAAAAAGGCTACCCAAGGTCCTTCATAGTACATCGCGAGTAGCTAAAAAGCTATTTTGACGACATTCTGGGATTCCCTGCACACATTTGAATATTTGTGGTCCACCCCAATTGGTATTCCACCCGTATGGAAAACTCGCTGTGAGGTTCCATTGCCACAAGAAGAGATTTTCATGTAAAATTGTCTCATAAAATTTTCGTTTTATCCCTATGATGATTGATGCAGGCACCAAATGGAATTAATTTTATGCCTTGACCAAACAGCTTAGTATAGTTTCAAAAAGGAAATTTGTAGTGCGAACGCCCAATCAGGGCTCTGAAGGGACCAAATTTTTAGTATGGTAAAAAGATGAAGACTTAGTGGCATGATATTGATGATGTCAATACTAACATTTGCAATAGCTATCCTACCAATCAATGACCAAATTTTTAACATGTGAATGAACAGCTTTAGAGTATATTAACTTACCTCATTGTCACTCACCTAGTCCACATTGAATGTGCGTACCACAAACCCTGATTTCTGTTAACAAAATATCGTTTTCCATCATATATGTATTGAATTGATGTAGAGTAGGTCGCGGGATTGTGTTTTGTTAGTAGTCGCAAAATATTTATTTGGTAGGTGTGTCCATTCGAAAACCTACCTTAACCGGTAGATTACCTTATAATAATGTATTGAATAAGAATTTTAAGGTGCTTATTGGAAATCCACTTGTTCATACATTGCCATTTGTTCTACTTTGATTAGTAATATTTTGAATTTTCCTTTGGTCTCTCCCTTTTCGCTCTTTAGAGAAAATTTCTTTTCTTTTCCTCAGCAATCATTTCTGGAAATTTTATAAATTGGAGCTTTAATTTTCTGTTACTGTTTCTTTAGAACTTTTTTAATTGACTCTTGTCCGAAATTCTGTAATAATTTAAGAATATTGGTCTCAATAACAGAGACTAAGACTTTTGCAATTTTAAACTTAATAAAGATTCATTTCCGATTAGTTTCAATGTACTACATCATTTGAACTTTTTGTACAAAGACTTGAAAGTGATGTATGTACGTCGAAAATTGTCGAAAATAAATCTTTATCCAATGGAAAATTGTAAGAGTCTTTGTCTCTAATGTCACGGAACAATTCCAGCACATCACACATGAATCTTCAATTTATAATATTAACCTCACTTAGCCATTTTATGACTCCTCTTCAACACTCAGTACTCAAAATATGTTGCATGTGTATTTAATTTTCACCGATGGATATACTTGTCTCTGCTTCCCATTGATCGATAACTTAATCAAATAAAAATCTTTCATTAAGGATGTGTTGGTAAAAGACCAGAACTCGCGCGTAATTCCTTTGGATCGACAAACAAGAGTGATTTTCTCTTCCAGTAAACGTAAATCCGCCGTGACGCTACGCCGTTATACGGCTTATATGCTGAAGGGAAAATAAGACCACGCACACTGAGTTCCTTCGATTCGACCAGACGAGATAGTGAACCATTCTCGGAACTACTTTCCCGTAACGATAGATTGTTATATGAAAAGACCACCTGAGGAGATATCATTTTGGTGTTGCTATCCTATTAAAAATTTTACATTCACAAAATATTTGTATTTAATTTTACAATTAATGAATGGATGATGGATGTATCAATAGTGTCGAGTGATAGAAAGTTTGGTATTCGCCTTAAAATTAACTTTGTGTAAAGATCTTTCTCAGAATAGTTTTAAGGGCCATCGTCTTTCCGTAAATCAACTTTAACAATGAAGTGATGATCATCTACGTATATTAATTCTTTCTTTGATGATGGACGGTAATTTTACTTATAAGCTAAACAATCATTGCAAGTGACAGTGCGAAAAAATGCCCATTTCCGGCTTGTAAGATTGTTTAGAGGATTGAGATGTGTTAATTGCGAAACAAAATACGAGTATCTTGACTATTGATTTTGAATGACAAAAATTTGTATTTTAACATAAAATACCAGTTATGCATTTTAAGCTCACTGTCGAAATGTCCAACTTAATAAGTTAGCTTTTTGCCCAAAAATATGCTGAATAGGAAAATTCCCGTTTTTGTTTAAGATCAACAAATATTTTTCCTCAAGACATGTCAGTATAAAATAAAGCATGCTAGAAAACATATTTTAAACTGTAGTTCATTTTTTCCCAACAAACATTGATAAGCTGGAATAAGTGACGGCAGTGGCTAATAAATATTTTCATGGAATTGTTTTTAATTATTTTTGCGTGTTATACGTATTTATTTCGGTGTTTTAACTTCTTCCTAGAATACTCGTCGATAGTATGCCATATGAGGTGGGACATTTTAAAAAGATTAAAAAAAAGCTCAAAGAAAGGCAGCCAGATATGTACTAGGAAGGTACAAAAGAACAGAGTGTGTCACGGAAATGTTGGCTATACTGAAATAGGAGAGTTTGAAAAATAGAAGAGAAAGTAGTAGGTTAGGCGCGATGTTTAGAATCGTTAAAAATGACGAAGCGTGGAAAAATTTACTGAAAAAGATAGAAAAAAAACAAACTTTTCGGGAAAAAACGACCACAGTTTTAAAATAACAATAAGAACGCAAAAGACAAATGAAAAAAATACTCATTTTCAAACAGAACTATTGTTGACCGAAATCAGCTACCTGGAGGTTTGTTGAAGCCCTTTCCATCCAATTTTAGGAGTTTTAAGAATAAGTGTAAAACAGTCACTGGATGATAAATTTCATTGATCAATGATTGTTATACTATTTCACTTATTAAAATATTGTATGTAGTAATGTGGACGGAGTGAGAAATTTTATTGCAAAAGTGAATGATGTGTTAGAGGTGCGTGATTTTGATTGTTATATGAAATTGAAGAGTGGGTGATCATAGACGGAGTGTGGCGATGGACGGTGCGTATTATGCACTCGTATGATGTAAACCTAATTCTTGCGTGATGGTGAAGGAGCGTTTTGTAATCTAAAAGTGTCATTGAATATACGAGCATTTTTTCTCATATCTGTTCTTCTTGTGTGTGTGTGTGTGTGTGTGTATGTATGTGCCTAGTAAGGGTGACCAGTGATCATACTGAACCGTTGCCACCAGGAAAATTGCCTAATTGCAACGTGGTATATATAATAATAATAATAATAATATATTCGTTATGTTCGATGAAAAGCGTCTACCGTATTTCAATCATGTAAGTTTGAGCTAGGTTTGCAACTTGAAGAAATCGTCCCAAGAAAATGTGAAGTCTCATACCTTGCCTGCGTGCACACGTTTGCGATACCTTTAGCTCATATTCGGTGTGTTCCTCTATTAGAAGCTTACGCACTTGTTTGCGAAAAGCCTCCCTCCGATTGCTACAACGATTGCGTTAAAACAGCATCATTCAAATCGAATAATGAAGCATCAATAACACCTTCTGATAGCATTCTCTAATCTAGAGCATTAGATTTGATTCATTTGCATTATCTTTACTTCGATTGAGAAGCTAAGAGATGAATAACCACGTTTTGTGCTATTTCTTCATTGATTAAAAATAAAAATAATCTGAAGCCTCTCTTTTTTCTCAATAATGTCAATAATTTGGCCAGCCAAACGTCTAGTCGCCTACTTAATACATCTGCGCCTGAATTACCCTCCTTAAACTCTCTCCGTTTGACCTCCGCAAGGAAGACTCTAACTCCTTGGATGCTTACCTCAGCACCGCATTACCGCATTTACTCAGCACTCCGGGACACACATTCTCTCTCTCTCTCGAAACTCTCTTTCGCATTTCCACGACTGTAGGTAGAGCTTCCTTTCACTTCACCTTGCCCCCAAACCTTCCCTTTCGCATCCAATAGCGCCCAACTTCGTATTTGGTCGCCGGAGAAAGTCCACTTTGATACTATGTAGTCTTCTGACCTAGTCGTAAGTAGCCTTAGCCGTAGACACCTTCCATTTCTCTTACTCCACGGTAGTAGATTTATGATTTATGGAATCGTTCCGTGTTTCTTTACATATAATATTTTCAATTAATTCAGTACTGTTAACTCATGAAAACATTTTATTCGTCCCCGATGCTCTATAAAAATCAAGTTTGATATTGTATAGCGATTATTACTTTCATTGTTTTCGCGTCCTGCAAAATTGATATAGCCATATAATCATTAAACTTGATCGAAGATTATTATTTACCAATTATATTTCAGATGGATTTCCCATGGCTTCCAAAAGCCGCAAGAAAAACTGTAGAAATTGTAAACTGGAAAGGGGTTAGGACACCATGAATTACGAACGAGATGATGAGACAGATTGACTTGAGATGAAAATGGAAGAATATAAACACTAAGTTATGTAGAATGAAATATACAGGGTTAACTAAAAAACTAAGGCGAGTAAAAAACACAGCAAAAGAAGCGTGGTGGAAAACGCATTATGATAATGTGGACATTTTATAGAGAAAAGTTGAAATTGATGCGCTACACTGGGTTAAAACACTGTCAGGAAGTAAGAAGGGAAAATTGTTAAAAACAATCAAAGATAGGTAGGAAAGATATAAGTTGAACCAGAAAAGACCCAAGAGGGATGAAAGGAATACATAGAGAAACTGTATGGTAAACAAATTAGACCAGCGAAATTGACATAGGGAGAGAATATGACATAGATGAAGATACCTTAGGTAAAAGCTTACTCGATCAAGAAATAAAAAGGGCATTGAGAGAGATGAAATCAAATTAGTCGATGGGGATGAATAACATTCTCGCGGAAATAATTGAAGGTTTAAAGAAATGAGGGAGGAAGAGTATTTACGGATTAATTTACACCATTTATATCGGTGTAATTTGGCCGGAAAACTTTGTCTGATCAGCAATAGTTCCTATTCCAAAAAAGGGAAAGGCTGCTATATATGAGGACTACTGAACGGATAACGGATTAAAAAGTCAGTGCCATATGTAAGGAATTACAGAACAATAAGTTTGGTTTCCCATGCAGCTAAAGTGGCTCATAGGATCATCAAATAAAGGATGGAGAGCAAGGCAAAATATTACTTAGGGGACGATCAGTTTGGGTTTGGGAAGGGGAGAGATGCACGTGATGCCATTTCATTAATGAGATCACTAATCGGGAGGAATATAGAATACAATCAGGACTTATTTGCCTGTTTCGTAGATTTCGAAGCGTTTGATAGAGTGAATTGGGAAAAATTAATGCGTGTATCGCAGAAAATAGGAATGGATTGGAGGGACAGGAGACTGATCCGCAACCTGTACATGTCTCAGACTGCTCAGGTGCGAGTGGGGAACGGAGAGTCAGGATGGGCAGTGTTAGGAAGAGGTGTAAGGCAGGGTTGCTCATTGTTACCGGTGCTGTTCAACGTATATGTGGAGGAAATGATTTTAGAGGCATGGGAAGAACTGGAGGTAGGAATGAAAAGTCGGAGGGGAATTCGTAAAATCGGTTAGGTTTGCTGATGACCAAACATTAGTTGCTCAGTCAGCCAAGGGGTTGCAAGCATTGTTGAGTGAACTGGAGATTCAGTGCGATAAATATGGGATGACAATCAATATTAATAAAACAAAGGTTATGCGATTTTCCAGAAAGAAAAAGTCTAAGCTAAATATTAAAATAGGCGGGGAAAAAATAGAGCAGGTAGAACAGTTTACATATCTCGGAAGTGTTTTGGACCAATATTGTCAAAGTAGTAGGGAGGTACGGAGAAAAATTGCACTTGGGAAAGAGGCTATCACACGAAGGAGGGGGTTGATGATAGAAACGTTGAGAAAGAATCTTAAGGAATGAATCGTTTAGAGTTTGATATAGAGCGTAGATGTATACGCCGTGGAAACGTGGTCACTGAAACAGGAGGATAGACGTAGATTGGAGGCTTTTGAAATGTGCGTTTGGAGAAGGATATAGAAGGTGAAATGGACCGAAAAGAAAACAAATGAGGAAGTACTAGGAAGGGAGTATGAGGAGTAAAAGCCGAGGAGAGGGATTTGTTGGGAGAAATCCTAAGGGAGCAGGAAAAGTGGATAAAGAGTGTATTGATCGGCATTGGGATATTTAAGACTGTAATAGAGGGGAGAAAGTTAGGCATACGAGGAAAGGACAGGAGCAGGATAGGGATAATGGATAGGTTGAAGGGAGGAAGGAACTACACAGAGATGAAGAGAGACCTGATGTGGATTTGGTTGCTGGATTGGGTTTTGTTAGGAGTCACAAAATATTTATTTGGCAGTTGTGTCCATCCAAAACCTCTTATCAAACTTCTTACCAAAAATCTCAACCGGTAGATTAATTAATAATATGTATGAAATGAGAATAAATTTGAGTAAAACAAGGTTATGTGGTTTTATAGGAAGGAGAGAGGAAAGATGGATTCAAAGCACATCGAGTGACAATAGGATAAAGGGGAGGCTGTTAGGCAAGTGAGGAAGGGACAGGAGCAGGATAGGGATGTTGGACAGAATAAAGGGAAGAGGGAAGCATTCAGAACGTGTGTAAGGTTGGATGACGGACTATGTTTTGTTAATAGAGACAGTTTCGCAGTATCCTTTGGTTCCTTGTGTCTACCAAAAACCTATCTTAACCGGTAGATTACCGTTAGCAATATTTTCCCTCCCAGAAGCAATTAATTCCACACTTTTCGCATAATGAATTAAAATACTCGTGTCCGTTGTTTTATTCAATCGATTTTTTAGCAATAAATTCAATCCTCCTTAAATTGTTATTCACAAAGCTTCAAATCCAAGAAAATGTATTTTTAATATTATAAATCAATGCTTACCTAAATTCCTTCATTTCAAATCATAAATGAAAACACTATTTTTCCGCTTAAAATTAGAATTAATGCGATTCACAAATATCGCGTGTGACATTCGCCGAAGTTAAGAAAATTTTGGCCAGTTCATTTTCAAACAATTAGTTGGAATCTCATTCTACTCTTTCCATAAATAATCATTTCGCATAATGCTCGCGAAATATGAAACAAGTGGCTATTTTGAAGGCAAATAAATAACGGCGTAGGTACTCACAAAAGTACGTGTAACTCAATAGAACACCTTTTTTGACAATATTATATAAATTTATACCAGAAAATTATTTACTTGTACGAAGCCAGAAATTCCTCATAACTTATCAGGGAAATGAGTTCCACCGGGCCAACTGCACCCTTTGTAAAAATAAGCGAGACGTATCAGTCCTAATATTAAAAACAGGTCCACCTACGCTTCAGAATGCCCTTTGGACGAAATATCTTCTTTCTTGAATCTCCATGTCCCAATAGAACACCCGGAGAGAACACTCCGAGTCTCAGAGCAAGGGCGGTGTCACCTTGAACTTCAGGGGGGCGGTTACCCTGTCCCATTACGCTCGGTTGCTTCTCCCCGGCAACTGCGGCCCTCCTTCCTCTTCCAGCGTTCTATTCTTTCACTCCTTTCCCCAACCCTCACCGTTATGCCTTCAGATCCCATGCCACGCCCCTCTTCCATGTTATAATATCGCCTACGCCTACTACTCTCAACCTTCTCCCGTTAACCATTGCAAACCCCCTTTTCTATCGAGTTCTGGCAGAGGGCGTAACATACCTGACGGCATCAAAAGACCCCTGGGAAACCAGCTGGTTGACGTTGAACTTCAGCTTCATCCTTACCGCAAATCACGTCTCACCGTCGCGCGGACTTCTTAAACCCACACAGGAGCCGCCTCTCTCAATCCGACCCCGGGCCTCCCCCCTCGCAACCCACCCCGGAGACTTTACTCCCTTTTTGAAAGGGTAAAACCCATATCCTTTCATCCCCGTCGGCACCGCGCTCCCTCGCATAATGCTGCGTCCGCGGCAGCCAATCAGTGGGTACAATGGAGAGGACAAATACTCTCCCTCCCTTCTCGCCCTCGTGCCCTCGTCTGCCGTCATGGGGGTTTCTTTTATTTCCATCGGCGTTCAATATTGCACCACGGGAGCTCCTCGCGGGGAAAGCGAAAATTTTCATTTCGCCGCGGCGACTACCTCCCCATTGTCACCGCAGCCGGACCATTTTTCATAGCTTTTGTGCGCCACGCATTTGTAATTCCCCTTGCCAATTAAATTCTCCTCTCCTCAAAGGCTTCAAACGCGCGACGTGATACTGAAAAAACACTGTTGACACATTTTTGACGGCCCTCGTTTTGATTGCTACAAAGAGATTCATGGTGTTTAAAGCTGATTCATCAAAATGCATACAGTTGCGTCGCTGGCGATTCTTTGGGATTATCACAGTTTAAAACATTATCGAATTTCCGTAATCGTAGTTCCCAAAGCGCCTATCGTATTACCTCAGTGATTCCTATAACGCGAAACACCCCTATTCTGAGTTCTTTGAAATTTGTGCTCATGGGCATGGATGAGAGAGTCGTCAAATTCTGGAACGTAACATAATCTGCAGGCATTTTCAAACTCGTAGTTTAGACGAAAAGTTACTGTGATGGTTAACATGCAGAGTTATAGCATTATTATGGTAAATAAAAAGTTTGGGATAACTTAAATTTGTCCATTGTTATAGTAAACAAGAAAACTAATAATGGCCAGTGCTCCCATTATTTATTTATTTAAAAAAGTAGCCAAAACTGCCCAAAGGCTTTTTACACTGGCAATACATTAGTAATACTTCAGTGTTCTCGCATATTAAAACTTAATTTTGAATATAATTTATTCAAACTATAATTAATTATACAAAATTAATTCGTAGGATTCTCTTGAATGGCGTACTATTGCATTAAGAACCCAACAAATTTAAAACACACCTTAGTCAGAACGTGGAACTTCTCCCAACCGATTCCAGAGTCTTAATTTTAAAATAGCTGCTAATGGGAAAGCATTAATGTAAAAATAGGTTTATAATATTGGTTTTATCTTGATATTAACACGGTATATCTGAAATCATCGTAACAGCAACCTATGAAATATGGGTTATGGTCTATTCCTGATATATGTTATATACTTATTATTTAATTGCGTTTTCCATTATTATATTATAATAAGAATTTTGAGGGGCATATCTTTACATGCCTTTATTTCTTCCAAAAAATCTTTTCCTCTTCCACCTTTGGATCCTCCACCTAATTTCAATTTCTACCAGCTCCCAGCAATCTCAGGTATTCTACAAGCATGTATAAAAGGTCGTCGTTGGCCGTCCTTTTTATTCAAATTATTTCCTCCAATCATCATTATATCTGGCCGAAGTAGTGGTTCCCCAGCTGCGACCCACGGCGTCTGGGAACGACACTCAAAGTAAGCCAGTATCGCGCCGCGGTATCCTTTCATAATTAGGCAGCGGCTTTGCATTCGCGCATACTGTAGCGGTGGATTATCTGTCTAAAGGAACGTAATGCAGAGCAAAAAATCGAAAAAAATTGGTAAATACTGATCAAAAGCCTACTTCCACGAGGTACCTACTTATAATTGAGATAATGCGACTTTGCTGCGATAATTGGGCTGCATTTGGTTGCACATAGGTTTTCGTCTGATAGAAAGCAGTAAACGGCATGGTTTATCAAAATAAAAGAGAATTTCAAAATCTCATATGAACAATAATTAAGAATGTTTAAAGTTTAATTTTTAACGAGTGAATAACTTCCAGGAACCGGAATTGTTGACTGGTTTAACGGAAAATCAGGTGAATAACACAAAAAAGAATTGCGAAACGGATAAAAAAAAGTGCGACAAAAAATGGTAGCACTTGGCGAAATACAATATCCAAAAATGGTACGACACGAACTTTTTCATTAACATGAATCATAATCTCTTTCCGGGAAATTCTGTTTCAATCGTTTTCTGAGAAATTTACCAATCTCATAATCTACCAGAGAGAATATTAGAATAACCTCCACTTTTCAAGGAATGCGAAAGCTAAAACCCTCATGGGAGCATTTTGGGTCGGCTTCAAAATGTTATTCGGAGACTAATGATAAATTGTTGCAAAAAAATATGAAATATTTGATACAAAATTTGCTTACTCTTTTATTAGGAATAAGCTCTTTATTGATGATGATTTAATGTGAATTTTTCCCACAAAATTTCCGCAAAATTCCAAAAATTTTTATAAAACTCTAGTTTTCCCCAAATCATTGGGAATTTTAAAATTTGAATCCAGCATTTCAGATTTAGATTGAAAATTATATAAGAGACACTAGGGAGAGGTCTATGTTTTCTGCTGCTGTGTTAGTCCGTTGAGGTAGGGAAGAGCATCACTGAAAACATGTATTCGTGTGAGTGACGATATTTTTCAGTTCTGCGTTTTTTCTTTGGTCACGCATATGCTACATAGGTCGCCAAAATTTTGATTATGTTCACTTCTGTGATCCTAACGAGTCACAAACACACATAAACTCCATTAATATTTTATTTCGTGCATCCTAAATTAGGAAAGGACCTACTTGAATATGATTAATGAAATAAATTAGCTAAATAAGTATCATTAAGTTATCAACATGCTTCCATGCATGAAAATTAGAGGAAAATCCTAAGAAATATTTCTATTTCATAAACTCGTCAAAGATTAAAGCGGCTTAAAGGCATAAGAGAGTTTTTTCACGATCTTTTCAGACCCTATTTGAATATGCATCGAGTACGTGCATTATCTCATAAACAATTTTTTTTTGGAAAACACGAAAAGTGTCTCCACCAAACTTATGCTACTGGATTATAAATTATTGAAACAAAAAGTAATTGGAATTACAGCGACATTATTACGGATATATCAAAGAGGTCCACGTAACTTTGGATCAATACTGAATTTATTCACGGAACGACATCTTTATCGCCAAAATATATGTGTATGTAGAAAACCTGAGAATCTCAACTATAAATAGGCAATGATAACCATTCTTACCATAAGCTTAATTTGTAAGTCATGATAACGCTGCAAATATTTGAACACGGGTAATATTTCATTCGTTTAAAACGGCGAAACTCAGTTAAAATATTATTTCTTTGTCGAGAAACTTAAAATTCATGTTAACTAAATATAGAATTTAGAAAACACATCTGTACCCGAAAAAACATAGCACTTCACAAATATCGATCAAGGATTGAGAGAGATCTTTTCATTGAATGACCAGTAGTTTCGAGTCCTTCATCTTGTACGGTTTCTCATTTATAAATGGGATGGCAGTGTGAAGGGTTAATGTGAACTGAAAGTGGCAATGGACAGGTTTCTTTTTGTGCACTACCTTCACCTAGAAGCAACATTAAATCAAATTTCCCGGAGCTCACGTCACGTCTCTCGGGTCATTGAATGGTGAGCCGAGATGGTTGGGAGAAAAAGGCGAAGGAGGCGGGCATTTAGGAGAAGGCGATGTTCAGTAGAGGGCAAAATAGATCTTCCTTATCTCCTGTCACGAGCTTAATTTAACGGAAAATTTATACACTTCATTCCTCCAAGGCTTAGCCCTATCACATGTTTCGAGAATGCATTTCATGATCGTATATTTTCACGCCCGAGATGTGAGATCGCAGGTGCGCACTAATGATCAAACAAATTCTTCATCATTTTACCTTTAGTCCTCGAACCGATGCAACAAAAAAGCCTAAGAATATATATTAGTGCTAAATAAATGAAAGTGGGTATAAAAAAGATATTCCGAGTTGCCACAATTAGAGTTCGTACTAAAATCTCGGTTGTTATTGACATGGATTTACGATTTGTGTTTAACATTGGAAAAAGACGGTGAAATTTTGTTGAAAAGAGTTATTATATTTGTTCATCGCAAAAAAATTTAATTTCACAGTAATCAACCCGAAGGTCGGTTTAGTAGGTGATGGTAGAGCTCACCCGTGTACTAAGACTGACCGCGTGTGAATATTCACACATCAGGGTAGGGGGGCCAGTTCCTTTTCCTGTGCCGGTTATGGTTTAACTATATGAAATGCTTTCTAAAGTTTGTACATTGCGAAATACTCAATGAAATAGGAATACGAAATAATTGTGGTGCTGGAGACAATTACAAATGACTCAGTAGTACATAGTAAAAATAGGAAACTTGTAGATTAATCTGGGAGATAGAATAAGATTTTTATTGCTTTTAGCTCCGATTCACTATTAGTCGGTATTTTGTCATGACACCATTAAAATTCATATATCCCAACCTATGAATTCTACTCTTGGTTTTCTTACGTTACTTAATGTATATTTCTGTTACTCATGTCGTAAGGTGGTGTTCATGCGTTCAAATTTATCTTAATACAGAGTTATCCCTTCTTCATAGTGCCCTCAATAAAATAATTCCAAGGAGATTAATGTAGATAAGAAGATGTAAAATTCGAAAAATCCAAGGAAATACACAAAATAATGGTAGACATGCGAGTCAAAAATAGGGCATCATCAATTGAGGACACATTAAAATGAAACAAAATATGATTTGCGGAGAATACATATGGAAAGAAAACGAGGTGAAAGACAACGTAGAAAACAAAATAACTGTCGAAATTTCGTTTTATTTGCAATGATAGACTTGAACATTGAATTGTGTGAAGTGTTCTTGACGTGGTAGAGTAGTGTCACCGAGCGGAGGATCCCGGGTTCAATTCGGGGCCTTGCCTCCAACCCCAGTTAGAATCTAAGCGGCGTCGTTATCTGGGCACACGAACTTCGTGGGAAACCGCAGGTGGCATAGGAAAAGGAAGTGTGCTCTCATGTAACTTCAGCATGTGTGAATTTCAAGAGCCTTTGGGCTTATTTTGAGGTGAGCTCTACTCATGAGCATCTACCACTGAGCCCTTTCAAAGCGTTCTTTCCGGTTTAAAACTACAGGGAATTAAAAAGTTTTACTCAGGAAATAATGTATTGTTGCAATCATTGTTTTTAATCTTTTATTTTATGTTAATGAAAAATTCAATCCTGATCTGAAACTGTAGTCACCCGAAAAATTTATTTATATACTGAGACCTTAAGTTCATAGTTAGAGATGGAAAAGTATTTTTTGCAAACTATGTTTTTGGAATACGACTATGCGAATAAACTATGTTTTGACAATACTATATTATCTCGTTCGAGGCAATATCCGCAGTACCTTATCTATTGAAAATAAAGCATACATTTTAGGATTTTTGCCCTGGTGATGATTCGCAGTGCGGTAATGGCACCAAAAAGCAAGTGCGTGTACCTAACAATGAGGAAATGATTATCTCTGGGAAGTTCTCATAATTGTTTTAAACCTACATTATCTTTTAAATATACAAGGAACGTAGCTACAGTCGTGAATCAGTGAATGAAGTTTACGGTCTCGGCATTTTTTGTTTACACTACGTTATCTTTATTATTACTAATTAGCATATAGTATTGAATTATTAAAAAGGTCAAAAAATGACAACTTTTCCTCCCTAAACTTTTGATAGCAGCTAACGAGCAAATAAAACCGTATTAATTTAAATAACAATTTTTCATTCAGATTTATATGGAATTGTATAAATATTTGTTGCTCCGTGAAAGTCAATATTTCCGAATCTTGCAATATCACAGCTAAAAGCTAAGTATATGGACATTTTGACAGTGAATCTCTTACTTCTTGTTCTGATAATCAATTGGTGAATCGTTGATTTTTTACATCATTCATAAATATTATCTTAAAAAAAGATTATAATATTTATGTCACTTGATTTGAGGACTTAATAGGATCATCAGTAAATTTATCATCGGGGTTGGTATCAGTGAATTCAGTGTCTTAAACGTTGAAAGACCATCAAAGAGGATTGATTCAAGTGTCATTAAGTTATTTTCATTTAAGCTATAATTATCAATTTAATTTTTCATGGATTAAATCCTTGAAGAGAAACGGAATAATGAAGGGTTTATTTGTTAGAAAACTACCCCTAGAACTTAACTTGAATTTTGAAATCGTGTTTATAGTGTTTCGTTGATGAGTGCCAGTTTTATTTTAAAGTGTTATACGAGTATTGTAATTGGTGAACATATCTATTTTGCTCTCAGCTTTTTTCGTGTACGAGTGATTGAATTTGATTGACTGATTCGAACTCCTCGCCTCAATACTTCAAACTCCGAAGTCGGTTTTATTATCTACCATTGTGCAGCTTGTATTTTAGATACCCTGTCGCCTTCGAAGTGATGCATCAACTCATCACAAAAAATCTTCTTTTTCTCTTCCTGCAGCCTGAGATCGTTTCGATGGCAAGACGTTTCATTGATTACAAGCCTTCCTGACCTCCTGTCAGCTATAAACGGTTGCACTGATACATTTGAAGCCACTATTTTAGTCGGACTTAAATAATGTTTTGTCTCTAAATCCCTTCTCCGTCCACCCTTTCTTATTTTTTACTCTGCCTTACGCAACATTTCGTTTTATTCTGCAGTGGTGATCCTTTACGCTCGTTTGTTCTTCATCATTCTTCTTTAAAACTCAATTCTTCTGCTATCAGTCGTCTTATTTTTTTCTAGAGTTACTTTATTTCTCTTCTCTTTCTAACCAGATGTATTTTTTTAGATAATTGATGGCGTTTGTTGTTCAAATTCAAAATGTTCATAATTTGCCAGAAGCATCCTGTTAATGTATTCATCTGGCCTCTTCCGAGGTTAATAACTGCATCTACTGCTTCTCCTGCTGTTGATGCAAAATCATTTCATTGCATGTAGCTCAAGTTCCACCGTAATACTATAATTTTGTCCTCATCTCTGCACCTTTACTTTGCATTTACTTAAGCCGATCTGTAGATTTCATATTTAACATTTTTCCTTGTATATCAAACCTTTTTAGGTGATACTATGCCATTATAAACCCATTTCTATGCCATAAAAAAGTATTGCAACATACAATTCCTCAAAAGGCCCGAATTCCTACATGCATGAATGTTTTTTTACCCTGCATTAATATTGAACATCAGGACCGAATTAGAAAATCTTTTTTCCACTAATGTCTCAATACTTAATTCTTTCTTGTCTCGTAATTTCTCTATTTCGAACATACGAGGGTCATCCGGAAAGTAGTACCCGTTCGTGCCGCATGAAGTGCTGACGACGCGAGTAGCCGCTGGACGAGGTCAGATAGCTTCAGTGGCTTGTCTGCCTTCTCTGAGCCAAGTTGCGTGACGCTAGCATTGCCTGTGTTGTTTCTGTGATTGTTTACAATGTTTAAAAAAATTGAGAACGCCGCCAGTTGTGAAGTGAGGGCAGTGATTAAATTCCTCAATGCAAGAAACGTTCGCCCATGTGATATTCATCGCCAATTAAAGGAGGTGTATGGAGACAATGTAATGGACGAGTCGTCTATTCGGCGGTGGTGTCGCAACTTCAACATGGGGAGGGGGAACACACACGACGATGAGCGTTCGGGGAGACCGTCTGTCATTACAGACCAACTGGTGAGCTCAGTTGACGAATTCGTGAGGAACGATCGGCGCGTCACAATTGATGACATCTGTGAGCATTTTCCCAATGTTTCTCGAACAATTGTTCATGAAATTGTTAAACACCATCTGCATTATGCAAAAATTTGTGCAAGATGGGTCCCTCGCATGCTTACAGATGAGCACAAAACCAAGCGTATGGCTGCAGCACTGACGCTTTTGGGACGTTATTCTGATGAAGGAGACTCTTTCTTGACTCGCATAATTACTGGTGACGGAACATGGGTTTGTTATGCATCACCTGAGAGTAAACGACAGTCAATGGAGTGGCATCATGCTCATTCACCAAACAAACCAAAAAAATTCAAGACAGTTCTGTCCACCAGGAAACTCATGGCAACCATTTTCTGGGATCGACGAGGTGTATTGCTTATTGATTTTATGGCCCGTGGAGACACTATTAATGCCAATGCGTATTGTGAAACATTAAAGAAATTACGGCGGGCAATACAAAATCGGCGGCGAGGTCTATTGTCTACTGGTGTCATTCTCGTTCATGACAATGCCAGGCCTCATGCAGCTGGGATAACACAAAAACTTTTGCAGCAATTCAAATGGGAAACTTTCGACCATCCACCGTATAGCCCAGACTTGGCCCCTTCAGATTTTCATCTCTTTACAAAACTTAAAGACTTTTTGGCAGGAAAAAGATTTGACAGCGATGAAGAACTTAAAGAAGGAGTGACCCTGTATCTCAATGAGCTGGCGGCGAAGGACTATGCAGCAGGAATACAGAAACTTGTCACACGTTATAACAAATGCCTTAATTTGCTTGGAGATTATGTTGAGAAGTAGTTTAAAGTATCCTCTTTCAAATAAATTTTTTTATGTTTGTTAATATTTACTTTTGTGTCTTTATTTCACGAACGGGTACTACTTTCCGGATGACCCTCGTATATTATCATTCTACTCTGCTATTTCTAGATTATAAAGAGTAAATTGTATTTTTTCTATGGAAATAGGTCTTCGTTTTTCTCTCAAAAGCGTTATCAAGTGCGCTCTGCAAATCGATTTATTGTAAAAATTAGATCATCATAAATTTCATGGTGTTTGTCATTAATTCCTCTCTTAGAAATTCCCCGTCCTCTTTAGCAATCCCGTTTTTCTAGAAATACTAATTGTTCTCATCGAGAATTTACTTTTACGCCTTTAACTTTTCGATAAATACTTATTCTAAAACTTAATAAATTAACAGGAAAGGTGATTATTATGATTTATTTGGTTTTAACAGACTCATGGGCTCCAATTTACGCTGGTGGAGGGAACAAATTTATTCAAACTTGCGAAAATATAACAAATTAATTAACAAAATGTAGTCAAACTATTCCATTCAGCGTGTTTTAGATATGAGAGGAATAGTCGCTTTCTGAAGCAGTTAAGTCCCATAAATTCTAACGTAGTTCTAATTCCGGTTTGTATAGGTTTCACTTCTCCATCATATGAGTAACATTATCGTCCATGGTCTTTTGATCAGCTTTCTCTTTGTCAAGTTCCGCCGTCCATCCGGTGGTTAGTACAACCTGTATGCGAGTCCCTATATAATCCCTTATACCTGTATATTATCTTCTCTTATGCCGTACTCACTCATCTTATCGTCCTCTGAACACTAAATTATAGCAGACATTTGAGTGGCGACCGCGTCCATTAGTAGAATATCTAATTTGCTCTGAGAGATTCTGTGCTCCTTTTATTTGATAAGCTTTTCTTTTATTCTTCTCTGACAAAACATAGCTCGTGCAGAAATAATTTTCCAGTCATACCTTGGCTTCACCTAGTTTTTCACGTCACAATTACTTCATTTTTCGCAAATTATCTTGTGTTTTCCTTCAGCAGCCTGTAGTTTTCCATCAACAATTATTCTTTTTCCCGCCCCCTCATGTTCCATGTTAACGATTAGATCGTTATTTTTTTCCGTTCCCTTAACCTCATTATTCCAAAGCTCCTCCTACATCTTTTGAAAGGTCATCTTATGCTATCTTCCCTTAGGCTTTCCTTCTTTCCAGCGTTTCTTCCTTATTATTTACAATTTCTGTAATAGAAATTTGATCTTAATCATTGCAACCTTTTTATTTCTTTCCAGGCGTGCATTTTTTTCTCTTCTGAATTATAATTCTCAACGTGACTGTACTACATTTTACGCGTGCGTTCACCTGTATCTCATAGATGGAGGGTTCCAAACAATGTCTACGAATACTAGGCTCTGAATATCAGCAAACAAAAGCGATTTCTCTTCCCTTTGATTTTTCAATCTGAGTCGTTACTCGCAATCCTCCAGTTGCTTCACTCAATTGCTCATTTTTAAGAATCGCAATTCCATCATACATGAATAATAATGTCTTAATATAACTTTCACATTTTTCCTGTCTTCCAATTTTCCTTCGTAGGTCTTTTCTTATTCCTCTTATCCAGATTCCGGTATAGGTACACGTCCCTGCTTTAGTGTGCACCCTTATAGTGCCGCCTGGTTTACCCTCTGTTTTGCTCAAGTCAGTACTTTGGTAGAAGTCAACTTCTTCAGCTTCATAAAAGTGTCATTTTGAAGTTGTATAACCATATCCCTATTCCCATTTAAATTCTCAATCTCGAGCTCGACTATCACGAACCATTTTTGTCAAAACGTCCAAAAAGATATCGATTTTGGCCAAATTTCGCATTTCATGATATCTGACCCAGAAGAATTCACACTGCGATGAGATTTCACGCCACATCCCTTGATACCCGTCCAGGGACGAGATCAATGATGGTAGCTTGAGTGACCTTAATCCTGCAATTGCCGTTCTATAAAGCTTCTCGTTCTATTTAATTTTTTATGTAACTGAAAATTATTTTCTCGTTTTTTTATTTTTCCTTATAGCCCTCAGTCTCTCATTGGTGTCTATAACCTAGTGAAGCACCGTGAAGCCCACTTGTGAATTTTATATACAATTAGGATGCATTATTAGGCTATAAACATTTGACCTTGAGGCATTAGCAGTGTTAATTAATCGAATGGAGGTTGTGGCAATGCTTGCCATAATTCATCTAGCAATAAGTTCGGTCTTTAACTCAACAACGTGGTGATTTAATCTGCGAGTTCTTATCTCGCACTCCATTTAATACTTCCCTGACTAATCCTATATGAAACATAGCTAGAAACATGAGGATATTTAATCTCTTTAAATGTTTTAACCTCACTTTCTATTAATTATCCTTTAAATTTTTTAGTTAAAATGAATTCAACTTGTCGCCTAACTTCTAAGATAATCTCCTCGTAAAAAAACCCCTGACCACAGAAACCCCTCAAAAAGAAAAGGGGTGGAATAGGGAAGTGTTGAGAATTAGGTCAGGTCGCTTTTGATGAAAAAATTAAAAAACAATTAGTCTCTCGCCAAGGGAACATGGAAGAGCGAATTAATATCATCTGTTCTCCCGTGCCTCGGCTCCTTAGCTGCATTAAGTTATGATCCGAAAAATGCAAAGTTAACCTCGCCCGCTGCCAGCCAGAACTCCTTATGAAACTCGTGATATGATCAAATGCAGCTTGATATCTTCAAAATTGCGAGATTTCAGAGCTGCACAAAATTTTGTCGGCCCAAGTTCTGGGCGCGTAATGCAATTATGACATGAAGTACGGCTCAGAATAGTGTGAAGTAAAGCTATGAATTCCGGGGAAACTTACCCTCAGCGTGTGATGAAATTAAAGCAAGGAAATTTTGTGTAATTACACGAGAGTCGAAATCCCACCGTTTTTAATTTTGTATACAGAGGCTATTTACAAGCGGTGCAGATACTTCATTTTTTTACAAAACGTGATACGACGAATTTAATATGCCGTATTACAAAGAGCATCATATTGCAATGCGTCGTCATAATATATTATAAAGCTTAGTGTAAACGTTTCTTGCAACCATAATTGTAAAAATACTTGTCAATGTTTTCATACGATCTATATTCATTGTAATTATTTCTCTCTTAAGCATTCTTAATATGCATGTAACTAATCGGAAAACAAGTATAAACGTATTAGAAACCATGCGTTAGAAAATAAGTTCACTTGTCGATGTGAATATATAAATATTGATAAGCCACAATATTATATACATAAAAACCATAAAACGGTAATCAACCCGAAGGTCGGTTTGGTAGGTGATGATAGAGTTCGCCTTATACTAAGGCCGGCTTAGCCGGCACGGAAATCGAACTCGGGCCCTGAATTTAGTAATCTAACGATCTATCCCTGGACCCACATAAATACGCGAACTGAGGCCATGAAAACTTTATTTTGCAAATTTTAGTCTACATTGATTTTGTCCCCTTCAAAGTACTCTCTATTCGTTGCTATGCACTTATTTTATCTTCTTTCCCACTTAACACTGTTTAAAGCACCCTTGGAAGTGGGAACCGTAAGGTAGAACTCAGCATTTACTATTTTGAAATTTATGATGAACATCAACTTCGACATCAAAGAAAATCAGGAGCATGACTTTGATTTTCGATCGGCTTCTTTTTGATTTTTTGGTTCGAGGTTCATCTTTTGTTTTCCACTCTTTGCTTTGCGATTTTAGTTCAATGCCATACTCGTAAAACCACTATTTGCCACCAGTGATTACACTTTTGAGAAAACCAGCATCGTTTTCACGTGAATCTTTCCAGTCAGTAACATATACATCCCTTTTCAAATTTTGATCTAACGTCAGCAGCTTGGACACGATGTTTGCACATATTTTTTTATACCAAGTGTTTAGTTAAAATTTGCACTGTTGATTTTCCTAAATTCAGTTCATTAGCTATCATTCGGACAGTTTTTCGACGATCGGTAAGGACAAGGGTCACGATCAATTTTGTCGTCAACACAGGTGATTGAAGGTCGTCCTGCCCTTGCATCACCCGTGGCGTCTTGCCGACCTATTCTTAAAACGTTTAATCCACTAGAAAACGGATGAGCATTATCATCGTAAACAGCTGTCAATATTTCAGTAATTTGTTGATAACTTCTACCGAAATTCACCAAAAACTTGATGTTGATTCGTTGCTCCGTCATTTCGTCAATTTCCATTTTCCACAAACAGTGAAAATAAGGACAACAGAAACTAAGTTAATTGGCACCATACGCACAGCTGGACGATCCGCCAAGCACAGACGGCTCATTGGGTCTCAGGCAACTAGCGCCGCTAGTGGGTGGGGCTATAGTCTGAGTACGTATATCTATATTCTGATGATGGTGGCCGTGCGATCGAAACTAAGTGAGTCTCCTTTCTCTGTTTCTGTGCTTAGTTTTAATCAACGTTAAAATATATATTTAATCATATAAATACATAATAAATGAATATATATATACATGAATAATCATTTATTTACAACTTTTGCTTGTTCAACTAAGTGGCAATATTAAGTCAGTTGAGCAATGTTGTACTTAAAGTTAGCTTTTAGAAACATTCATAGGCTTTTCATGGACCCATCCTAAGAATAAAAAAAATGTTTACTAACTATTGACAAGGTTGGGGCCGTCGCCTCTGGAATCAGCATGTTTGCGAGAGTATGTTTTCCCTCCCATCGGCGCCCGAAATTCAACGGGCTCAACGCTCGTGATCGTCAAACCGAGTGCCAACGTGTAAATTTGAAAGAAATCACATCGCTGGAAAACGTGTGTTTTCATTTTTTTTCATACGTGCCATCGGAGAACCGTGAATCGCGTCAGCTTGGCAGGAGTGCCTCGAGGGTGGGAAAAAAAGACGACCCTGGCAAAGTTATGTGTGGACGGTCGGGTGATTCGTATTGAATGGTTCGAAGGAGCTACTCCATGGCTTTTTTTTGATAAGTGACGTGGGAGTGAGGATAGACGTAGCAGCGCCGTTTGGCTATTGGTCCACCCGCTGCCATCTCCATCACAATTTCCCGCCTCCATTCGCCCCCTCACCACTCGCTGCTTCTCGCACCTCCTCCCCCTCCCCTTCCCCATCCAAACGACTGGATCATCATTTACTCGCCTCCGCCGATTCCACCTGTCTCCCAGAGCCGCCTCATGCTTGCATTCCTCACCGCTGTCGCTGCCTTTCCTCCTCCCCGAATGACTCCAAATTCCTCTATATATCCTTGCCTTCTATAGCATGGAATCGCGATGAAAATATTTTCCATTCCTGCAACGTTACGGCTTCCTCGGAAAACTTGGCTCTTTGAGAGAGTTCTCGAGTAATTACTCGTACCGTATACAATTTTCGTGTGGCAACCGTGAACACTTCTTCTAGACTGTAAATGATAACAATAGAAAACAAATTCCATCAACATGATGTCACATGACTTTTATAGAAAACTGCTCAGGCTTTAGTGTTTTGCTATGATAATCTTGAAGTGAATTTACCACGAAATTGGACAATTTTTAAATTTTTGGTTTTCAACGTCTATGAAATATGTACAAGGACATGAAGGCACGTCTTATATGAGGTACGAGTGTGAGGACATTTAAGAAATTCAGTTTTTAATACATTTTTAATTTTGAATGTTCAAAGCGTTAAAAGAATGAAGTCCGTGTTAACAATTATCCCGTTCAAAAGGCGAATCTAGAAAGATATTTCGGTTCTCTGTGGGTGCGTGACTGATTTCAAAAAACCGTGTAGCACCCTGATATGACTAATATCGTCAATCCTAGAGTAAAGTTTAGTTTTCGTGTTTCAGATCCCTCGCGGTTATCCACTAAGCATATTAGTGATGTCAACTTAAAAAAATAAATGATGAAGATTTAGAATAAATGTCTGTCATGAATTGCGTTTAGACAAAGGAGTTCTAATTATTTTACAGTGTTTACGTGTGGCGCATACTCTGTCCGGAAAGAAAATAATAAAACCTAACTTCAAACCATTTTAAACTTTGCCTTACATTAATATTACCATGTAATATGTCCGGATAACAGACCCATATCATAGAGATTCGAATAATGCGAGGATTCAATGAACGAATCCCGGTCAGGATTAAATTTTTCATTAGGTATTCCTACACATCAGTGTAATGATGTGTGTATACGTCTGTAATTAAATTATGGCTTTACAAAAATCAATGGTGTACAGCAAATGTCGCAAGAGCTACTAGGTCAGGTATTAATAAGGTGGGTAATTAATACGGTAATTAATAAGGGTGGGTAACTTTCCTTTTTTTGCTCACGTATGAGTTCCTCTGACGAAAAATAAATTACGATTTGAATATTTTGAACATTTTTTCCATTTGATTTAATAGGTGTTTGTTCTGGTGTTTGGTAGGTTAATGGCGGGCTACTAAAATGTGAACTAATCATGTTTTAATTCATCAACAGGATGCTAATAAAGTAAACATTAGCAGTATCAAATCGAAGCAGTGAAATATGTGTATTGTACCTAATGCCCAGTCATGGTCCATTGGTTTTGTCATGGTTCTGGCATTGTTTTAAACCACCGCGAATCCAAGCTTACCTTGCAAGGAGTTACGGAATTGGGTGTCCCCCTCCATCGCGCTCCTTTCATCCCGTCAAATTTCTTCTCCTCCTCTCCCAACATTCTTATTTTCCTTTGTTTTTTTCCTGCGGCCTTACATCATTCCTCCATCCAAACCGTGGGCCAACTACTTCCACCTACCTACTCACGGGCCCTCCCCCAGCCTGCTCCCCCCGGTCCGCTATCCTCTCACTCACCAGGCCCCACCCCTGCCCCCCTTCCCGAGCTGTGTCCCCCCCCATCCCTTCGGTCTGAATTCCCTTCTCCCCCGTGTACACCCCGCCCGTTTGCCTGCTCCCTCCTTACGCCCTTGCCTCCCTCCCATCCTACGTCCTCACGGATCCCGCATTAAATTTTAATGAACCGTCAGAGTTATGAGGGGACACCGGGAACCCATATTTTCCCTTCTTTCTTTCCATTTCCCCGCTCTATCTTGTTCACCCCACCACGCGGTAGAGACATGAACTCACACACATGCGCGTGACTTTTTTATTATATAAATAAATGTATGTTTGTTTAGCTTTAGATGTGTGTTTGTGTGTATATGCAGGCGCGCGCGCGCGTGTGTGTGTGTGTATATATATATATATATATATATATATATATATATATATATATATATATATATATATATATATAGGAGGTCCTCGTCCCCTACTCTCTCTACACCACGTACCCTTTTCCTCAGTCATATCTTATCTTCCGAAGAAGACGGAGCACGAGTCCGTCGAAATTATCAAGATATTATTGTGAGTGTTCTTTTTATGTGTTCTCGTGCTGTGTGTTACTGTCTAAGTTTTTTATTCAACACTTCCGTGTTACTTCGAAGAAATCATCTATAAATAAATAAATAAATAAATAAATATATATATATATATATATATATATATATATATATATATATATATATATATATATATATATATTATTAGGTAATCTACCGGTTAAGGTAGGTTTTTGGATGGCCACAACTATCAAATAAACATTTTGTGACTCCCCACCTAGCAAACTAATCTATATCAGGTCCCTCTTCATCTCGGTGTACTTCTTTCCTCCCTTCATCCCGTCCAACATCCCTATCCTGTTCCTACCCTTACCTCGCTTGCTCAACATTCTCCCCTCTATTACCCTCTTCAGCATTCCACTACCGCTCAATACGCCTTTCATCCATTTTTCCTGCCTCCATAGGATTTCTCTCAACAAACCCCTCTCCTCACCCACCATTTCCAGTACTTCCTCATTTTTTTTCCTTTCGGTCCATTTCACCTTCTCCATTCTTCTCCACACCCACATTTCAAAAGCCTCCAATCTACGTTTATCCTCCTGCTTCAGCGACCACGTTTCCGCGCCGTACATAGCTACGCTCCATATCAGAGTTTTTACGAGTCTTGTCTTAACATCCCTACTCAACGTCCCCGTCATCAACTCCCTCCTCCTTGAGAAAGCCTCCTTGCCTAGCGCAATTCTTCTCCTTACGTCCCTAACACTTTGACCGTATTGGTCCAAAACACTTCCGAGATATGTAAACTGCTCTACCTCCTCTATTCTTTCCCCGCCTATTTTAATATTTAGCTTAGCCTTTTTCTTTCTGGAAAATCGCATAACCTTTGTTTTATTAATATTGATTCTCATCCCATATTTATCGCACTGAACCTCTAATTCACTCAACAATGCTTGCAACCCCTTGGCTGACTGAGCAACTAATGCTTGGTCATCAGCAAACCTAACCGATTTTACGAGTTCCCCTCCGACTTTCATTCCTACCTCCAGTTCTTCCCATGCCTCTTTAATCATTTCCTCTACATATACGTTGAACAGTACCGGTGACAATGGGCAACCCTGCCTTACACCTCTTCCTAACACTGCCCATCCAGACTCTCCGTTCCCCACTCGCACCTGAGCAGTCTGAGACATGTACAGGTTGCGGATCAGTCTCCTGTCCCTCCAATCCATTCCTATTTTCTGCAATACACGCATTAATTTTTCCCAATTCACTCTATCAAACGCTTTTTCGAAATCTACAAAACAGGCAAAAACGTCCTGATTGTATTCTATATTCCTCTCGACTAGTGATCTCATTACTGCAATGGCATCACGCGTACCTCTTCCTTTCCTGAACCCAAACTGATCATCCCCTAAGTAATCATTTGCCTTACTCTCTATCCTTTTGTTGATGATCCTGAGAATAACTTTAGCTGCGTGGGATATCAAACTTATTGTTCTGTAATCCTCACATGACGAAGCCTTTGACTTTTTTGGAATAGGAACTAACACCGATCTCACAAAATCTTCCGGCCAGATTCCTTCCTCATAGATACTACGAATCAGTCCATATATGGCCTTTTTCCCACCTTTCCCTAACCATTTCAACATTTCTACAGGAATATTGTCCACCCCCACAGCCTTATTTGCTTTCATCTCCTTTAATGCCCTTTCTATTTCATCGTCGAGTATGCCTGGACCTAAGCTATCTTCTTCTACGCCATGTTCCTTTTCTATGTCTAACCTTGTCGGCCTAAGTTCTTTACCATACAGTGTTTCTATATATTCCTTCCATCTCTCTTGGATTTTTCCTGGTTCAACTATTATCTTACCCCATTTATCTTTAACTGTTAGCACAGCTCTTGCCTTCTTACTTCCCGATAATAACTTAACCTTGCTGTTTACATTTTTCCATCTTCTCCTCTCATCCATCTTTGCAATCATTTCATCCGTTACCCATGGTTTCCTTATCCTTTTCCCGTTAACGGTTCCTATAGTGTCTTTAGCGGCTTCCAATATCCCTTTCTTGATACATTCCCATTTTTCTTCGATAGCACTCAGTTCTTTACCGTCATCCATCATTTTCTCTACAGCCTCCTGATACTCCTTCCACGTTAATTCATTTACTGCTTCTAAATTCCAATTTTTAACCCGCCGCACTTGCCTTATCTTCTTGAAACTATCCTTTTTGGCTATTTTTTTGGTAGTACGTATAGCCTAGAGCTAGAAGTCAGGGCCATCATTTTTCTCCCATTTTTATTTCTCTCGGTTGTATTTTTGACGTATGATCCTTTTGGCAATGTCAATTGCTGGAACTAATATCAGATAATCTTCTGTAAAAGCTCCTTCTGTTCTAATTAGTAGCTAAACTTTTAACACATACTTGCACGGTGCACAAATCTCACGGGCGTGTAAATCTTTTCTCTGCTGAAAATTAATTTAATTTGTTATTACTTAGGCAGTTTCCCCTTATTTCTGACTTATCCAACAGAAAATGAAACGTTAATTAACATTCTATGGAAGCCGCTCCCCAACTTACTCAAGGGATCCTCGCCTTGAAGGGTGTCATATTACATGCAATTTTCGCCATGGGAAGACGATATTACGCGCTCCTCATATCCCTCCATGTCTTCCTCGATTCCTCTTCCATCTTCGTGTTTAACCTCTACCCCTCTCCATTATTTTAATATCTGCCCTTCCAACTTGTCCCTACCCTTCCTTGCCCGGGGAAATCTCCTTCCTGCGAAGTCTCCTTAAGCGGGCGACAGAGTCCGCAATCATTCTTCGTGAGAAACGCGCGGCAGCCGAGTAAAAAATGAAACGGTTAAGAAATAAAGTAAAAGAGGGCTGGAGATGTTGTTAGGGTCCGGGACAGAGGTTAAACGACGGAGTGCGAGGGATGATGGGGACGGCCGGGGGGGAGCGGCGGGGGTTTATAGGAACCGGGGGAAGATGATGGGAAGGGAGGGTTAAGAAGAGCCTGAGAGTGTGTATGTATGTGTGTGTGTGTGAGAGAGAGAGAGAGAGAGCGAGAGAGGGGAAGAAGTAAAGGTATAAAAAAGAGATATACACGAGATGGAGTAGGGAAACGGTGACGTCATAAGGGAAGCGGTCAACTCCCAACGTCTTTTTCTTCGGGTCCCTAATGCGTCCGCTGCACCTGCGACTCGCAAAACTGAGTTTAAAGTGCGCAATATGTTCGCTCTCGGCTTCCAGGAAAACCGCCCCAGGATTCTCGCCCCCGGTCCCCGCCCCCCGCCATTGCTGCTTTGATTCTTCATCCTCCCGCCCCCGCTCGTCCCTGGAGGCCACTTCCACGAGGCACCCTCCCTTCCTCCCCATTCGCCCCCGCCCCATTCCCTCGGACCACCATCCCCCTTTACGTCATCTCATTCCATCTCGGCCTCCTCCTGAGTCCCCGTGGCTTATTTCATGCGCGAGGGGCGTTTGCAGTCTCGAAAGCCCCAGCCACCCTCTCGACCGTTCTTTGTGTCCCCCTCCCCTCCTTTTGACGACCCCTGTTTCTCCGAACCGCCCGTTTAAACCTCCGGTAATTGCTTTGTCTAAAATGGCGACCGCTTTGGAATCAATTCCTCATGGTATCCTAGTGGTGTGGGGTGCGTTTTGGAAAGGTCACAGGCGTTAATCAAGAACGATTTTCAGGAATGATAATGGTGTCTAAATTGGCTTAGAGTGAGGGAAGCTATTTACGGGAGGAATCCCTCGCATGTAGAATTCAAACCGTCATTAAATGGGTTCTCCAAAGACGTGCGTGACAATGTTACGCTTTCAAGTCCATCGGATATTTCGGTCAAACGCTCTCTTTAAAATAAAATTTTGTAGTAGTTTAATGATTTCCCTTTAGAGGCATACTGAGTGCTTGTTGACTTTGTTTCCAAACAAATGATGTGCTTGAATTTTCTTAATTGCTCCCAAAATGTTAGAGATTAATTAGCATGTTACTCAGTAAAAGTGTTCGCAGAGGGTTTCATTCACGTGTTATAACACAATTCAAATGAATGTAATGTAATATGCTTGGGACATAGGTTACTCCTTAGCTTGGAAGTGAGAAATGAGTCTTAATTCATTGGAGTTTTTCACAGAGATATTTTTTCTGTGAAAAAGTTCTCCGTAAATGTTGCACATCCCTTGATTATTTCATTTCATCATCATAGGATATCTTTTAGACAAAATCAAGAAAAATTAGGAATAGAATATATTCTATTTTTTATTTTAAATGATGAAATTTGTATGTTTGTTCGATGAACCAGCATTGTTTAGTAGCCTTCATTTCAAAATCTGTCAACCTCAGCCATTTATGACTTGCGCGCCTAAGGCAAGGTGTAAAGTAGCCTCTTGAAATAGGATTCGATTTATTTGCGAGTACTGCGGTATTTTATTTTGGCATCAAGGAAAAGCGATTAGTTTAGAATTTTATAATTATGAAATCTGACATAGCATTGTATTCCGTAGTTACTTTTTCTGTTAAAAAATTAACGGTGAATGTCCGGGACGAATTGATTTTAGTAGCAATTTGTGTAGTACTCTTCACGGCAGGGTAGGTATTCCGAAATATTAGCATCATTGCCATTGATATTTTTGCAGAGACTTTCATTTTGGATTTTAAAGAATAAGCAGCGATGTGGCTACGGTTTAAAATTGTTTTTTTTTTGTACCTCAAGAATCCAATTCCGCATAAAATCTCTACTTTATTTATTTAAAAAACTTGAAATTTCGGCTTAAGCTACTCTTTAAAATATATTCTACGTACAAATGGTTTTCAAGTCAAAGAGAGGGTAAGGCTGTGGATTTCTTTGTTTTTTTAAACATTACATACATACGGTTTAGGTGCACAGAATCAAAGAAATTATTTTTCCCTTCAGGTAAATGTCGTTTTTTTTAACGTTACCTAAGCATCTCATCGTAAATGACCATAGCTTAACTGAGTGATGCTTTAAGTCATAAAGTACATTCGCGTAAAAATTTCAACTGCCCACACGGCACGACCCCCACAGCACTCACTAGTTTCTTATTGCACATTTGGCTTCCCTTTCTTGAGCTCTTACCTCATGGATTTAAATCGCTCGTCATGTGACGGTACCAACGGAACGTGCTGAAATAGTAATACAGTGTAATGAGATAATGCTCCACGGGAGCAGTTCCACGGTGGAGACTAAGGGAAATTAACTGAGTGAGGGGGGAGAGCGTGAGGCTTGATCGAGTGAAGTTCCTCTTATCCTCCCTCACCAAATCCCCACCCTCCTCCCCCGCCTCCCTCCGCCCTCCTTCCTAATCCACTTTCCTCTCTCATTTGGCTAATTCATACGCCATCTTCCCCAGCGGCGATTCCCCTCATTCTTACCTTTCCTTTCAATTTTCCGCCTACTCTAATTAATTCCTACCGTATGTCTTCAGGCCGCGCGATCCTCAAGCGGAAGATGTATAACGTCCGAAACAGATAAAAGAAGACGACCGTTACTCTCTAGAAATATCCTGTTACGTGCATTACTGCGTATTAATTCTGTTTCTGATCAAAAATGTTGAAAAAATTCACTATTTCTTCCCTGCGTTCCCTTTTGAAATTTATGTATTTCAAATTATATATACGTAACTACAACTATAAATTGTATTAACGAATGAACTAGAGACTTTTATGTCCATTTTATGGTGTGTGTGTGTATATATATATATATATATATATATATATATATATATATACACACACACATGTATTATACATGTTATGCAAATAGAAGATTCATTGAAAGTTGTCTTTAGCTGCTCTTACAATATTTAGATGAGCGTTAAAAACTCAGTCTTCATGGTTTTCCAGAAACATATCATTTAATAGGGAAAATCACGGATGAACTTTAAATTTTATTTTAACAACATCCAGAATATATTTAAACAGTTGCTCATCACTTGGGCAGTTAAAGAGCAAACAGAACCAGCCAACGAGAAAATTTTTTTACTATTCAGAGGCTTACCAAAAAAAACACGGCCGGACTCTCTCAATATGAGAAAGGCTTGTATCATCATCTAAGGAAATTGTTGAGTACTACTCGTAAAACAAAGCATGTTTTTCTCCGGAAACAGCTCCAAAAATTTCCCCTTTTACCAAATCTATACTTAAAATTATCAGCTAAATTAGCAAAATAATTAAAAACGTTTTAATATCCCTAGTGAAACGTATCTCATTCAAAAAGACCACTTCCGTATGAACTGCGTTAAAAATATCACTGATAAAATAAGGTCATTTTACGTTTCAAATATTAGCTTTTGCGCACCGTAGGGATGAGTTTTCCCTTTCGCAATACTCAATTATTTCTATCTCAAAATCTAGTTCACAAAAATGCAAATCAAATTAGCAAAATAGGTAGACTAAATGTATATCGCTTCGTATCCGTTTAAAAAAAAAGGTTGGCAGGGGTTATTATATCTAAAAAAATCTGTATTAATTTGCAATATAATACGTTTTTAATGACATCCGGCATTATAAAAGCTGTCTTTTGTAATATTGCTAAATATTAAAATGTAAATAATATTGCCAAAACGAAAACATATCTATTTAGAGGCAAAATCAAAGAAAAAGCTCAATCAATTATCCATCACACGGTATCGGCCGCTGGAATTTTGTTGTTATTTGGGTTCTGACAAATGATGTTTCGTTGGGTTGTGCCTGTCTCTAATAATGAACCAATAAATATAAGTCTTTCGTTTTGTAATTCGGGGACTGATTGATGCTCTAAATTGAAGTCAGTAACGCTAATTATGAAAAATTCTCAATAAGTGTAAATTTTATCTTTTGCGATTTCTTTTCTAAAATGTTGAACATACATACTTATTTGATCAAAGTCTTCCAACTCGTTGCGTTAGTAATTTGGGTGAAGGACTGGGAAACGTATCGACTTCTGTCAGAGGTAACTTTTACAAAAAACCGACAGCAAAAATAACATGGAGAAAACTTTCCCGATTACCAGTCTAAAGCGTGGGAATATACACTAATTATGCTACTTAAAATGTTAACAAGAGGAGTGGATAAAAGTTTAATAAAGGCATTTTAAATATTTCGGGAAAGTAACCATTCGAGTATTGTTTCTCTCGGCACTTCCGCCCGTTTACCCTCTTTGTGCGAAGGCGTAATGCGGATGTAATGTGTGTCCCTCCACTCTTCTAGGAGTTCCTCTCTCTCCAGGCCGCCGCCTGAGCCCTCTCTCCTCCCCGGCGTCCCTCCCGAAACTCTCTCGTATTTATCTCTCCTTAACTCCCGCTCCCCTTACTCACTCTCAGGCCAAGAAATGTCTTCCAATTTTCACCGTGTAATTTAAATTAATGGAGGTTCTTGATGAGGAGTGAATTAAATCCATTGCTCGAGAGGGGGTGGGGTGCGGGGGCGGGAGAGAGTTGTGACGTGTGCGAATGGGGATGGGGGAGCGAGCGGTCTTTCCTCTGTGCTCAAAGTCTCTCCGCTTCTTCCCCCCCTCCTCGCACCCTCGCCCCTTTGCCGCGGTCCCTCCCCCATCGACTCCCCGCTAAGCATCCACCCGCTCGTTTCGTAGCCCGACTGACACGCCTCCTAGGACGAACTGAACGTCATTTCATCAGTCCTCTATTCTCCTTTCCCCCTCTCTCTCCACCCCCGCCCCCGTCGCCATATCATTCCTCTGTCCCTCTGCTCTCCGCCCCCGACATTTCCATCTACGTCCTCTTAACCCTTTCCCTCTTCCCCCTTTTCCTCTTTCGCATGACGACTGACGCAGCTTCCCACCACTGGAGAAACTTCCCTGCGCCTCTGATGGTGTTATGGGCAGCTCATGCCGTCCCGCCCCTTCTTCCCTTCCCGCCTTCCCCACCTTGCCTCATCCCCACTCCCTACCTCCCGCGCTTCTATCACGCTCTCCTCCATCCAACCCAACCCTTCCCTCCTCCTCTCCCGACCCTACTCTCGACCCGGCGTGGGAATTTTGGTGTCTCCTTCAATCATGGCGGCACGTTTTACGACCGCGAAGCGCGGTTCGGTTTCTTCGGTCACAAAATGTGCTCGAAACTCGAGAATATCAATGTAGCTCCAAAATTCCGCAAGGTCACGCATAATCGTTCGTCGTGCTACTCGTTCTCTCGTCGTTAGGTTTAGGCGCCTGCCGGATTGATAGTGGAGAGATCTAGTGCTAATCCACAGGTTTTTGTGATGTAAATTTGCATATATAAGAGGGAAGTTGGTCGCGAATGGGTGGCATATTAAGTACTCTTGAATGAAAATGAAATAATTTAACAAATGTCGAAAACAAGGAAACATAATTTGCTTTTGATTAAATAAGCAACGTTTAACTGATATATTAACCCTGTATTAATGCTATTAGAAAGGCCTCATATCCTCAATCCTCGTATCAGAATCCTCATAGAATACGATTTTGAATGTATCGGTTCAATCATCCTCTGCACCTTTTCTTTTCAATTTTAATACCTTTCGTCTGGTAATTAATAATACTTTTATTTAAGTGAGGTCTTAGAATCCCACAAGGTCATTCAAAATTGACTGCCAAAGATATTTTAGCCAAACGAAAAAATTTCATGCTAAGTCGGTATCATCAATAACGTAATTGCGAATCTAGTATTGCAAGAATGTTTCCATAATTGGTCAATAGAGAAAATTATGCATTTTATCCTAATGTCTGCTATAAAATTCACAGTTTCTGTTTCATTTTTCCATTGACTAAATTATCAGTTTTATTTCCAGTATGAATCGCTTCCACAAAGTGACGCCACCAACCATCCTACATTCTTTCACGTAAACATGATAATTTCACATAAAGAAGTAAACATTTCTCATCTAAACACTTTATTAAACTTCATGTTAAATTTATGGTAAATAATCCTGGGAGATTTAGTAGCCTTGTAGAACTGCTCTACCATCTTTTGAGACGTGAAAATGATATTGCATGTGGGATCAAATATAAATATTGCTATTCCTACGTATATGTGCAATTTTATTTCACTAACTTAGGTGTATTATTTTTGTGGGGGCTGTCAGAGGTATTTACCTTTTGAATGAGTTTGTTTGAGCTATGCATTTCAGTTGAAGTTATCAATATATTATGAGAACGTTGTCTACGGTTGAGCGAAGGAATAGTCTAATGCTCACGGGTAACCGTAGCTTAAAAATACCAAGCGTGTGCAAAAACATCCCTTCTTCCGTATACGGAGCCCCCTGCTAGTTGAATTTTCGCTTTACCGCGCGACGAATAACATTTTTGGACTATGTCGTATCTAAGCCGTCGGAAAATAATAATACGCCATCTGAGCTGATCGAAGTTCCCCGACGATATTCCGGGTCCAAATCCCTGAAAAAATTCACATAAACGAACCCGCTCGGAAGACGCATAAGAATAACACGGCTCGGTCTGGGAGAGGTTTCCTTTTTGCGCATAAAAGGATAAAAGCGATACGTGCACTTCTTACGTTCCTTTGCGGGATAAGGAGGCGGGAATTTTTTTGAGGAGAGCGGCGAGAGTATCGGGGGAGGGGGGGAAGCAAGAGAAGGGAATAAAAGGAGGGAATCGGCGACGTGGAAAGGATAAGGATAAGGGAGGAATAAGGGGTGCGGGATGGAGGAGGGTGTCGAGGGAGGTGGGTAAAAGTGGGTTGACTCACTGCGCCATTGGGAAGGGGTGTATAAGGATGAGAACACAGATGGAGTCGCGACGAGAATAGAGATGGATGGTTTCCCTCTTTGCCCCTGTTCAGCATTCCCCCTCATGCGTGCCACGCGGCGCCCTCCCGTCTTTGAAAAAAACCCCTGCGACCAAGCATAATCTTGCCTACTCCCCGTCTCCCCTCCCCGACCCCCCGATCCTCCAACTCTATCCGCTAAACGGTTATTCCTTTTTGCGCGTACGTTTTGTGGGCCCCAAAAGAGCCCCTGTGGTCTCCAGGCTGTAGAAATTCCACCGAAAGTCCGTGGCTATCATTAAAAAACGATTCCATTCGTGTCAGAAAATTCTCATTGGCTTCAGGAGGATGGACTTGTGTGCCCTTTGTTTCGTCCGTCCGGGGGCAATCACCTTCTTTTTCCTCAGCAGGGCAGCACTCGCCAAAACTCTTCTGTCTTCTCCGATAGGTGTAGTATTTCAACCCCATTGGGTTCATTTTTACCAATATATTTTGCGATGAATTGACTCTCTCGAAGCGTCTCCTCGAACCGCGCACCAATGCCCATTACATTGTCGGAAGCAGTGCTGCTTTGATTAATATTATCTCTCGCCGAAGCAACACTTTAGCTAAGAGACTTCGTGCGCCTCTTGAGCTCGATCAACTTTTATGAATTTTGCGCCGGGGCGTGCTGACTTCTACGGTATAGAGTTAAACGTCGGAACGGTGAAATAAATTTAGCAAGTTTGAAAAGACTTACAATTTTGTTTAACTAACTTTCACTTTCTAAATAGATGTATTTTGCCTTTGCAGCAATGCAGAATTCATTATTTAGACTTATTAATCATATCTACGTATTGAAATAATTGCCATAAAATGGTGCGATTCAGTCGATAGATGCTTTACATAATTCCTTCTATTTTTCAGTGTGTGAGAGGTATAAGTTGTAAAGAACGAAAAAATGGAAAATAAATTAACTCTCTCACACATTGTGGCTATTAGTAAGGAGATTTTTCAAATTATTAAGACCATTTTTGTTCAGATATGGAGGATACGTACATTTAGAGTTACAAGATGTTACAATAAACCCCGGGATATAAAGGCTGATGTTGCAAAATGGACGAACACATATAAGAACTTTTAAGAGCAGATTCCGCTGAAAATGAACCAGATTACTCAATATAATAACCATAAGTCCAATGTTTACATTTTGTGTCATAAACCTTTCAGCCAAATCTAACGATTCTGCTTTTTGAAGCAATTGAAATTTTTTTCACCCAAAAATGTTTTTCTCCTATTTTTATCTTTAAAAAAAAAGGTGAAATTCACACATCAGCGAAGGGGGCCAGTTTCTTTCCCTGTGATAGATAAACACCGGTTTAATGAATAAGTTGCGGGTCGGTTTCCAGAATGGACGATATTTTTAGGTTGTGAAATTTCACGAAGACGAATTTCCTCGAAAGCCCAATGCTATAATTAATAAAACGATTTCACTCATATCAAAATACTCCCATTGGCTGCAGGGGAAGGAAATATTTATGCTGTAAGTAGTAATAATTATACTTATCGGATCCTAAAAATAAACTCCCCTTAACTTCATTATGACTCCCTAGGATTACATTTTTCAATGGAAGAGTAGAATATAAGGAGCACAAAATTATTTCCTCGTACTTTTTCGGTAATATCATATGCCACATTCGGATTTATAGCTTATGTTACATTATGGATTCAAGGAATAATTTATGCCAAGTCTTATAAGAACTAGATATTGTATTAAAATACGCTGTAGTTATTGATTTGGCAACTTATTTAAACACATCATTATGCATCAGATGTAATATTCTCTTCGTCTTTCCTGTATTCACCTGCACTGCTAACTTACCAGTTCAGATTTACGCATTTATTTACAAACTACTTCTCCATTTATCCATAATACCTCGTCTCCAGCACACTTTTTCTATAAGCTCCTTTCCATAACGAATGAAAAATAAATACTATTGACATTGAGGCTGGACTGAAAAAAAAACGAATTTTACGAAACCTTATTTGTGATGCTCTGCGTTTCTAAGCCCTAGTTACCCCTCCCTTTCCCTCACTCCCAAATTCCCCCTCCTCCAAATAGCACGCACGTAAAAGGGAAAAAAATATGAAGGGCGCACGGCGCAAGTCTTATTTGTTTTATTAATTTTTTTCGTGTGGAAATGAAGTAGGATGAGCGTGTGTGGAGAGGCGTCGGAGACGATGTAGAAATGAGGAAGGGCGGGGTGGGTGGTTCGGGGAACGGAGGGGGTGGCAAAGCCGATATGGAAAGGACCGAGTGGATTCCAGACGTTATCCCATTTTATAAGGGAGTCGAAATGTTCGCCACCCACCCTCCTCCTCCTATCCACACTATCCCTTTTAGTACCCGCGCCGTGGCGCGCGGATCAGCTGAATGTCTTTCATAGCGCTTCGCCCACGCCCTCCCCTCCGTATTTCCCTCGACGCCCACCCCCATCGCGAGCAGAAAGAGAGAGAGGGAGAAAGAGAGAAGGAAGAAGAAGGAGATCGGACTCCAGAGTAAGGGAATTGTGTTGATGGGTTATTCCGATCACGTGACTTTTCCGCGGCACGTCAAGGAGGGAAGTGAGCTGGCGAGGGAAAGGGGGCCGGGAGGCAGGAAGAAAAAGAGGCGAGAGAAGTGGGAGGGTAAGGGTGCAGTGGTGAGGGATGGGGGGTAGAGGAAGGTGAGGAAGGGCGGAACCTCATCTCAACACCGCGGGCCATAACTCAAGGTCCCTAAATAAGCTACTTTATTTTACATATTCGGAAACAAAAAACTCATTTCTTATACTCTACCCCCCAACCCCTTCTCTTACGTCTCCACCCACTCCTCCTCATTTTTATCTTCGTCCCTGTTCCAAAGAAGGGAATATTTATGCCCAAATGCGTTGGTAGTCCTTGCACAAAAAAAATTTATATCTCCCTCGCGCGCGGTGATTGTCTGATTTTTTTTCTCTTTGAGCGTAACTACAGACAAACGACCCGAAAGGTAAGATATTGAAAATGAGTAGTAAAAACAAAATTCCTCTTCTTTTTATCTTTACCTTTTTACGCTCCGTTATGTTGGACTTGTGAGTTAGGTGGTTAGGAGCGGACCAATTTTTTAAGTTCTCATCCCGAGACTTGTTCAATAATATTTTAAATTTGAATTAATTGGCTACATGTGTTTCTCAAGAGAACTCTGATAAATTTATTAATTTATAAAAGTATTTATGCACTTTTAATTCTTATTACATGAGGAAATGTATGATACAGGTTCGGTGTTGTGACTTTTAGTTAGGCCCATAGAAACAGTGAAACACGCTGTTTAATTGGCTTCAAAATGAACCCTCCAAGAACGACTAAACGGAATGTTAGCTAACCAATATGGTTTTTTTCACTTTAAGAAGAAAATACGTTATGATGAGACTAAATCAATATGCATGCATAAAAAAAAGGCTGTTATTAACGATATTAGTGATAACCCTCGTCTAATAAGCTTGATATTTTGACGACCCGAAAGATCACCGATCTATTCAAGTTAACCTTAAGATGAGTTCTAATTAGATTTTTTGCTGCTGCCTGAATACTCTAAATTCCACCTTTGGTTGACTAAACTACGTGTCATGACTCCCGTGACATCCGGGCAGTTTAACTATTGGATATCCATAATCTGGAGTTATTATATGGTACTCGTTTTACTACTGTCATGATTTCCCGTGTAACAAATCAGTCTTACTTTGTGGAATAATTATGTTCAGTGTTTTTGTATTCAGTATATATTATAGTAATTCAGTATAATAACTGTATAATTATTAGAGAACGTAATTCAATGTTTAAAATATTGTTTACTTTTGGTCGTAATGTGTTTATGTTTACACTTCAGAGGCGATTATATTTATTATACCTAAAACGCGGCGTTCTTCCTGCGTGTGCGAATAATTTTGTCTATGATAGATTTCGTAGGCTTTATATGGAGTTGGATTGATTTCAGAATCAGTCAAGTGCAGCAAAGAGGAACTAAATTTGTAAAATGTTTTTATAAAAAACCGATCAACATATCAAAATTATTAGAGGAACTTCTAGGTTGTGAATCACTCACGATGCGAAGTTTAAATTACAGATTAAACCACTTTTATAAAATGGAAGGTTTTCTCTTGAGCGATGATGGTAAGAATGTATTATTAACTCCAAGGTAAAGGAGATCATGCCAATAAAATATGAGAGAATAAGTTTAGAACAGACTTAAGATGTAATTTTTCCCAAGAATGATAAGGGTACAGAATTACGTCCGACCGTGCTAGGAGTGAAAACTATTTTGGGTCCAAAGTAGTCTGGTAGGATGTGTTTCACCACCTGCCACACACCCTAGCGTTGCCTTGCAGGGTACCAAGGTACCTTTCCCAGTAGATTACCGATAATGGTAATAGAAAACCTCACGAGTGTTAACAGAAGTAAAACAATGTTTTTTATTCTCATGATATCACTATATAAATAAGGTATTCAAGTGAACTTCAGTGGACTAGAAAATGAATTAGAGTTATAACCGTGTTTATATCTATTTTAAACTATTTATAAACTGTAAAAATTAGCTTAATGAACAATATGACACACATATGTATCTATATATATGTGTGTCATATCACACAGATATATATATATATATATATATATATATATATATATATATATATATATATATATATATATATATATATATATATATATATATATATATATAATTCACTAAATAGTCATAGCAAACACAGAAACTAAAACATATAAAAGAGGGACTCACTAGTTCTCGAATTTTCGGTGGTGCAACCACCAGTGTTTGTCGACTAGTTAGTGAATTTGCATTATTGTGCACGTTCGTGGGTTTTTCAAGAAAGTGACTTTATATATATATATATATATATATATATATATATATATATATATATATATATATATATATATATATATATATATATAATAGTAATGACATTTAAGATAATAAATAGGCACGTCATTGACCTGGTAACTCTTAAAAAATCATTCAAATTGGATTCGGAAATTATTTGGCGAATCCAAGCGAGTGGTCATATAATGTTATTCATGAACCAATTTGATCATGAATAACTTCCTGAATACCATTATGTATGATATCATGAATACCATATCATGATTATACATCAAATACGATATACAGCCAAATATGATCGTAATAAATATCCTATTTTGTAAGTTTAAATGTGGAGCCAAACTGATTATAATTATTCAGAGGCGTTTGTTGAGAGAAAGGTGTTATTGGACAGCATCAGGAAGTCATATCATTTTGATTAGTTAACTGAAGGTTATATATATATATATATATTAATTATTAATATATATAGATATAAAGAAGCAGTAAACATCGTAGGTGGTGTAGAAATTTCAAAGTGCAAAAATCATTCACCATTACCGGTATGTGATCGGATGACTCCGTTAAAAAGTCACTGTCGTTGCATCTCCCGCAGGTTTTTGAACCTAATAAAGATAATAATCAAATTTCCCCAAAGTGGTGTTTTAAAAATTTTATTGATGAAATTGTAATATGTTTAAACAATGTGGTAAATTGTTAGGCTCTATATTGATGAAGTACATTTATGTCGGAGGAGGTGCATTCACTTTAAGGTGAGAGCATTTCTACCAAAAAATAACCACGAAGTTGAAAAAGATGATTTGAAGAGATTTGAAAAGATTTCCAATCGCTGGAGGAATCACTTTCGAATTTTATCTTCTGTTTTGGAAATGGTAACTTTATTCATAACTTTTATTATATACAATGTTGCTTATAAAATATAAAGGTGGTTTTAGAAATTCATTGATTTTATATTAACATATTCAGGAAAGTGTTCAGAAAAAATACAGATTCGTCCTTTCTCTAAGCAAAGCTAATGTAAAATGACTGTACATTTAGCAGAGGTGCATTGTATCAGGGAGGAGAAGTTATCATACCTTAGTGGAGTAGTGAAGTTCTTATCTCAAAACGACATTGGAAATCATAATCTACATTTTTAATGCAAATATTTAAAAAAAAGGTATGTTATCGATTTCGTATTTGTGTTATCTCTTTATGATCGTTTGCCAATTCAAGGAAATTTTAATGTTCTTGCTCGTTTGACCTTGATTGATATTTTGTAGCCCTCAAATATTTATGACATCGCCATGCAAATCGGAATGTTTAAATCAAAGAATGTGAGTTACACATTGCTGAAACTTTCTGCTAAAAAGTTAACATCCTCTTGTTTCGCATTCAACAGTCATAATTGGTTACGGACTGTTTTCAGTCTCTCTTAACTCTTTGTTACTTGATAAACTAGCTAAAATAATACATTTAACAAAGAGTCATGATATCGACCCTTAATCGGGTAGGGTTAAAATATCCTCTCAATGTAATCAGTTAAACAAAAAGAGGAAATTGAACGTTGTACGTTTTATAATAGTAGTTATTGGTTCAAATATGTTTTTCGAAGTTAATCTATTATAGGTTATTCAACTTTGCTGTGTTTTTTATGTTACTGGTATTGATCATCGTCATCTGTGTTCTCTCTACTCTTAATGGTTCACAATACAAATTATTGATCTTGTTGTTATATTTAATAGAGAAGATACTACCAATACTCACCCTCATAAAATTATTTACCAATGGGTTCAGCCTACTCGGCACACTTGACAACATTATGTTAGAGCTATCGGGTATAAGGTCATCAAACTTGATTTTGTATATAGTTTGGGCTGTGCTACAAAGGAATATAAACAGGAAAGCGTTGCTGTATTGTGAAACATTACTCTGTTTCTTCATAATAACCTTAAGTTTATATGCGTCAGTTTAAGTAAAACGAATTGTATTTGCTAATATTTTACCTTTATTGCCTTTGCCTTTTCGAATAAAAAATTGCCTTTATTTATAATAACATTCCAATAATTGAGTACAGTATTTCAAACACGGAAAATAAACCGATAATATGGATTTTTTGCCGATATGTGTCGAATCACATACATATACGGGGAAGCGAATTATTTTATGTAGTTAAGATTTTATTTTACATTATGCAATTAATTTAAAATATAAATGTGAATTTTTCCCTTGTCTATCATTACATAGTGCTCTCTAGCGCGAGAAAATTTAGAGTCATTACATTTTCGCGAGGCATCGCGTTTGTGTTCCAATTTCCCGACGGTTGCCGACACAGTCCGGTTACAGAAGTGACACGAATCGTCATTAGCGGTGCTGCGGACCGTGCAATTACTTCCGCCGGAGACTCAAAAAGTTTATGAAAACGGTATCGCAGTTACGCTCCCTGTTGCGGGGTCGGTTACTGCGGGCTTTGGAATTGGGAAGCTCCAATCTTTGCGTTTTTGCTATCACGTCCCAGTCATCGCAGCAGCACGGTTGGTTACTTTGCATTTTCGACCCGAAAAATTTGTTTAGCTCCGGATACTGATTCGTTACCTCAATTTTCAATTGGGGAGCGCCGTTTTACGGAGGCTAATTCGCAGCCCCTACGTCTGATTAAATTAGGTCTCTTTCTCACCTCCTCCCTCCCTCACTTTCTCCCTCTCTCTCTCTCTCAATCCCTCTCTCCCTTTATCACGTTCCATCGCTTACACAGAATCGCCTCCATTTTCTCGTAATCAGTTACGATTTGAGCCCCTAAAATTATTTTCATTCCAGTTATTGCATCATTTTGAAGCGAGAGTGGTCGCCTGCGTTCTTGTTTGGGGGTAGGGCTTTCGAGGAATTTCAATTATGGAGAATAAAAGACTCGACAAGGAAGGAAAAAGTTACAATGAAATCGCATGACACGGTATTGATGGTCTGAAAAGAGAACCGTAAATCGTAACAATGATAATAATTTATTGAACCTGCTGAGATTTCTTTTCCTGTAAGCTTAACATAAAAAAATAATTAGACTGAGTGGAATAGATTCTTTTTCGACAACAGCGTTCCGAAATAAATGTGTATTCTATTTTTTTCTCTCTCATTTATAAATAATACAATTCTTTTAGTCTTATAGTTTATAGGACTAGGACGAAATAATTTCATAGATGAAATTGTATTTCGATATGTTCGCGAGTGTTCCTTATGGTCTAAAATATGTCAATTCGAATGCTTGATTGGTTATGGCATTAGATGATATATACATCTTGAATTATGACGTCAGAGTAAAAAGGCATAGCATAGGACTTGAAATAAGTGCACACGTTTGTCTTAAACTAAAAGTAACTTACATGATTCGGAGGCACGTGGGTAACAATGCACAATATAAGACTCGGATTTCGAGCCAAGGAGATCCAGTTAGAGCCGATTGCTCTTGGATTTTGGGTGGGCCAAACCCGCAGAATATTTACGGTGAATCGATATAATTTAATTCCTAGGAGTGGCACAAACGATTGATTCTCCGATTATCTGCGAGCCAGTGAGCCCGATGTACTTTTTCAATTCGAACTATGAGTTGGATAAGCTAAAATCACAGAAGGTGGTTGTCGGCAATTCCGGTTGAACCCTGTCCTTTAATTTCATGTTTGACTCCGCTCAAAGTATTATGGTACAGCTCTTCCTTTTGAGATGAACCCCTAAACTCTCTTTCAATCCCCATGCCTGACCTTTATGCCTTGCCATTTGGATCTCCTTCTTGGCTCGAAATCCGAGTCTTAGGGTGTACAAGCGTGTGAATCGCCTTTCTTGTGGCCTGCTGAGGATACGGTCTCAGCATTCCTCCACTCTTGTAAGCTTACTCTGTTCCACAATTTGACTCCGTATTCTCTCGCAATCAACCTCTTCTTCTCCCTCTGCCTTGTCTTCTCCTCAATGATCCAAGGTCTTGTTTTCCCATCGTGTTGTCATGGTCTCGCTCCTTCCTTCTGGTGCAGTTACTTCGAATAATCACGGTCGTTTGGCGGACCAAACTTTAAGATTTATGCACCAATATTCAAATGTTTCCTTATGAAATAGTTCCAAGGTGTAACATTAACGACTAGGGTATAACTTTAAGCCTCCGGGGCGTAAATAAAAGACTTGATTTTATCGATTAGTAATATCATAATTCCATACTAATTCAGTTAAAATCTTGTCAGTTAATACATGTAAATTAAAAATCTATTTTTTTTTATCGTTCTGCCCTAAAATGTGAAATGGGACAATCCAAGGATGACATCTGTCATGCTCAGCTACGAGTTTCTAGGTGTAAATTTATTGACAAAATTACAAAGTATCTTGCTTTTTACTTATACTTCGACAAATTTAACCACTACTATCAGAAAGAATGTTACTAGTAGAACAAGGCAGTTGCAGAGGTACCGGAATCTGGTCATTCCTCATAGACTTCTCCCACATCCAGCTCTTGAGAATCTCGACCTTTTATAGCATCATCACTTTGATATGTGATTCCGTTCATTTATTAATTAAATAATTATTCTTTAGAAAATATTTCAGGAGTATATCGTTTTCCCTCCATGGCCGCTTTGAGATCTATTGAGTACAGAATTCTTTTATGCCGGTTCAGATTTAAATCTTACTAAGAACTGGCTCTGTTTTTAATTTATCAGGTTTAGTATTATAATTGTCGCCTGCATCTCTTTCAGGTATTTTATTTTAATCAAGTTTCCATTCCCTCTCTTTCAATTCTGGATTTCTCAACCGTCTCTCAATCACTCAAAGCTTGTGAAAAAGGACTGTCTAACTTTTGAATTATTTTCATGACATTGAAGTGACCTATTTCTGACTGACGACGGAATTCTATTCGATAAGTGATTTTTTCATATAAGAGCATTTTTTCACTGAGGACTATTAAGTTTCCTCTTCCTCTGAAGGCGAACCAGATTACTTGATAGTCTCTCGATCGCATTCTTTCTCCCGACAGCCAGAACTCAATCAAGTGGATGGCATTCTTTTCAAGTTCAGTCATTTAAAATGAAAGTCATTTTGAGTTTGAGCTCTAATAAGAATAGTCATTCCTACAGTAAAAAAATAAGTTCAAATTCCCCAACTATAAAATAATGGTCAATAGGCACTGAACATTTTTCGATTGTAAAGTAGCATAAGAGGGGTAAATTTAACCCAGTTATATGGACGAATATAATACTTCATAGCTCTTTAAAGATTCCTCGCATGAAAGTATTTTATTTATTCTTGTAGGATCCGAAGGATTGAACTCCGAAATAATTTATTAATATGCAAATATACGCATAAGTAACATTAATATAATTATAACACAAATATAAAGAAAAATTTCATTGGAATTATTATCACTAATGTTTTTTATTTACCTGGGGCTGTCAAGCTAGCCATAAGTTTCTTTCCCAGTTTATCGCAAAACTTGATGACGTAACGCTGTTTCAATAACTGGTTCATAACAAAGTGTAACGAGGTCACGTTAGAGAGGTTTCGCAAACGAAAGAACCGTAATCCACAATCACTGGGAGCAAACACCGCCCTCTACCGCCCTATAGCCTTTCCTGAGACTCCCCTCCCTGCAACGTTGCCAGAGAAACCGCGGCAAGTTCGTCCGCCTATCCGGGAAAAAATAACTCCTAGTACTTTTAGGACAAACCTATTATATGTATATATATATATATATAAATTTATTTGTGTGAATAAATATTTTTTCACCGTATTGCGGGATTTCTCGTATTTGAATATATATATATATATATATATATATATATATATATATATATATATATATATATATATATATATATATATATATATATAACCATAAACACAGTAATCAACCCGAAGGTCGGTTTAGTAGGTGAATCAGGGTAGGGGGGCCAGTTCCTTTCCCTGTGCCGGTTATGGTTTCCCAGGAAGATCTGGTACCCGAAAAATCAACTAGCTTGGGTGGAGCTGCAGGTGCTCAAAGTGCCTTGCCCGGGAATCGAACCCGGGACCCTCTGGTCAACAGTCCAACGCTCTACCCGCTAGACCATCGCGACCCACATATATATATATATATATATATATATATATATATATATATTATTATTATTATTATTAGGTAATCTACCGGTTAAGGTAGGTTTTTGGATGGACACAACCATCAAAAAAATATTCTGCAACCCCAAACAAAACCCAATCCAGCAACCTACTTTATGTCAGGTCCCTCTTCATTTCTGTGCACTTCGTTCCTCCCTTCATCCCATCCAACATCCCTATCCTGTTCCTACCCTTTCCTCGCTTGCCCAAAATTTTCCCCTCTATTACCTTCTTCAACATTCCACTACCGCATCAATACGCCTTTCATCCATTTTTCCTGCCTTCCCCTCTCCTCACCCACCATCTTCAGTACTTCCTCATTTGTTTTCCTTTCGGTCCATTTCACCTTCTCCATTCTTCTCCACACCCACATTTCAAAAGCCTCCAATCTACGTCTATCCTCCTGCTTCATTGACCACGTTTCCGCACCATACATAGCTACGCTCCATATCAGAGTTTTTACGAGTCTTGTCTTAACATCTCTACTCAACGTCCCCGTCATCAACTCCCTCCTCCTTGAGAAAGCCCCTTGCCTAGCGCAATTCTTCTCCATAAGTCACTACCACTTCGACCGTATTGGTCCAAAACACTTCCGAAATATGTAAACTGTTCTACCTGCTCTATTTTTTCCCCGCCTATTTTAATATTTAGCTTAGCCTTTTTCTTTCTGGAAAATCGCCTAACCTTTGTTTTATTAATATTGATTCTCATCCTATATTTATCGCACTGAACCTCCAATTCACTCAGCAATGTTTGCAACCCCTTGGCTGACTGAGCAACTAATGCTTGGTCATCAGCAAACCTAACCGATTTTACGAATTCCCCCCCGACTTTCATTCCTACCTCCAGTTCTTCCCATGCCTCTTTAATCATTTCCTCTACATATACGTTGAACAGTACCGGTGACAATGGGCAATCCTGCCGTACACCTCTTCTTAACACTGCCCATCCCGACTCTCCGTTCCCCACTCGAACCTGAGCAGTCTGAGACATGTACAGGTTGCGGATCAGTCTCCTATCCCTCCAATCCATTCCTATTTTCTGCAATACACGCATTAATTTTTCCCAATTCACTCCATCAAACGCTTTTTTGAAATCTACGAAACAGGCAAAAACGTCCTGATTTTATTCTATACTCCTCTAGATTAGTGATCTTATTACTGCAATGGCATCACGCGTACCTCTTCCTTTCCTGAACCCAAGCTGATCATCCCCTAAGTAATCATTTTCCTTACTCTGTATCCTTTTGTTGATTATCCTGAGAATAACTTTAGCTGCGTGGGATATCAAACTTATTGTTCTGTAATCCTCACATGACGAAGACTTTGCCTTTTTTTGGAATAGGAACTGACACCGATCTCGCAAAATCTTCCGGCCTGATTCCTTCCTCATAGATACTACGAATCAGTCCATATATGGCCTTCTTCCCACCTTTCCCTAGCCATTTCAACATTTATACAGGAATATTGTCCACCCTCACAGCCTTATTTGCTTTCATCTTCTTTAATGCCCTTTCTATTTCATCGTCGAGTATGCCTGGACCTATGCTATCTTCTCCTACGTTATATTCCTTTTCTATGTCTAACCTTGTCGGCCTAAGTTCTTTACCATAGTGTTTCTATATATCCTTCCATCTCTTTTGGATTTTTCCTGGTTCAACTATTATCTTACCCCATTTATCTTTAACTCTTAGCACAGATCTTGCCTTCTTACTTCCCGATAATAACTTACCCTTGCTGTATAGAGCACCAATTTCACCCTTCTTCTGTAAACTTTCCACATCCTCGCATTGCGTTTTCCACCATTCTTCTTTTGCTTTATTTGTGGCCCTTCTCAATGTATTGTTTAACTCTTTGTACTTCATTTTGCCTAATGCTTTGTTTACATTTTTTCATCTTCTTCTCTCATCCATCTTTGCAATCATCTCATCCGTTACCCATGGTTTCCTTATCCTTTTCCCGTTAACGGTTCCTATAGTGTCTTTAGCGGCATCCAATATCCCTTCTTGATACATTCCCATTTTCTTCGATAGTACTCAGTTCTTTACCATCATCCATCATTTTCTCTACTGCCTGCTGATACTCCTTCCTCGTTAATCCATTTAATGCTTCTAAATTCCATTTCCTAACCCGCCGCCCTTGCCTTATCTTAATGAACGAACGTTACATTTCATAACAACTAAATTGTGGTCAGAGTCCCCATCCGCTCCTGGAAAACTGTGCGAATTTATCACACTGTTCCTAAACCTGTGCCTAACCATAATATAATCTAACTGATACCTTTCTGAGTCACCTGGCATTTTCCATGTATACCTACGCCTTTTGTGGTGTCTAATATATATATATATATATATATTTATATGTATATATACTACCTTGATCAAAAAGTTCCCGGAATAACCACCGTGTGGCGCTTCCATCGTTCCGATTTGAGTTCTGTTTTTTTGTTAAATTGGTACATCTGTTGTTGATATTCCCTTTAAATCTTAGTGTCATAACTTGACATTTGCAAAAGTTACGTAGCCAAGAGTACATCTATCTCTGTGTGTGTTGGCGATTTTTTACAATTGCAGAAATGGATTTTAATTTGCAACAACGAACTTGTATTAAATTTTGCGTAAAGAACGGATTTAGTGGCGCTCGGACGTTGGAAATGTTGGAAAAGTGTTTCGGCAACGATTCTCTAAAAAAAACGGTCGTTTACCAGTGGCACGAGCGGTTCAGAAGTGGTCGTGAGTCAATCGAAGATGATGAACGCAGTGGCAGACCATCGACATCGAAAGTCGGTGAAAAAATTGATAAAGTAAAAGAAATGTTGGTCAATAACCGCAAATTAACCATCAGAGAAATAGCGGAGGACTTTGCCTATGGATCCGCCCAAGACATTGTGGTTAATGATTTGGGTTTCCGTCGTGTAGCAGCAAAGTTGGTGCCAAAAGACCTCAATTTCATGCAAAAAAGAGACCGTGTTGACGTCGCAAAAGACATGATTTGCGAGGCTGAATCCGATCCCACATTCATCAAAAGGATCATTACTGGAGACGAGACGTGGGTTTATGAGTACGACACGCAATCCAGACATCAGGCAAGTGAATGGCGTTCACCAAATGAGCCGAGACCAAAAAAACCACGTCGTTTTCAGTCAAAAAAGAAGGCAATGCTGACGGTTTTCATGGATTACAACGGTGTAGTGCATCATGAATTTTTGCCAGAAGGCCAGACAGTAAACAAAGAGTATTATTTGGGCGTTATGAGACGTTTGCGTGAAGCAATTCGCCGAAAGAGACCAGAAATCGTCGCACAGTGCGTCGAGACCGTCGCACAGTGCTATCATTATTCGTAATTTTTTGACGAAAAATGCAACAAATACCATCCAACAGCCACCGAATTCACCTGATTTGGCTCCCTGTGACTTCTTTCTGTTCAATCGAGTTAAAAAACCATTACGGGGAACGCGTTTTAGCAGCCGAGAGGAAGTAATGGAAAAATCGCAGGAAGCGCTGATGGACATACCGAAAACCGAATATAAAAAAATGTTTCGAGGATTGGATCAAGCGCTGGCATAAGTATGTTGCAGTCGATGGGGATTACTTTGAAGGGGACAATATAGATTTACTATAGATGAATAAACTTGTATTTTTAATTTTCTGAATAAATTTCGTGAACTTTTTGATCAAGGTAGTATATTTATATATTTCTGAGTGTTTATTTTATAATGCCCTTTTCTTGAAAATGGGTGCACACAAAGCTTACGGGCCAAGGATTCCAACATAACGATAAAGTGTTACGTAAATGGCACATCATTTGAGACCGGGGCAACTAACATATCGTGTGTTTCCGAGTTTCCAACTCTTCCAATTCCGGCCGTACTCCTTAGTTCGTTCGATCCCTTCGACCCTCACGCCGTGCCCCCCCCCATCTCCTCTTATCACAAGCCACGCAACTTACTTGTGTGGCCTCCCCTCTCCCCCGTCATCATCTTCCCTTCCGCACACAATCCTCCAACATTTCAATATGCGCCTCTCCCGTCATCGCCACCTACCGTATGTATGCATAATGAAATGAGAGCCTGGGGGTCGTTAAGGCAGAAGGCGCACGGCCTTTTAAGGTCTTTCCCCCGCGAGACATCCGAGAGAGAGCATGCTGCTCCGTTTAGCATCGCCCCGCATTCCCGCCCCTCCCTCACCCCTCGTCTTTTCATTCAACTTGCTTCGAACCTCCCCATCCACATTCCTAAACCACACTCACACACACACGCTTCCGCACGCACCCCATGTCTCTTTCCCTTGGCCCTCCTCTGTCGCTTTCCACACTCAACTCTGTCGCCCTCCCTGCCCCCCCCAGGCAGTTGCTCTCGAGCTCCTTCCCGATGTGACCTTGTTAATTTTCAGTCTTGTCTTCCACCCACTCCGCTCCGATATCGCGCTCGAGTTTTCCCTGCCGCGATTCTTTCTCGCGAAATTGTTATTTGGGAATTCCGCCACGGAAAAACTACAGGGCACGCGGTGTTACATTTTGCAAATTTAGAAGAAACATAATTAGAGTTAATTTGTGTGCCTCTGCATCACCATGCCTATTCCGTGGGAAAAAGAGACTGAGTTTTGGGCCGATGGCATAAATATATACATACACACACATATAATACCTGAGTATATATATATTTAATATATATAATACCCTTTTTTACAGTTGTGGGTCATGGTAGTCCAGGGGGTAGATCGTTGGACTACTGACCGGAGGGTCCCGAGTTCGATTCCCGTGCAAGGCACTTTGGGCACCTGCAGCTCCACTGAAGCTATGTGATTTTTCGGGAAACCATATCCGGCACAGGGGAAGAACTGGCACCCCTACCCTGATGTGTGAATATTCACTCGCCGTCGGGCTTAGTACTGGGTGAATCCTACTAAACCGACCTTCGGGTTGATTACCGTGTTTATGGTTTATGTATACAGTTGTAGTTTTAGCAGAGTCACCCTAGAGATCCGAGTTCTAATTCTTCTAGTACATCAAATAACTGCATAGATAACCACAAGCATTCATGCCCTATGTAAAATGTAAGTCGTGAATCGTCCTTAGTCCCAGATTCCTAGAATTTAAGGCGTAAGGAGTCAACTAGCACCCAGTAGAGTCCAGCGACAACAACAGTTATGGGGTAAATAAAGTATGGAACAGTTTTGTTCAAGTAGGCAAAATTTAATTACTCTGAATATTCCTCTCACATAGCTTTTCTTTGCTTGCGCATGGTTACACCGATGCCTCATGGAGAATTGGGTTCCCTTATGTCCCTCATAAACTCAGCGTCGACCACTGCAATCGACAGAATCCCAACCGGCACCGGACCCCGGTTAAAAATCGTTGCTCCCTTAATCTCCCCTTTTCCCTAATTCCCTTTCTCGTCTGATTTGTTTTTTTCTCTTCTTATCATTGATGAACTTTCAACGCGTCTGCCTGAGCATCACCTTCTTCACATAATTTCCCATTCCTCTGTCACTCTGAAGAACATTAATTTTTCTACAGTCAAGAACGACCGTTTTCAGGCCATTTTCTTGTTTTTTGCCGGCTTCCAATTTTTTCCAGACCCCACGCGACACCTATCTCCCCTTATCTGCTCCCTTATGGGGATTCATTTCGCGCGGATTCTCCGGCAGGCGACGACCTAATTCGCACCAAAAATCCGTTTACGAGGTAGGAAATTGCTATCGGATGCATGCGGAAGTGTGCAACTCCGCCGCCGCGTAGGGAGGCGAATTTCCCTAATAATTTTGTGAAATAAATGATGGATAAGGTATCTGACAGGTCGCTTTATGTAATTTACCAATTCTCTTTGTTGGTCCCTAATCGTAGCAGCACAGGATATAGCGTCAAAGAACATTTTGTTGTTGTGCATCATATTTTCCGAAATATTAGACTACAATAAATTAGAGGCATTCTTCATATCTTCACAAAAAATATACAGGGGAGCCGCTGGTGCCCGAAGAGGCTTGCCCTGGAATCTAACCCGGGCCCTCTGGTCAGTAGTCCAACGCTCTACCCCTGAACTACCGCGACCCATTTTAAAATTAATCACTTAAAATATTCAAATATAGTTAATACCTTCTTCTAACGAGTCATTTACTTATCCATTCAGTTTGTTTTCAGTCGTGAGGATAATTAGAATATAATTCGTTACTTTGGAGGCACTTTGAAATTAACTATGAAATATGCCAGTGCCCCTTCCAGTCACGGTGCGCTTTGTGGAAGGCGATGTCAGGAATCTCGTTCAGAGATCCTGTCATGGCCTCGTTGACGTTATTCGGCGTTACAAAATGGCTGTCTTTCAAGCTCCTTTTTGTTCTAGTGAACAAAATGAAGTTAAGCGGTATAGCGGCTGGGGCAGCGTTGCCACATTGTGATTGACGAGGTACTCTAGTCTCGAGTTCAGATTTTCCGACAGCACCCTTCTCATGGTTAAATCTTCTGCAATAATTCAATGCACTGTGGTATTCGAAATATTGTATTCTTCTACTTATACTCCGAAACTCCTGCGTCGATTGGAATTGGGCATGTCTCTTACTTTTTGCATGCATGTTTTTCTTACTGTTTCGGTGACGGGCGTCCATGAAGTTCCTCGTCATAAACCTCCTCTCCACCCTCCAGGAACATCTTTTGCCAGCGGGAAACCATTCCTCGGAACATTCTTCATCTTCGTAAGCATCCCAACGCATAGTAATGGTTTCCGAACCCGTGAATTCGTGACGCGACCTTCGGAGAGAGGTCCGGGCCAGCAGCGACCCGCACACTTTAACGGCCCGCAAACAATTGATGCGGCTCGCGTTGCTTTCCCAAGCCCTCCTACCTCCTTTCTCGCCACCAATCGCCCCACTCAAGCCGTCCGTGTTGACGGGAAAAATCATCTAGATAAGTTTCGGGACAGACCCTATATGCTGGCTGTAGAGCATGAAAATTGAGAACATTTGTAAAAGTCCCCAAATGAATGACAAAAAGTGGGACGCATTCAAATGAAATATAGCATCACAAAATCCTAAAGAATAATTCCGTGTCATTAGCATTACAGACTCCACGATATTCAAAGCCATATATGAAGTAACTGCCATTTCATTCCCTGTATCGAAACTGTTTTCCATTCAGGGTTAATTTAGAAGATCCTAGTGCAAAAAGGAATTAAGTGAATTCACCTCCGACGTAGTTGGAACATAATACTCTTTTTCGTTGGGTTTCATCCAGCTGAGGAATTGAATAATCTCCTCAAATCTCAAGGATATGCAATTTATTTTTTGAAAAATTGATTCAAAACTTCGCTTGGTTCAGAAGTGTCAACTACTATACGTCAACATTGCATGGCTTATTGACTGAAATTAGTCAGTGTCAAAAGATATTTTGATTAAACGGAAGATAGCATTTAATTCTGTTACGATTTTTCCCAAAATAACTCCTCCTTCCGATTAGCGTCTCTTTGACTTTTTTCATCCTTTCTACCCCATTTACTTTTTTCCCTTCCTATACCTTTCTTCTCGAGCGATTTCCCCATGATCTCCTCCCCATTCAATCTTAAAAAACGTCTCACACTCGTCAAAAAACTCCCTCCTCCTCTCTCCGTCCCCAGCAACTGCCTCACTCCCCACCCTCCTCAACCATTCGTCTAAATTACCACCTTCCTTGCTTGCTTTTACCTCGCTTCCGTTTCCCAAACCTCTCTCCACCCCCGCCCTCCCCCCATTCCCGTAAATTTATCTTCCCTCCCCCATTCCACCCGCAGGAAATCACATAACCTCTCTCCGTTATTCTCTTTCCCTCAACTCCCCTTTCAGTTCTCATCTCCGACCACCTCCTCCCCTCCCCCATTCCTTCTTACTTCTTTCCTCACTGCGACACCTGTTTGTCGTCAGCTCGGCCCAGAATACGGGGGTGAAGCATTGGAAGAGCGGGTGAAGGTGGGATGGGAAAGTCTTCATATTTTCCCTCACTCTCGTCCCTCTTTCCATCTCACCCAACCTATTCGCCTCCGTTCATATGGGTTTATATTTTTCTCTTCGCCGCGACTCCCTCTGTACAGCGTCGGCTTGCTCAGTGGAAGTAGAGGAAGGGAAACGGGAGCGAAATATAAAATCTCTCCGATCTCTCCTTCACTGCCGTCACACGTTCCTCCCCGAAATTCCACACGACCGACGAAAATGAAATTTATATAAAACCCGTCATACCGTGCGCATTTCATATTGTTTTCTTTTTCCCTGTCCAAACTCAATCCCTCCCTAACGCAGCTAGGGATTCTCTCAATTACTCTGTTCGGGGAGCAATGGGAGATCGAGAAGCGATTCTGACGATACTCGTCAAAAAAAGTCCCACTCCTCCGTTTCGAGTTCCTCACTTGACTATTTTATTAAGAAATCCGGAGCCTCGTCTCCTGCTATGTGATATTTTGTTTTAAAGAAAATTGTTTTCCGACCAAGCTTTTCGGAGTGGCCAGTTGTCACCTGTGCAGGTGCCCATGCTGTCGTATTTCGAGTGAAACATTTTAGTATGAATTTTTTATGCCGTAACAAATATGAAGAAGTTAAACGATGAAAACAGATTTAGGTATGAAGCTCGACATATGTTTCACTTAACACGTGAATGAAACGAAATAGTTTGAATGTTGAATAAAAGTAATGTTAATGGACTAATTACAAACATATAACCGTAAATTCCGTTGAAAATTGTGATAGTTCACTATCATAAGCAGTAATCCACCTGGTTTGAGGAGGTTTTCGATTGATAATACTCGAATTAATGACACACTACTGTACTTGTAATGCCAGACATGGCACATATCTCCCTAAATATTTTATGTACATTTCAACAACTCGTTTTTTATTCTTACAAATAAGCATAATTGTATTGAACAGAATAATTATTTTTTTAGATATTTGGACCTATGGTTAGGGTACCAATGAAATTTTTGCATTAATATTTCCCGATAGCCGCTAAGAATGTTGTTACGCATGATTTTTATCCTATCCTACTACTACTTTCATTAGTAAAGCACCAAATAATTGGTAGGAACAGTAATGTTTGCTTTATGGGGCCAATAAACATACTGTATAAAATTCACTATGACTAAAATTATTCAAGTTGAATATATTTTTGTAATACATTTTGTACATGAGGTAATACTCCGTAATAGATATTTACCTTCCCCAATGCAACTTGCAACATCTGCTCCGTGCCTAAGGGTATACGAATTTTATTTATATGGTATTAAATTTTACAGACATTAATGATAATGCTAGGAGTAGCTCAAAAACGCTCCACTGTCAGACTCACAGTATTATTTAAGTTTTGGTGAAAAATAAAAATATGGGTGACAAATAAAAATATACACTAGAAATTATATCAATTTAGCTAGAAGATATCTACAAATTAAAACTACAGAAAAGTGTTCTCCAACTGAAGACGACTAAAAGGTAAAAAATCAAATGGTCACAATATTTACCGTTTAATTCAGGTGGATCTATTCTCAAACGCTTCATAGGACAGTCAAATTTACGTTCTTCTTCGGTGCCACTCAATAAATTATGGCTAAGCACAAGGACATTTCGACTTTCTATAGTAGTGAAATATTTCTGAACAGATTTACCCTTTTGATGGGAGAATCAAATGAATTGACGAACTTGGCGCGACTATGTGCACATTGTGGTCTAATGGAATTATTTCTTCATCGCCTGATGTAGCGAGAATGATACTATTGCATTAAAAATAACCATAAACACGGTAATCAACCCGAAGGTCGGTTTGGTAGAAGATGGTAGAGTTCACCCAGTACTAAGCCCAACGGCGTGTGACTATTCACACATCAGGGTAGGGGCCCCAGTTCCTTTCCCTGTGCCGGTTATGGTTTCCCAGGAATATCTGGTACCCGAAAAATCACACAGCTTGGGTGGTGCTATTGGTCACACAACTGCAGGTGCTATTTACGTGGTGGAGGCATGTGCTGTAATATTTTCTAATAATCGCAGATTACACTATTGCATTACTAACCTAATTATTTATATCGGCTCCAAGGATTACGGGCAAGGACAGTCAGGGAGAGGATCGTAAAATAGAGAATAAGCAAAGATTATTGAATAGTTATGACCAGAGAATAAGCAAAATACATTTCTTTCCTTTAATAATAGAACTTCCCGGAAAAGGGAGGTGCAAAGCAAGGCACCGGTAACTGTTCACTCTCGAGACTGCCCTATGGGACTATTTCGCCCGTTTTGTCATATCCCTCCAGTGTTGCCATTGTGTATGCTGCGTCAAAGGGCTAGATTGTTTTTTTCTTTACCGTTTTCCACTTTATTTACCGTTGGAACCCGCGAAATCCAATCTCCACTGTAATTGGATTCTTTTTTTTTAATCATAAATACCGGCGCACATCTGATTTCTCATTATGTTCCCTTGTAAAACGAACTGTGTCTGGACTGCCGATGGAAAATTTTAGACGCAACGAATCAGAATTCATGCTTTTACTCTTTTTACCATTTCGGGTTTCATTCAAAATTCCCACAGTCCCCAGCACGTGGGCGGCATTCGCGTAACATGTTTTGAGAGGATTAAACGGGATGGTGTCGAATTGAGGGAGAGGGGATAACATTTGGGGGGGTGGACAGGGGGAATCTGGAGTTGTTTCATGAAGAGGAAAGTTCAGGAAGATCTCACTCTGGATCGACGCACGCGTGCCGACGTACAGCGGCACGCGGTCATATCCTAGGCCTGCGGAAAGCCCCTTGGCCTCCAACCCCCTTCTCCCATGCCCCAGCAACAGCATCCATTCCATCCCATTCTTCTCCCCCGAAAACACGCGGGCGGTAATTCCATCCGCAAATTCCAACGCCGACCCTTCCGATGCTAAATCAACCGTGAGAGGAGGTATTTAGGGAGTGCGCAGGCATTCCGGGTTGAGGTCATGTGGCCTTACTCGGGCACGTAGTCAAAAGGATGGGGAGAAGGAAGACGGAACGCTCTCTGTGGCCGGAACGGAATGGTATCGAACGGATCCGACCCCTTTCCCTAGAAAAATATGCACCTCTTCAATGAGGAGGGGCCGAAAATGTGGAAATCTTGTCATCGACGGAGTGCGATTCCACTACAATTCCCCCAACAACAACTTTACGGCGTTTCTATGCGTGGATATGTGTCTGTGGCTTATAAATCTAGTGAACCTCTTCACATATTCCGCTGTTTTTGTAATTGAAGTGCAGCTAAGTTGGAAATTAAAGTTCTTCCTCTGGTGGTCGCTCATTTAATTCTTACGACTTATCCTGAGAGTGTCGAAGTGTGATTTTGCTTGTAAATTAACTATATCGGGGAGTAACGGCATTAAAATTACGCCATCTCCGTGAGTCGAATTGATGGACTTGTTATGTGGGTTAGATCTAAAGAAGGGACAACCATGTAGGCTGCATCGAAGAGTTCATTAGCTTTCGGTTGTCAACTGGATCGTGTTAGCGTTGATTTGATTTTCTTCCTTAGGCCTACCTCTTTTTCCTATCACTCGAATTTTAGCATTCGTACGAATCCACTGAATGTGTTTTCTTTAGTCATTAAACAACTTTCACTTTCTTTTGAAAACCTTACAATTTTCTACTATAAATATCCTGGAGAAATAATGAAAAGACATTATGTTAAGTCGATTCCATGAAGTCACGCCCGAGTCAACGAATTATACCCTGGAGAAAGTTTAATTCCACAATTGATAGAGCTAGCAATATTTTTTTACTTCCCGAATCTAATGATTATGCCAATAAATAAATCGTATCAAAAATTTTAATGGACTGAATAGACCTCGTCCTAAATCCCTTATTTTATTTCGTAGCGTATTCTTTGTCCAAACTCCGCCCCCGATATGATGGATTTTTTTTCATTTTGCCCCAAGTAAAGGCGAATTTTATTACATGTAGGTGAAAGTTAGGATGAGGAGTGAATTTTCGAGGTAAACGACTCATGATCATTTTTCCGTTGTCTTTAACAAAGATTTCTCTGAGTAGGTTGAGTTAACTAGGAAGGTTATTTAGAGAATTTGAAAAATAAAGCACCATATTTGAATATTCACGCGTACAGTCGTCATTTTCTTACACGACGGTCATAACGAATTCTGATAGGTACTTTTTTAAAAATTATGTATTACCATTCGTTCCATTAAAATGCCATTTTGCTAGTTGACTTATTTTCGTAGTATCTCGAATTTTGTGCACCGAACTAGTCAAAATCATCTATTATATAGGTGAACATCTTGGTGGTAGTAGCAAATTCGATGCATTTGGTTCATTCTATCATCCATACTATCATGATACATTCATACTATCATTCAATCGACTAGAGGCTTGAGACCTTGGAGACCTGCCGTGGATATGGGTACGAGCCGGCGCGATACCTCCACATTACCCTTTACAGCGTAGTTTACGCCAGTAAATTCATTTAATCAATAAGATAAACTATTTGACCAAGAATATCAAATGGGTTAAGCTGATATCCTCCGAGTTTCATGTGAGATTCATGAATAGGTGAAAAAAATGTCCTTAGAAAACCAATTAATTTAGGACATTCACTTATGAAGCCGTAGGGAAAGGTGAATCAAAACATTTTGTAAACAAATGTACGCCCATTGACATTTTGTAGGTCTTTTTTCCTCACCGAGAGCTTACACAAGAGTAAACAAAAATATATTGTAATGCTTTATCCCGAATATTTGACAGTTTGGCCCACAGGAAAATACATACGCATGCATAATATTTGTTTACTTTAAAAATATATTATTCATAGGACCAATCTCTCTACGCTATTATTATATTGACAAAAAACCTCTTAGGTCATCGGCGTTTATCCTCTGAGGAAATTAAATATACTCGTTTGCCAATAAATTGGTAGGAAAAGTGGAAATGGCAAACAAATATAACCCCATGTGCTAAGGTCGCCTTAACCTCTAACCAAGAGTATTTTACAATAGATGTTTATTTAAATAGAACGCCCCTTGTCCAGATACGGGAGTAACTCTCCTTTCGAAACATTTTCCCGGGTATTTAATTTTAAAACAGATGTCCCTATCAATGATAAACTTCAACTAACTGCATTTTTTATTCTAATAAAGAAATTTGTAGTTAAATAACATATTTTCATTTTCCTACACAATACAATTTTCACATTTCCGTTGCCATATTATCAACCGGTAAAATTAAAAAAATAATTGGCAAGCAAATGACGGCCGGAATAGTTTCAAAGTAGATATTTAAAATAAAAAGGTTATAACGACACAAAAAATAGAAATGTTTTGCAAAATTATTTTATTCGCTTTAACATATTTGCATAACATAGAATATTTGTTTTAAATTACATGCTATGAAGCTATATTACAGTGAAAACCCATCAATGTTTCTAGTCGTTTATGCTTAGAATAAGTCTTGTTACATCGCAAATTATTTTTACATTGATAAAAGTTTCCACCAGTTCACTGTAGAATTACTAATGATTTCATATTGCTAACTAATATTGCTTTTTGAATAACGTTTGAACCGCTACATTTTCAAACCTTAAGGTATGTCACTCAACTGGACATGCGGCGGACTGACCAATGCGGTCATAGTTAATGAGAGTAAACGAATTATAGTATATAAAATATCTTAGTTCTCCATTTCCATGCTGTTTAAACAAGTCAACATTGAAACTCATTGCTGAAAATAGAATTGAAATCAACGTATTTTGTTAAATTTATTAGTGAAAAAACACAGCCATAAATGCTTTAAGCAAAAAAGGAAAGAATAAATTCCCAAAAATTTCAGGCGGGATATTTTTTGGTTATTTTTAATTTAATTTATTAAGATAATTTATATTATCATTTCGTAAAGCAGCTTGTATAATATATTTTTCTTATTATTTAATCACAGTAGATGCTTCATTAATGCCAATGCCTGCATTAATGACCTGAACGTATTATATCTGAAAAGAGTGAAATGTGTTCAAATAATGTTGTTGGTTCTCATCCATCAAACATACATGCATTGTGTGAATAGACAGTATTACTGTTACTTAAAAGGCCTAAATTTAACATTACGGCATTTACTATATAGATTTTTCTCTATTTCCTAACCCTTTTCCTCATTGTTCTGCACCCTCTATCTTCTGTTCTGTACTTATGGTCAGCTGTTGCCCATGCGATGTAAATGAATTACTGTGAAATATCATCACTGCACGTAGCATTCTACATATTTTTATATTACTAGTATTAGTTTTAGTGTGCTCTGCTTCTGCTAAGACGTGCTATTCTGCGACATTTTTCTCGATTAGCTTCAGAACAGATGTTATTCCCTGATCGGGATGCTGCGGTGGCTAACGCACTAGCTTCCTACCCAGAGGGACCGGGTTCGAATCCCAGAGTTGGGAGATATTTTTAGTGGTTATCCCCGTCCTATTTGAGGTGCTTTGTGGAGAGCACTTGAGTGACTACGCCGTCTGTCGGATGGGACGTTAAGCTTCGGACCCCTTGGCCTCTTTCGCTAGGAGTAGGCCAAAGCCGACGCCGGGTTTAATATCTCTTCCCTTCATCTTTTCCCTAACTTTAGAATAACTTTAGCTGCGTGGGATATCAAACTTATTGTTCTGTAATCCTCACATTATATAGCCTTTACCTTTTTTGGAATAGGAACTAACACCGGTCTCGCAAAAATACTACTACTACTACTACTGAAAAAATAATGACGGTTTGTGTAATAGAAAATCCAAAACAGCTTATGGAGAGGGTACTTAAAGAGAAAATTAAATTTTGTTTCATAGGAAGCGTAGAACAGTAGTAGAACCCAAGTGAGTGAGAGTGAGCGGGAGTGAGAGACTTCCTCAAATGCCATGTCATCACGAAAATTTACTTCTGCAATTTCATCATGCAATCTTTCCAGCAAATCGGCGTTTTTGGAAGGGAAGTAAATAGCAGTCTTTCAAGAGAAAGTGATTGGAGAAGAGGAAGAAGAGGGTATTGAGGAATATGATGTATATCTGTCTCAAAGTGACGATCTGGTTTAAGAAGGAAATACGAAAAAATAGAGTCGGTGGGAAGAAGAGAGGAATGTGACCTGAACATGTGAACCTGACTTTGTCTCCTCTCTTATCATTCGACTGTCTTTCTCCATCATCGTCCCCTTCCTTCTTTTTCAACCCCTCCATCCCAAACATAATCTCTCCTGCTAAATTCATCATATTCTCACTTATTTCTTCCTCCCATCACTTCTTCCTTGCCTCTATAACTCAGCAATCCAATCACCGAATCCTGCAACCACTTCTGTAGCAGCCATTGGGATTTCCAATCCCTACGACCTCCTTCCTTCCCGTTCACACACCGACGGCTTCCGCTGGCTAACATTCCCTACCACAACTCTTAACCTCCCTCTAAATACCTAACACTCCCTGTCAATCTGTGCCTTCCACTTCATCATACTTTCTGCCCTTCCTTAGCCATATTCATTCATTTCAAATCCTACCGCACTCACACATACTTCTATCTTTGCGCTCTTCTTATGGATCTTTACCTAACATTTTCCCCGCACTTCCTCTCAAAAATCCCTCCGCTAAACATCATACAGTTCATGCATCCCTTCCTCATTTCAACTTTACTATTGTCTACCTCAACATATTTCCTTTCAAAGCCCTGTACTTACTGCTTATCTCTCCCTCCATCCTCCATCCCTATTCTATATCTATCTCTATTTTCATGCCCTTGACAACCACCTCTTCACTGCCCCTTTAGGAGCCGCTCTAGCATCCCCACCATGGCTATATACTCCTGTATCTTCTGGCCATCTGCCGTTTGCCATAAAACCCACCGATTTCAACACTCCTTCCGATCCAACCTACTTCTATGTTTGCCCCCGTCTATTATTCATTCTCATCATCCGCCCCCTTCCCGTCTGTTTTATTCATTCTCGTCATCTTTTTCTACTCCCTTCTTCAACTACAATTTTCCTTAATCGCACCGGATGCATTATTATCTCAGCATACTACCTTGATCAAAAAGTTCCCGGAATAACCACCGTGTGGCGCTCCCATCGTTCCGATTTGAGTTCTGTTTTTTTGTTAAATTGGTACATCTGTTGTTGATATTCCCTTTAAATCTTAGTGTCATAACTTGACATTTGCAAAAGTTACGTAGCCAAGAGTACATCTATCTCTGTGTGTGTTGGCGATTTTTTACAATTGCAGAAATGGATTTAAATTTGCAACAACGAACTTGTATTAAATTTTGCGTAAAAAACGGATTTAGTGGCGCACGGACCTTGGAAATGTTGGAAAAGTGTTTCGGCAACGATTCTCTAAAAAAAAACGGTCGTTTACCAGTGGCACGAGCGGTTCAGAAGTGGTCGTGAGTCAATCGAAGATGATGAACGCAGTGGCAGACCATCGACATCGAAAGTCGGTGAAAAAATTGATAAAGTAAAAGAAATGTTGGTCAATAACAGCAAATTAACCATCAGAGAAATAGCGGAGGACTTGAACATTGCCTATGGATCCGCCCAAGACATTGTGGTTAATGATTTGGGTTTCCGTCATGTAGCAGCAAAGTTGGTGCCAAAAGACCTCAATTTCATGCAAAAAAGAGACCGTGTTGACGTCGCAAAAGACATGATTTGCGAGGCTGAATCCGATCCCACATTCATCAAAAGGATCATTACTGGAGACTAGACGTGGGTTTATGAGTACGACACGCAATCCAGACATCAGGCAAGTGAATGGCGTTCACCAAATGAGCCGAGACCAAAAAAACCACGTCGTTTTTCAGTCAAAAAAGAAGGCAATGCTGACGGTTTTCATGGATTACAACGGTGTAGTGCATCATGAATTTTTGCCAGAAGGCCAGACAGTAAACAAAGAGTATTATTTGGGCGTTATGAGACGTTTGCGTGAAGCAATTCGCCGAAAGAGACCAGAAATCGTCGCACAGTGCGTCGAGACCGTCGCACAGTGCTATCATTATTCGTAATTTTTTGACGAAAAATGCAACAAATACCATCCAACAGCCACCGAATTCACTTGATTTGGCTCCCTGTGACTTCTTTCTGTTCAATCGAGTTAAAAAACCATTACGGGGAACGCGTTTTAGCAGCCGAGAGGAAGTAATGGAAAAATCGCAGGAAGCACTGATGGACATACCGAAAACCGAATATAAAAAATATTTCGAGGATTGGATCAAGCGCTGGCATAAGTGTGTTGCAGTCGATGGGGATTACTTTGAAGGGGTCAATATAGATTTAGATGAATAAACTTGTATTTTCAATTTTCTGAATAAATTCCGGGAACCTTTTGATCAAGGTAGTATGTATCTCGGCGCTCTATTCTTCCGCTCCCCATTTGGGATCCCACCACTTACCATCTTCATCTCGTCCAACCACCAGCCACTCTTATCCAACCCCGCCGTATTCCACCATCAACAGATGAAAAACTCACTCTAGTTTCCATTCTGTCAGCATCAACCTAAGCATCTTTTTCTCGCATCAACTCATTTATGCCTCGCGTACAGATTCCCAACAACCCATTTCACCCCCTGCTCACCTACTGCAACCTCGCATAAGATATTGTTTCTCTCCATCCAATTCCCTCTTCTCTCTCTCTAACTCATTACCTCATGCTCCAACTACTCTCCTCTCATTTTTCCCCGTATCCTTCCCGTCCATTCATCAAATTTCCATCCCAACGCATGAATATTTCTCTCATTACCTCGCCTACAAACCAACAGTCATTCCTCCAGCTACTTTCTTCTCCTGTCAACAACAACATCCCACACACTGCAATCTCTCTCCCTTCCTTTCCGCCACGTCACACTCCGTCCTTGCTGTCTGTTCCTATCTTGCCTACACTACCATTTCCAAACCCCTATCATTCTTCGCACCGTTAATTTCCCCACGCCCACCTACTCTTTCCGCCTTTTCATATATCAACCGCAAAATCCCAATACCTACTGGTTTCTCTTTTCCACCATCTTTTACCCTCCGACTTATTATATTATCCAATGTCAGGTTGTGTTTTTAATTAGGAGAGGCAATTAATATATATATATACATGTATTCCACAGATTGATATAAATATAAATATATATATATATATATATATATATATATATATATATATATATATATATATATATATATATCAATCGATGATGCGGAAGCACTTACGAGAGCAATATGACTTATGGACGGCAAAATAGAACACAGAATAAAGCAGATAACACGTAAAAGAACACTCACATTGTAGATTATTTGAGTTTTCGGCCTACTCCAAGGCCTTCTTCAGGTCAGACTCATATAGATATATATAATACCATAATATCGCTCTTTGGAAGGGATTTGACTACAGAGCAATTGGTTGAGAAGGTAGTTTTGCAGGGGGTTCCTCACTTCCGCCGCCACCATTCTTCACAATCTCCATCTCCTTGCTACCTACAGCAGAATTGTGACATCAATGGGGAGACCGAAAGGCAGAGTCCGGAGGGGGAATGTGAGCATTAAGGGAGGAAAGGGAGTGAGAGGGGTGAGAGGAGATGGGTAAAATGAGTGATTAAGAGAAAGGTGAGCAGGTGGAGGGATTCCGATTTTGGAACTGAGAAATGGAAGTTGAAGGTGATATTGGGCGAGAGGAAGTTGGAGATGAAACAGAGTAGACTAAAAATAAATGTATAATGGTGGATCATAATGAAGATGAAAGAAGATGGAGATTGAGAGAGTGCCATGGGAAAGATAATGAGAGTATCTTCGCGGAGAAGCAAATCAGCTAAATGCGAGATTGTAGTAATGGGCTTGAAATGGAGAGATGAATAGAGAGGTGAGGATTTTGGGGTAAACTGATATTAACAGTGCGTTTGAAAGTTACGGAAAATTAGAAGGGGGCGTTGGAAATAAAATTAAAATGGTTTAGGTGACCTGGGATGGGTAAAATGGGATAGATGATAGAGGGAGGGAAAGACTGATGAGATGCGTGCGAGGGCGAATCGAGTGAAAGAGTGGTAGAATTGAAGTGAGACATCGGCGTGTTTTGATCATTGGGATGAATGTGAGATCCAAGAGGGGGAGATTGGGTAGAACGAGATCGTGTGGCATGGCACTAAGTGGGAGAGGAGAGCGGGTGGAAGGGAGAGATTGGCTAATGAGGGTATCCTCTTCCACCTCGCTCTCTCCATACCTACCCTCCACTCACCTTCCGCTACCAAACCTTACCCTCATCCCATCACTCTCCCTCCATCGCTTCTTCCCATCCCACCACCATATCTTTCCCCCCTTCCATCCACCTACTCCAATCTTCTATCAGCCCTCACGCACTTCCCTGGCATCTCCTCCGCCAGCTCCTCTCTACCTTTCTCTCCAAATTCTATCTCTACCATTCATACCACTTTCACCACCTCATCTTCTCCCCTCCAAGTAGGTTGAGGGCAGCCTCACTTACTTCTCTATCCAAAGATGCTACCATTACCCTCAATCCCCGTCCCCTCTTCACTTGCCCCCGTTCTCCCTTCAACTTCCGAGCCCTATCCTATCAGCAACCACTCTGGTCACAATCCCACGCACTCCCTTTGCCCTTCTATTGATTCTGCCCTTCCTCCCGCACCAAGCCCCCGCTCCAACCACTTCTTCGGTTCCCCTACCACTTCGGCCAATCCCACTGCAGTACTCCTGCGAATCTGCACCCGATCCCACCATCAACACTCCCTTCCCTACACTCTCACTTCCAATAAACCCATGTATCTTCCACCCCCGCAACCTTCGTAATTTCTTCTCCACCTACTCTGTCCTAATCTTTAACATCTAATCTCTACTGGTATGAAAGGGAGAGGTGTAAGTGGGAGGGAGATTCTCTCTTCTTCAAATACCCCTTCACTACCTCTCCCGTGATCTTCTCTTCCTCCCAAATTCTCCCCACCTCTCTTTGCTATCTTCGCTACATTCCCTCCCGACGCCCTTCTGTCTCCTTTCAACTTCCTACGTGCTATTACGCCCTTATCCCTCGCTTTCACACTCGGCTTTTCCCCACCATTCTATTCAAAACTACGTTTTCTTCCTCTTTATAATAATTATATACTAAAACCTTTTACGCCAAAATGGCCTTCTCTTTCTATATGCCTATTTTTTCTTTCCTTTATTAATTGCCAAGGAAATTACATCAGTATTAAATTACCTTATTAAACGACTAATATAAACTCACTCAAATTAATATTCATCCTTTCCCCAAGGTGTTTTTATATTCTATTAATAATATAATTTCATTTATTATCAGTTTTTAATTAGCTTCATAATGAACGGTAATAAATAATGTATTACATTAAACAGAGCTTAAATTATAAAAAAATGTTATAATTTGTACAATGTGAATAACATAATTTTTATCAAACGATTATTATTCTTTTAACTTATAAATATTGAATTACACTATTGAGTGCAATTGCCTTTATTAGGGGTTCGTATTACCTAAGTTTAAATCGGGTAGGCCTCATCATTTAACGTAGTAACAGCTATGTGAAATTGATGTGTTATCAAATTCTAAACTTATCTATTTATGATATTTTAGGCCATTGGTTAACAGATTGGATGGATTAACAGGGAGACAGTGCTATCATATTTAGCTAACTTCAATTTATTGCCTTCATTTTAAATTTATAACTATCTGAGATCATGGTTTTTGTGATCTCGTAGCCATACAGTATGTAATTGAGCCTAGACAATTAAATACTATCAATAAAATAACTGTTTGGAAAGACTGTGTTTTTGGATCTCGTTAGGATGAAGTCGGAGAATAATTTGAGGTGTCAATGAAAATCGTCATCAGTATAAAATTCAAATGAATGATGGATGGTTAACTTAAGTAATTTATTGCTCATCCACCCATTTTATACTTTCAATAAATTACTTCAATGTTGTACGTTGTCCAAACGATTTTTAGGCAATTTTGGCCTTATTACGTTTTTCTTAGTGAGCAGACAAAATGAAATTATCGCTTTTTGAACACCGCATCATATTGGTACATATACATATGCGCTATAGCCGTTCAAATATTTGATCACCTGCTTCAGTATGACATCAGTAGTCATATTACTTGGGTAGTGACTGTAGCACTTCATCTTGGGTAGTGACTGTAATAGTAATTCGGTTAAAGAATAAATACTACCTTACCTTACTATGATTATTGAATAGAACTATGGAAAACTCAACATGGAATTTAGTGTATTGTATATCTATTTTAGAGTTTCGTTTGTAACGGGGAAGGAAACTAATATTGGCACTCTATTAAACATTCAACTCGAACATCACTTATTCCTACTAAAACTTGTAGTCTGATTTTGATTGAATTTATATTTTTTAATCCATTACTCCAGAATTAAATTCGTTAAAAATGTAGAATTGGGCAAAGTTTTTTAATGTTGTAAGTCTTTGTAAACATTAGGAGATAACAAATCCATTAGTTTCATTTCAATGAATTAGATAGCAAAAAAGACACGCATTTTTTTCGGTTAGCCATTTTCTCTGGCGTATACGGGAAAGTTTTTCGTTCTCTGTGCGAGGAATCTTCCAAATACTTCCTCGAAATGGCATTATAGTTTTTATGGAACCTTACTCAAGACTCTTGCCTCGATATCGCTCTTCCGACTAAAGTGTTGGAATGATTCAACCCGTAAGGCGAGTGGATTTAATGGGATACGTGGAGGAGACGCGGAGAACGACAAGGATCCCCCTACAAGCGCGGATTATCCCGCTTTTTGCGACTGGATGTACCTCAGGAAGGAGGATCGAGTTATGCCAGAGGAAGGGCGTGGGGCAAATTCGAGATTAACATCCTCTGCTTAACACATCTCGTTCGTTTCCTCCATTCCTTTCCCCTATTTTTTTTAAGACTTAATGCAGAAATTAAAAGTGTCGGCACTAGGGATTATAATGCGGAGCAGTGAGGCTTAATGGGAAGGGCCAACGCATTATGAGAAATAAAATTGGTTATTAATGGAGGTGAGTCACTTTAATTCCACGAAAGCGGTTTATGATCTCCCTACCCACTCCAGAGATTCTCGGCTCCTCTAGGTCTAAAGAGTCGTGGGACACATGTCTTTAAGGAGGATTTTAACCTCTAGAAATGAATCAGTCCGTAGTCGGAACGGAAAATAATTAGAGGCAATATATTTATGACGTTTATTTTACTGCAAAACATGTGAACCCGCAATGCAGACGATATCTCATATCAAATACATTCAATTTTTGTTGTGATATATGTGAAAACAATATTTTCACTAAAAATACGCTGGACATAGCATATGTATATCATTTGTTAAATTATCAATTTCTAGTAATAATACAAAGAAGAGCCCTTTTTTGCATATAATTTACTGCAGCTTTCAGAGTAAAATTCAGTCGTAGGAATAAAACACACTTATCCAATTTAAAATTTTACTATCAATGAGGTAATAGGGCTGTATAGCAAAAAATGCGGTTCAAGAAGACATTAGTACATCCGATTAAGACTAAATCTTCATATTTGCTACCTCCATTAAATTCATTACCGTTGGTCTCCTCTTC